>OU426983.1:102509075-103109075 GCA_911387785.2 Aelia acuminata | reverse complement strand
AAATATTAAATATTTAATCTTTTAATTAAATGGTTAAACATTTTAAAACTGATAACAGATATATAGCCAAATGAAATTGATGAAAGCACCAAATTACTGTTTCTTTTAGTATCTTATAGCTGATACAATATAATTAAATTTTCTCCTTTTTCACACTGAAAGTAATTTTCAACATGTTAAAAATAAAATTCACACTGAAATTAATTTTCAACAGGTTAAAAAAAAGAATATATTGAAACCAAAGCAATGCACCTTACAATTTTTTTTTTCCTAAAGCAAGACAATATACCTAAGTATATTAGAAAACAAATGTACAATTTTTTTTCTCAATATGATAAAACAATCAAACTAGTTCAATTGGTATGCATTCCTAGAATATTAATTAGAAATATTGAGCTTATGTTGTAAATATGCTAGTTCACGAAAAAATAAACAAATAAAAACATTACCTCCGGGAGAAGTGTTGGAAAGTTGAGAAGGAGAGATATCTAGATTAGTCATTGACTCTTCACTTCCAGTCATTTTGACTTCCGGACTAATCAAAGGTTCGCCCATAATCCGAGTACCCATTGATAAAATATTTAGCGTTTTAGTAAAACTTATACAGAAATCTGCCAAACAGCTCATCTGAAAAATCATAATCAACATATTTCACACAAAAACATTATTGCCCCTCGTGGGAGAAGTACGAGGATGCTACCTCTGCTAAAGTGCTGGAGCTCAAGGTGGCAGACTTTAGGAGGAGGTAAATTTTAACAAAACCAAAAAAGATCATAACATATTACATTAAAACAAAAATGCTTCAATGGGCTGAAAATGTGTAAGGATAAGCATGAGGCTTTTCCCAAATTGCTAATTTGCTTAAAACTTTTTTTGTTCAATGTATAGAAGTGTCCCAGAAAATGTTTTTTTTTTTTTGTTTTTGTTTTTTCAAGGTATTTATTTAGGTAAGTTTCATACTGATGTGTCCTCATTCAATTGGTAAAACATTCGAGACCTTCAGCAACAAACAATTTATATAAGTGATTTTGGCGAGCAACCCTTAGTGCTTTAGTAGAAAGGTTTTCATTTTAATTTAACTAAATTCAATTTTGAAAATTGATCATTATACGAGTATATTAAATAAAGGAGAAAATAGAAGAGAATTATTTACCTGAATTCGTGTGAGGGATAAAGATATATGGCTTGTGTCGATATGCAATGTGAAAGCTATTAGTGGTGAGGGGACGACACGCGTAGTAAGTGCGATTGTACAGGTTGTACTCAATTCTTCAATAAAATTCTCCCTTGTGCCATCACAGATACTCCATCCACATATCCCATTAATTTCTAATCTCAATGGAAATGCAATAACATCTAAAAAATGACAAAGAATTAAAAATTAGTAAGTAAAAAGTGAATGAAATTCGGCATTTTACAATATTGCATACAATTCATCTCAAACTAAACTGTAACTTACTTTTTTTCAATACACCGTAAGGAACTGGGAGGGAATCTGTATCAACAGCAAATTTTCCTTGAGCTGAAGTTAAACAAACAGAAGGAACCCAAACGACAAGGATGCAATTTTTTTCAGTAGGAAAGCTGGTATAGGTAAACCTAACATCGGTTATTTCACCGAATACAGCCAAAGAGAGCCATTTCATAAGCCAATCAAAATTCTGGAACAAAAATTTTTAAACTAAAATAACGAAAACATAACCATGGCTAATTAATGATATAATTGTTATACAGAAAAAAAAAATAGGAACTAAAATGAGTCTGGTTTATGAGGAACACACCACCAGTAATTTCTCGTATAAATAGTGAAGTAAAGCACAGAAAAAATATGCTTTCTGAAATAGAAATGAAATGAAATTAGTAATAACATAATTTCCTGAAAAAATTGGCCATAGTTTTGCATCCTTTTTCCTGTAATAAAGTGCAGAGAAGAATGAATATGGAAAAAATATAAATAAAAAACTAAATCTCACAAAATTTGATTTAGAAGTGCTTGATGAAACAACGCTACTCATATTTTTATCTTTCAAAACTTCCTTGACCTCCGGTAACTTTTTATTACTGCTAACACTGCTGTTAGAAATTTTTCTGCTAATACAGGACCTGAAAACAGAAGAATGAAACATTAAAACTAAAAAATTATGTATACACTATGTTGCTGCTATATTTCAGTTTAGAAAAAATGAAAAAAATTTCACTTTAGAAAAAAAGAAAAAAAAAATGACAGTCAATGATTCCATGTCATTATAAATGTATGTCCACTTCTAAAAATATATCAAATTAAACATATAAAAATAAAAAATCTACCAATACAACCAAAACAGAGTCTTGAGTTCAGTAATATGTAAGAAAGTGCTGTTTCAAGGTCAGCGAATTTTTCAGTTAAGAGTATTCTTTATATAGGCTGGGTTTGTCCCAGAACAGAAAATATATCCTGCCAAACCAGATTTGAGCCCAGGATCTTGTGGATAGCAGATCAGAGCCTTACCACACCGCAATCAAACATATTAAAACTAAAATGTCCTTACCCAAGAGGAGTCCAGCACTGTATATTGCCAAAAGAAACCTGTGGCATATACATAAGCCACTTAAAAATTGAAGGGTCGAGATTTATATGAAACTGCCATAATTTAAAATAAACTAGGAATGGTATTGCTACAGAATCATTCACAGGTCTTTGTGCTATTCCTGGAAAACAAAATAAAACCATTTCTAAAAGTTATAAACGTTGCAAGATGTTATAAAATTACTGATACTAAAATCAAATGTAAACCAGAAATTAAAATATTTTTAAAAACCACTACAATTAAAGAGTAACTAATGAAATTATAACTGACGAAAGATTAAATTACTTAATAATCAATAAATTAAAATATCAAGCCTTATTTTTAGGCTTAGAAGAATACGATAAAATAAATAATTATTATTTTATTTAATATTAAAATCTGCATCAAGGTTCTGATGTCAAAGGAAATCATTTTGAATTAATAAATATATATATAAAACTTTAATCATGCTGTATTACAGCCTTTCAAATCTAAAAAATATAGCCAATAGAACTGACTTAAAAGAAAAAACAGTACATAAAGAACAAACTTAACAAGAATATTACCATCAAAAACAGAAGAATCAAGGCTCCTCCCAGCATATAGGAAAGTGAAATTCTTTTGTGGTTCATTAAGTAAAAATGAAAATGCATCAAGACTTCCAACCTTAAGTTTGATGCTTTCACTAACTTGGCTTTTTGCAAAAACACCTTGCACTTTATAAATTGAAAATTTTAAATACGGTAGATCTAAAAAATAAAAAAAATATTAAAAATTTAATGAATAATATATCCTACTGCATCATTACATTCTCATCATTGGTTAATAAACACTACAAGCAGTTTTATAAGAACTTTTGTCCAGTAAATGTTTTAACAGATAAGTTCAACAGGACCATTTATAAAGAAAACTTTTCAATAAAAGTCCCCGGATTTTTATGCAATAGCATATTTCGTTTTCACATTTCAAGTTTCATTTTGCATATTAGTTGATTAATGCATAAATTTGCATATTTTTATGATCTAATAAAGATAGAAATATAAAAAGTAAAATCCAACATGAGTTCTAAGGTCCCCGAGATTTTGCCTTAATTCCTAATTTCCTAATATTTTATTAAGATTATCAGTATAGAATATTTCAATCATTCAATATAGCTAATTTGCTGCATAATTTATAGTTTTTTTTATTGCATATTGTACAGCATATTTTAACATTTTTTACTGCAATGCAGTAAAAAATATAATTTGCACTGCAATTATATTGCACATTTTGACATTTTTTACTGCATGTTTTATAACACATTTTGACATTTTTTACTGCATAGCATTTTGGGCTCTGCTTATATCAAAAGAACTTGTTTATAGAAGTTCCATTAAGCAAGTATATTAAAACTTTAAATGACTAAAAGCTCCAAAAATATAAGCTAATAGTATTCTCAAGCCACCTGAAATCTGACACGGCTACCTCCCGTAACTTGAATACATACTATAGCTACAAAAGCTTTTATTATATAAGGTCACAGAATAAAGTTATCAAAAGAACATATTCTATAGACATTCTCATAAGATTTAACAAAAAAGGTTAGAATAAGAAGTTTTTCAAAATAATAGGGAAAAATGAATTTTGAGCACAGGATAAGGCCTTTTCAATATAAAGAAGAATCATATATAAAAAAATTTAATGCTTCTATTTAAGTAGGTATACGCTAAAATTTTCTGCTAGCTTGTTCTTACTGATTTAAGAAACAGCTGTCAATCGTATTTATAAGGCTAATATAAAATTTAGAAATAAAATGTCACTTCAAAATCATAGAGAAGTCTTATAGAATAAATTAAAAGAAAAATGTGTTTACTAGAACTGTTGACCACATCTTGAATCAGAGAAGTATTCAGTATAGCGTTAGAACAGCTATTAGAAAGCAGAGATTCAACTAGATTGACACAGAGCATCAATTTGGCTTTGGAGCTGGATATTGAGCATTCCTCTGAAAAATTTAAGAAAACGATTATTGTTAAGGCATTAGTGAATTAAATAACATTTAAGAAATACTAAGAAGAAACAATCATACCCATTTGTAAAGTACAGTGTTGACATATTGCATCCGGTTCGGATTGAAAGATGGAGTTGAAGGATGCAGAACATCCCAGCTTGTAGAAATTGACCATATCTGGCAAATCCACACCATCGATTTTAAGGCCTATGTTAATAGCAAGCAACTGAAAAAAAAAAAAAAAAATCAATTTACATAAAAAAATAACCCAATTAAAAAAAAATAAGTATATTTGACTAGCAACAAAATAATTACAAATAGAAGATAGCAGACAACAACAGTTGTTGAATGGAACGGAAAAATAGACCAGGAACTATCGAATAGAATTCAAAAAGCTAATGGCGTCTATTATCAAATATGTAACAATGTCATAGGGAAACGAGAGGTCGAAAACAAGACAAAAATGATTATATACAACACGCTGTACCTCCCAACCCTGCTGTATGGATGTGAAAGCTGGGTCCGACTAGATAAGCATAAAAGCAGACTGACAGCATCCGAAATGAAATACCTAAGGAGAGTTGCTGGCCGAACCAGGAGAGACCATATCCGTAATGAAAGGATTAGAGAAGAACTAAGGGCGACACCAATAACAGAAACGTTAGAAAGGAAATGGCTCAAATGGTTTGGGCATGTGGTGAGGATGAAAGAGGAAAGGGAGCCCCGGAAGTTTTTCGAGGCAAGACCGACGGATAAAAGTCCGAGGGGTCGACCTCGGAAAAAAGAGGGGTCGGACGTGATCACCAAGATAGGAGAAAAGAGATGCAAGCAGCTGGGTGCTATGAGGACGCTGGCGAAGGACCGAGATGGCTGGCGAAAATGGATTGACGAGGCCCCTCCACGCTGAAAGGCACCAAGGAGGAGGAAAAAGAAGAAGAAGACAACAAGAGCCATCAGGAACCTACTTCAGGAATGAGGGGAGTTATATATATTTTGTAAGAACCATAAACTACTATCAATAGTTCTGCCCAACACCTAGACACAATGAGCTCAAACAGTTCAAGCTTAAATCGCACATTAATTTTTTTTTTCCAATATGCTAATATAAAAAAATTTCCAGTGCACTTGGACAAAAGAAGGTACCGCAGGATGGTCAAGACAAAAAGAAAAAAATATCCATAAATAAATACAGTTTATCCATAAAAAAAAAGAAGGCTAGAATCAGAATAAAGAATATCCCAGACAAAAAATGAAATTAAAATTATAAAAACCAAGCATTATTGAAATTAAAGAGTGAAAAAAATTAGTCAGCGATTAATAAGGAAGTGGAGGCAGAGGAACAAGGGCTTATAAGAACCAATTGAAATTTCATTTAATTTTATTCTATTTTAGGAGAATTTTAGGAATCAACTACATTTGACATCTCCTACTCCAGAGAACAATGAGGAGAGTTGAGCCAATTCTGTCAATCCAAATTATTTTAATCCTCTAAGGATTAGCCAATATACTTTGCAACCATTTACAAGAAACATTATATATTTGTGAAACTTCTACCTTGTAGAAATCAGGAGTAAATAGATGTCTCTCATATCCACTAAGAAGATGTCCATCTTTAGAGAGCTTTAGGGGTATAGATCATAATATCCCACAGAACTTAGAAGACTAAGCATAAAGGATTGGGCAAGTTGATATTTAACCAATAAAAGAATCAAGTCAAGGAGTCAAAACTCCTCCAAGAAGGTAAGAAATTAAGTATAAAATAAATCAAACATATAGAATATAAAACACTTAATGTTAATAAACGTCACTGCCTTACAGTTACAGATAAAGTTGTCATAGATGCAGATATCAACTCTCTCGTAGGAGATATCTGATTCTTTATCATCACCAGGGTTTCTGGATAAAGTGGTTTCACGTAACTCCCATCAAGGCTTCTGATCTTCAAGTAAAGATATGGTTGCTGTCTGTTTGAGATTAGCTTGAAAAGTTCATTAGAAATTTTCTATAGAAGTAAAAAAAAGAAATCACATTATATTTATTAAGTAGATAAAGACTAACACTAAAAATCTAGTAATCAAATAATTTTAAATAATAAAAAACCAAAACTGACAAAAAACATGGAGAATAGTAATAAATATTTCAAAAAATAAATAAACTGAATATATATACAAACGAAATAAGAAATAACATTTTCCCATACAATTTTTGAAGAACTTGAAGGGAACCTTGTAAAAACATTCACTGAAACTTCAACCAATGTAAATTGGTAAACTGCCTGGGGAATGTAGAAACTTTCTACAACTTGCAAATTCTCATCTTTAATGCGCTGAGCTGGTTCTTCAATTGTTGTAGCTGAAAAAAAAAAAAAACAAAGAAATTTAAAAAGTAAATAAAAACAATCTGTGTTTCTCTTCCCTTTCAATTGTTATTTCATTGACAACTTCATATAAATGTGGGTTAAACTGATTATCCAGAAGAAAAAAAATCTGGTGCGTGCGCGCAACACACAACTTTCACTTACCAACTTCCTTAGATTAGAAATTAATGCGTTTTGTTAATTGCCACTTCTCAAATGAATAGAACAGCTTTAATCATGAACAATGGTCTGTCATTAAAGGCGTACTCCGCATGCCTGGGCTCAACGAGTTTTATGAGTTGAATGAATATTTTTATTTTTTTTCTCCTCTTTATGTTTTCTTTATTTTTATCATATCTCATATTTAGCCATTTTTTATTTTTAGGCGTAACGAGAGAAAGTTAATTTTTCCATATAAACAAAAACAAAGGTACTTTATAGGAAACAAACAAACAAAAAAGCCCCCCCCCCAAGAAAGCCCCCTCAGAACATTTTAATAATGATAAAGGTTACCTGATATTAAAGAACACCTAATTTTCATTTAATATGCCGAATTTGATGAAAATCGTTAAAGCCTTTTTGAGTAAATAAAAAAAAAAACACGTTAAAATGATACAAAATTTATTAAGTAAAATCCCCCCTCCGGTTTATCAATTTTGATGTAATGTTGGCTATCGCATCTTTGGCATATACATACATCAAATACCCAGTTTGATCAAAATTGTTAAAACCGTTTTTGAGTAAATAAAAAAACACGTGAAAATGATACAAAATTTATTAAGTAAAGCCCCCCTCCGGTTGATCAATTTTGATTAAATTTTTACAGTCATATCTCGGGCATATAAATAGATCAAATACTCAGTTTAATCAAAATCGTTAGAGCCGTTTTTGAGAAAATCGAAAAAAGTTAAAAAGTTATTAAATAAAGTACCCCCTCCCTTTGAGCAATTTTGATAAAATTTTTGCTGTTACATCGCGGGCATATACATACACTAAATACCCAATTTCAGGTTCGCACGGTTTATAGTTTTTGAGCTAGTCTGTTCACACACACACAGACACACACACGGACACACACACAGACACACACACAGACCATTTCGCGGGACTTGGTTAATTGGACTCAGGGGACCCCAAAACGTGTATTTCCGTTGAAAACCGGAAGTCGAAATTTTTCACGATCGCAATACTTCCACTTACTATATATTTCATATATAGGTAAGTGAAAGTAAAAATAGATTATGGTTGCCAGGGTGGGTAAAAAAACAGCATTGCTAATACAATCTAATATATTACTGGCTTTTAAATTTACAAGTGTTAGAAGTTTACTTTAAATTTACAGCAGAACATCATTCATCAGAATGTCCGGATTATCTGGATCAAATTTTTAGAGATTTGAATTTTATTACATTTTCACATAGATAATTATTTTTAACACTGGTAGTAAGAGTGTAGTTTTAATTAAACCAAAAATTTGCTTATATTTTGATATTTTTATACCGGCCAAGTCGGGATGAAATAAAGAAAGAAGCAGAGTGTTAAATAGGACCGAGTCCATAAAGCCTTGGGAGACCATGATCAACGTCATTTAGTCCCTCAACGTGTCAGAAACAAAAGAGTGTTGAACAATTTTATGAACTGAAGCAATAGGAAAATTATTTTATTTTTCTTTAACAATTCAGCGTAATATTGGTATACAGTAGGACCCCCATTATCCGGGGCTCTATTAACTGGGGTTCCAATTAACCGGGGTTCGGAGTAGCCAATTTTTTTTACTTTCACTTACCTATATATGAAATATATAGTAAGTGGAAGTATTGCGATCGTGAAAATTTTCGACTTCCGGTTTTCAACGGAAATACACGTTTTGGGGTCCCCTGAGTCAAAATAACCAAGTCCCGCAAAATGGTCTGTGTGTGTGTGTGTGTGTGTGTGTGTGTGTGTGTGTGTGTATGTGAACAGACTAGCTCAAAAACTATAAACCGTGGGAACCTGAAATTGGGTATTTAGTGTAGGTATATGCCCGCGATGTGACAGCAAAAATTTCATCAAAATTGCTCAAAGGGAGGGGGGTACTTTATTTAATAACTTTTTACGTTTTTCTCAAAAACGGCTCTAACGATTTTGATTAAACTGAGTATTTGATTGATTTATATGCCCGAAATATGACTGTAAATATTTCATCAAAATTGATTAACCGTAGGGGGGACTTTACTTAATAAATTTTGTATCATTTTGACGTGTTTTTACTTTCACTTACCTATATATGAAATATATAGTAAGTGGAAGTATTGCGATCGTGAAAAATTTCGACTTCCGGTTTTCAACGGAAATACACGTTTTGGGACCCCCTGAGTCGAAATAACCAAGTCCCGCGAAATGGTCTGTGTGTGTGTGTGTGTGTGTGTGTGTCTGTGTGTGTGTGTGTGAACAGACTAGCTCAAAAACTGTAAACCGTGGGAACCTGAAATTAGGTATTTAGTGTAGGTATATGCCCGCGATGTGACAGCAAAAATTTCATCAAAATTGCTCAAAGGGAGGGGGTACTTTATTTAATAACTTTTTACGTTTTTTTCGATTTTCTCAAAAATGGCTCTAACGATTTTGATTAAACTGAGTATTTGATCTATTTATATGCCCGAGATATGACTGTAAAAATTTCATCAAAATTGATTAACCGGAGGGGGGACTTTACTTAATAAATTTTGTATCATTTTCACGTGTTTTTTTTATTTACTCAAAAACGGCTTTAAAGATTTTGATCAAACTGGGTATATAATGTATGTATATGCCCGAGATACGACTGTAAAAATTTCATCAAAATTGATCAACCGGAGGGGGGACTTTATTTCATGACTTTTTTTTCCAATTTTTGCCTTCTTTTCGATTATCTCAAAAACGGCTTTAACGATTTTTATCAAATTCGTCATGTTTAATGAAAATTAGATTTTCTTTAATATCAGGTAAGCTTTATCATTATTAAAATGTTCTGAGGGGGCTTTTTTTGGGGGGGGGCCTTTTTTGTTTGTTTCTTTCTTTCTTATAAAGTACCATTGTTTTTGTTTACATGGAGAAATTAACTGTCTCTCGTTACGCCTAAAAATAAGAAATGGCTAAATATGAGATATGATAAAAATAAAGAAAACATAAAGAGGAGAAAAAAAGAAAAATATTCAGTCAACTCATAAAACTCGTTGAGCCCACGCGTGCGGAGTAAGTACGCCTTTAATGACAGACCATTGTTCATAATTAAAGCCGTTCTTCATTTGAGAAGTGGCAATTAACAAAACGCATTAATTTCTAATCTAAGTAAGTTGGTAAGTGAAAGTTGTGTGTTGCGAGCACGCACCAGATTTTTTTTTTATTTACTCAAAAACGGTTTTAACGATTTTGATCAAACTTGGTATTTAGTATTTGCATATGCCCGAGATATGACTGTAAAAATTTCATCAAAATTGATCTACGGGAGGGGGGACTTTACTTAACAAATTTTGTATCATTTTCACGGGTTTTTTTATTTACTCAAAAACGGCTTTAACGATTAACAAAAATAAGATATGAATGTAGAAAAATGTGTGACTTTGGGAAATGATAATTAGCAAAACACGTCAATTTCTAATCTAAGTAAGTTGGTAAGTGAAAGTTGTGTGTTGCGCGCACGCACCAGATTTTTTTTTTAATAAGCTGTTTAATTTTTATGCCATTTATTTTATATGTATAATATTTAGTTTAAAAAATGAATACGTAAATATTTTAATGATTTCACAATGGTTAACTGTCTATTGTTCTTAGAAATTATGAAATTTTATAATAAATGGAAAAACACAGCAAGCTGGTATCGACGACGAGATATTTCTGGTAACTATTACTGCAATTTATATTCTAGGTATGATATTGTTTTCAAGTCTTTCTAGGAAACTCCTACTCTGGCCTGTTTGACTAAAAAACAAAACATTCTCAGTTGTGATTTAGTCTCCATTTAAATACGAACTAACAAAATTTCGTAAAAAAGAACACCTGTCGTTTTAATGCTTGAACAGAAATTAACCATTATAAACTGAGTAGGAAAAGGAGTAAGTGTCAAAAGATTTTCTGCTGAATTAGGAATTGGCAAGCAAACTTTTCGTGATATTTTTAAGATGAAAAACTTCCTATCGTCGTCGGCCCAAACATCGTGTCCTCCAAAAACAATGAAGAACTCTACATTAAAAGACGTAGATGAAGCTGTCTATCAGTGGTTCATGCAAAAAGGCGCTGAAGGAGTTCGTTGGTTACTTTTGTTTGTTAAAACGTTCGTTTATTCATAAAAGTGATTTTCTGCAGTTTTTTTTTTAATTATCCTTCTTTTCTATCACATTTAGTCAATAAAATGTTGTAGTTCAATTCGCCGGGGTTTTCGAATATCCATGGACCCACCATACCCATCATTACCCGGATAAAGGGGGTTCTACTGTAATTTTTTTTTATAGTTATAAATTCAAAGTTGCTTATTTGATTTTTTTTTTCAATCCAGATCACCTTAGGTCTCAGATAGTTCAGTTACATCAGGTCTTTTTTTCTGATTGCACAGATTTACTAACATACAACTATAGACAAAAAATGTATCCTATTCGTTCCCCTCTTGTGCACAAACTTTTGGGGGTTAAATCAAAGGCAAGAGACAGGGAATCTATCTATAAGAATAACATGCTGTGGGTTAGGGGAAAAAGAGAGCTTGCGCAGTCCCCAGCATGACCAGGCAAAAGTTAGGATTTTAATTTAACAAGGAACAAAAATATTTGATACTGGATAATCATACATGTCATTTAGTGCAAAGCGAGGTTAAATGAGAAAAAAAGGAGCATTTATGGTAGTAAAAAAATATATATATATATATAAACAAAAAAGAGAGATAAATTGATAAAAAAAATTAAACTAATAAAACTCAAACTTACATGATGTTGCAACATAAGAAGGATAATCATAATTATTCACTGATTTTTTGATAACTTCAACTCTCTCTAAACAGTCAGGAGTAACATTTATCTCGAGAATCCCAAGAACTAATCTAGTAAGAACCCGTTCCTGCTGTACACTGAAATCACAAAGAAATTATTAAATAAAAGATTACTTTAAAGCAAAGCAGAGAGTTTTACAATTAAACAACTGTTTAGAACCAGGTCCCTAAATTATCGTGATATATTCGTATATGGAGTAAGATTTTTTTTTACTTCCTGATTCATTGACATAAATAGCTTTTATATAGTCAAATCATTATTTAAAGTGCAGGCTCATAATATGTTAACCTGGGATAATCGTCAATCCAATTTTCTGGAGGAGTTTCAATGGCAGAAATAAAATCCACAACAAAAGCTGGTGCTCTCTCAGAGAGGACTTTTTCTGGAAGAGACAAAACAGATAACACCTATCAGTAATTTTTAAAATATCAATACTTACATAGTTTGATATAAAATATTATATAGTACAAATGATAATATAAAATTCCTAAACCCTTTTAACCGCTTCGCTGCGAACCATGAAAGGCTTGACCTTGCCTAGGTGAAAGGTCTATAGCCTTTGCAACGACTCAGTGCGGAGCTCTTTTTGCCAGTTCAATGTAACTTTTAAACACTTTAAATTGTCTAATTTAAAGAGAAAAAAATATTGTAATGATAAATTGATAAGCAAATAAAAAAAACTTATGACATAAGCTCCCGGACCATTTGTTGGAACAAAATATGCGGTTGAAACGAACTCTTGGGGTCTGGATCTTTCGCGCCTAGTCCACAAAGGCGTAGATCTGTCCACATTGTTCTAGAATGATCCAGGCCTGACTATTTATATATAAGGAGCACTGACTGAACGAGTCAGTGAAAGTCTGTGTCTTGACTGTGTTGCTCAAGTCATATGATTGTGTGTGTTATAACGTTATCAATTTTGTAACTTGCTCAAGTGTTTAAGTTGTAATAATTTGTTGGCATTGTGATAACTGTATATTTCTGTTAAATAAATATTTGTTACCCACATAAGCGTTACAATATATTCATCCTCATTTTTTTCATTTATTCCAAAATTGATAGAATTAATTTTTTTTTACTCAACTTTTTAATCGCTAAAAATATCTGATTAAAAAATATTTCCATTCTTGTTTCTCCATCTGGCTTTAGACCATCATTGGTAGAGTTTAAAATTTTCGAATGACAATGAAGAGGACATATACAGATAAAAAGGTTTGGCAAAAACCAGTCTAATAGCCTGCAACAGGAACAGTAGATGTTAAAACTTAAAAAGGAGGTGCCTACACTATCTACAGGCCTTTCTAAGAGTCTATTTGCTGAAATCATTAGATGCCGTTTCTGTGTATGGTTTTTTTTTTTTTTTTTAATTTATAAATGCTAATCGGACAATGCTAAAAAGGGAGTCCTAAATTTTGCCTAACCAGGTATGCATAGGATAGGGATCTTTAATGAGGCTCAACAGGCTCAAGACCTCCAAAGGACTGCACAGTCAATATTTAAACCCTTTAAAAAATCCTATGGCCACCTGGTTGGCTATAAACCCGCGACTTTTGTGTGGTAGTTGGCTATGCTAACTACTATACCACTGGTGAACCCTGTTTCTGCAGCATAAAAATAGAGTAGTACAGAGTTATAAACATGTGTTAGTAGCACTGTGAGAGTGCCGGCCCAGCGCACAGATTTGTGCAAGTAGCAGCAAAAGGGTTATAATAAAATAGAGTTAATATCTTATTGGAAGAATACAAGATAAAAAAAAAAAAAAAAAAAAAAAAAAAAAAAACAGATTAGAGAGAAATACAATACAGAGCTTCACTTTATTCATTAAGAAGTATTAACCAAATCTGGATTGTTCCAAATCAAATTTTGGACTTTCCAAACCAAGTTGGGATTTCCAAATAAAATTTAGTTTCCTCATTAAACCTTAGAAGCAGTACCTATCACGAATAATATTCGTGATATTATTTAGGAATAAAATTCCTAATTGATTTGAAAAAAATCTTAATTTACAATGGGAAATTCTAAATTTGGTGAGGAAAAATCACAGGTGGATTGGGTTTGGAAAATCCTAAATTAGTCTTGGAAATGTTATAATTTATTCTCAAAATTAGCCTACCTGTATTTAATGAAATATGTTGTTCCCATGATTTCTGAGAAACCTGGTTATCCGGATCTTCATAAAGAGGTTTCTTCATAGTGCCTACAACTTTCTGGCCGCATTTGATGAACGCCGCACCCTGGTTAAAAAAATTATTTAAAAATAAATCCTCCAAAAGTGAAAATTTGTTTTCATTCAGATGATCCTTTCAGTTGTATAAAAAGGTAAAAGAAACAAGGCACACAATGTTAGTTAGTAATTAGTTTTCTTCAGTTCATTCAACACTTTTCATATACTTTTTGATGTTGGAATATATCTTTAGAGAGAACAAAATCATTTTGACCATTTATTAATGCATTTTAATTTTGGAAATTAATTTAAAATTGTTGACATATAATATTACAATATTGTGACGTTGAAAACTAAAAATAAATAAAAAAATAGGTATCAGTGAAGAGGAAGGATTTGCTCTGCCTTGAGCCTGAGGTGTAGCGGTTAGCATCCTCGCATGTAACGCAGGAGACCTGGGTTCGACTCCCGGCGGAGCCAAATCTTTTCTCTTCAAAAAATAAATTATTTATAAATAAAAAAAAAACATATGGTTTGAAATCCCAGACCTTTTAAAAGACCTCCAACTACGGACCATCAGAGGAATAGTTCAAGACTTGGATGATTCCATGGTGGTCTCGACCATTCCAGACCATTCCTTTTACGACTGTATATAAGGAGCGAGTACCAACTTACTTACTTACTTAGATTAGAAATTAATGCGTTTTGTTAATGCCACTTCTCAAAGTTACACATTTTTCCACATTCATTTCTTATTTTTGTTTTCATTTGCTATATAAAAAACACTTATTTCTTTTATATTTAAATAAAAGTTTTTACTTTTGATAATTCGGCAATGCAAGCATAATACTCCAAGACGTCTGATTTTATAATTCTCTATGTACTTGTTGAAAATTTCATTTAGTTACCATGAAACAAATAATTTCCATTAAATGAACAGAACGGCTTTAATTATGAACAATGGTCTGTCATTAAAGGCGTACTCCGCATGCGTGGGCTCAACGTGTTTTATGAGTTGAGGAAATATTTTTATTTTGTTCTCCACGAAATGTTTATTTGATTTTTTTCATATTTCATATTTAGCCATTTCTTATTTTTAGGCGTAACAAGATATCGTTGATTTCTCCATATAAACAAAAAAAAAAGGTACTTTACAGGAAAACAAAAAAAGCCCCTTTCCTATTTAAGGCCCCTCATAACGTTTTAATAATGATAAAGCTTACCTAATATTGAAGAACACCTAATTTTTATTAAACATGACAAATATGATCAAAATCATTAAAGCCGTTTTGAGATAATTAAAAAAAGGTAAAAATTGGAAAAAAAGTTATGAAATAAAGTGCCCCTCCGTTTGACCAATTTTGATGAAATGTTGGCTATCACATCTTTGGCATATACATATATCAAATACCCAGTTTGATCAAAATTGTTAAAGCCGTTTTTGAGCAAATAAAAAAACACATGAAAATGATACAAAATTTATTAAGTAAAGTCCCCCCTCCGGTTGATATATTTTGATGAAATTTTTAGTCATATCTCAGGCATATTATTACATAAAATACTCAGTTTAATCAAAATCATTAGAGCCGTTTTTGAGAAAATCAAAAAAAAAAAAAAGTTATTAAATAAAGTACCCCCTCCCTTCAAGCATTTTGATGAAATTTTTGCTGTCACATCGTGGGCATATAATACACTCAATACCCAATTTCAGGTTCGTACGGTTTATAGTTTTTGAGCTAGTCTGTTCACACACACACACAGACCATTTCGCGGGACTTGGTCATTTGGACTCAGGGGACCCCAAAAAGTGTATTTCCATTAAAAACCGGAAGTCGAAATTTTTCACAATCGCAATACTTCCCCTTAGTATATATTTCATATATGGGTAAGTGAAAGTAAAAATCATATTTTTTAAAAAATAAATAAAATGAAATACCTCATCTGTTTTCGAGAAAGGGTAAACAGTAAAATATGATATGCCACATTGTACATTGGTCCAATTAGTGGTATTTGTTAGCATTTCTAAGAAACATCCGTCAAATTCAGCTTTCATAAAACTCTGCCATGACTTTTTTTCTTCTATCAACTAAACAAAAAGAAAATTAATTAATTTATATGATGAAAGAAAAATTTCAATTTCTCTATTTATATAATAGTAAATAGATTAAAAAGTAACCTAGCATCGTATTCAATAAAACTTTTGACCATTTTATCGAGGCAAGTGCATTTTTGATAAATAAGCTTAGGTTGATAGATTAATAGGCTTAAGTTGATAGATTAGCATAGACCAGGGATTTCCAGAATTTTTTTAACAAAATACCCCAATATGCATGAATACATGCATAAAAAAAATTGTCAGCAGCAGAAAAGAAAAAGGGCTATACAAAAGATAAAATTAAACCTAAAAGGTAGCACAAAAAATTAACAAAAGAAAAAAGAGAGGAATGCCAAGAGAAAAAAAGAGAGATAAAAATACAGCTCAAGAAGCTAAAAAAGAGAGATTGCCAAAGAAAAAATCTAAGGCATATAGGGATCAAAAGGGAATTTGACACTTTTTTTCTGTAACTCCTTCTGCCATGCCACTGCATGAACCAATTATTTCACAACCAATGCAGCCTAGGGGAAATGTGAAATAAGGCAGGCACATTATAGCGAGGGACACACTAGCTGTTCTACGGAATAAGAGTGTTGAATGATTTGATGTATTAAATTATAAATTGAAAAATAATGAAACCAAAAGTAAAGAAAAAACTGCACTAGATTTAAAACCCTTAACAAAGAAGCAATGAAAGAATTAAAAGACGGTGTTAATTGTTATAAATTGTTGAAACTCAGTTCAATTATAAAACTGGGAAAAGTTCAGAAGAAAAGACCCTTACATTACTCTGATGTGAATGAGCTGCAAAAGTCCGACAAAAAACCTAAACAATGATTATATATGAGCAACTTATTCATCGGTCAATTAGTGAGAAAGTATAGGCTACTGAGCTTGGCAAGTAAAGCAGTAGGACTAAACACTTCAAGTCACAAAGTAAATATTCAACACCAAAAAGAAAGCAGAGCTTTTGTTTTGTGTGCTGTGAAGAAATCATCACAGGAAAAAAAAGTAAAAATTAAAATTAGAAATGCACATGACAAAACTCATTCTGAGATACAAAAAAAATAAAAAAATCTGATGCTGATAAAACTTACAATCAACACCATAGTAATTAATTTAAAATAATTTTTTTTTTTTTTGGTTTTACCCAACTTGCAAGGTGCAGAAAAGTCAAATGGTCAGATTACATGAGAAAAGTAAATCCAAGTTCAAATCAAGCCTAGGCAGGTTACATTCTATTTTTTTGCCACAGAATTTATGCTTTATATAAAAAAAAAAAAGAATCAGTTTTTAATAATGGGGCAAAATAGCAGCAGTTAAAGCATGACATAGCGAAGAATTTTGCACAAATGCAGAAAAATAAAGAAAGACAACTAAAATGAACAATTTTTTTAATAAGGTAAATATTTTTTAATATATAATTTAAAGCATTTTAAAACAATTTAATTATTTCTTCATTTTTAATGATTAAATGTATACTTCTGAAAACAAATTAATATTATTATTATTATTATTGATTGTAAAAACATTTTATTCTCTCAAACTCTGATTTATTTAGACAAAATGATGTAGCCCGAAATGTCTAAATCAAGTGAAGACGATTGCTTAATAATTAAGCTGTAAATGTGTAAGTATATACATTATATGGTAAAGAAATATAAAGCTTGTAACATCTTTAATTAATATAACTTCACATCAGATTTTTTTTGTTTTTATTATCTTTAAGTTAACACATTTTTTTAGTAAAGTAACAATTTTTTTTTTTTTTATTACCTTTAAGTTAACACTAAATGAATCAATATAAACAGCAAAATCCAAGAACTGCAGTTTTTCAGTAAGATCTGGAGTGTCATAATATGAGGGCGGAAAAATTGATGGAACCATGTTCCATATCCAAGCACCCCAAGATTGTTCTTCATCACCATTATCTGCTGTTATGGAACAAAACATTAGAACAAATATTAAAATTAAATGATATATCACAACAATAATATGTCCCTAAATATTTAAAATCTTTCCATTCAGTAATTGTCAAGTTCGATCAGATTATTAACTTTGAAAAAAAATAATCAAAGAACTGCAAATGTTGTTGGGTTAAAAAAAGAAATCCAATTTGAATAGAATGAAAAAAGTGATTATTTTTTTGCTTTTTTATACCAATGAAAAACTAACATTTAAAAAAAAATTTAAAACCTTTAAGAGAAAATTTGATTATTTTTTTTTTGGTTCTGAAAAATAAAATGTCTAAAGGATAATGTTCAAGTTAACAGTAATAAAAAGTAAAATAAACAAAATTATAATGCATCAACATTTTTGAATATATATGAAGATAACGATCGCAGTGAAAATGATATGATCATTGTGATGCAGTTTCATTATTAATAGTGAAAATAATGAAAAGAATATTATGTTTTTAATTTCTTCAAATATATATAACCTATAATCAATTGATAATATTTATGGATACAAAATTAATTATTTTCAGATATAATAAAAAGTACCTGAATTTTCTGAAAGACTTTCTGGACTCTGCAAAGTAGAGGTTGACCCATTTTTTGGAGGATTAAATGCCACTTTCGCAAGTAGTATGATGCGTAAAAGCATTGTGACCTACAAATTATAAAGTTGGAATTAGGTATTTTTTATACAACTCAAATGAAAAAATATCTAATCTATTTTATAGCCCTGTGTTGATGTAACTTAATTATGAAATAACTTAAAAATTCTGGATTGTTTATTTCACTTCCTGTGAGCAAATGGCCTGGCAGAAAAGAGTGTAGGCCGGCTGCCATGCCCTATGGCCTTAATATTCTTTACTCGCATTTCTTTTTCTTCCTACACGTCTTTTTTAAAAATTTATTTTGATACAATGAAATTTTTTTATCATCTTCATAATTAATGAAGCTAAGGTAGAAATTAACTAACATAATGTAAAATTATAATAACTTTATTTCATAACTTCAATATTCTACATTATTGCAATAGAAGCAGTCATGTCAAATAGAGAGGGAAAGCAATAAATACCTGAGGTTCACTTATGCTCAGAGTCACATCGTCGGTGTGAACAGCAATCGTGGTTTTGACTGCATTAAAATTGTTGATAAAAGGGAATGTCTTACTAATTCTTATTTTCAACGAACACTTATAAAGTAACGGCTCCTGAAAAAATAAATATAATAAAGTGGCCTCTCAATAAACAATTCATAATTTTTTTTTTACCAGTACATAAATTTTTCTAGCTGAAAGCAGACATTTTATAGATCACTCATCAATACATGGAGTGCGGAGAGGTAAGGGTAGGACCAAAGGGTGGGCCCATGTCCAGGGCAGTCCCTATACCCTACAGTTTTAAGCAGGTAACAGTACGAGGGGTGTAGCTTTCCAGGAAAAGTTTAGAGCAGGGGTCGAAATTATAAGTTAACTTTTATTTTTAAAAAATTTAAGTTAAAAAAATATTTTTTTCTTTCCCTACTTGAAGTTTTTATTGAACATTAACTTATTCATTAGGAAAACTTTTTGAATAAGTTATCTTAAAACTTTTATCCAACTAACTTTTTCTGTAAAAGTTCATTTCAAAAAGTTATACTGAAACTTATTCATAAAAAGATTTTAGTCAAAGAAAATAATTTATTTATAACCAAGACCCGAGAAATGGTCTGTTTGCATGTTAAAAGACAAGCTCAAAAACTATAAACCTTACTAACCTGAAATTGTGTATTTGGTATATGTATATGCCCGTGCTGTGACAGCAAAAATTTAGTCAAATTGGGACAAACGGAGGGGATACTTTATTTAATAACTTTTTACGTTTTTTTCGATTTTCTCAAAACTGGCTTTAACAATTTAAAACTTAGATTTAATCTTATGTCCGAGATATGGCTACAAAAATTTCACCAAAATTGTCAACCAGTGGGGGCACTTTGTTTCATAACTTTTTTTCCCATTTTTAAGTTGTTTTTTTTCTTCGATTTGCTCAAAAATAGCTTTAACGATTTTGATCAAATTCGTCACGTTTAATGGGTAAACCGTATTAGTAAACAAACTCTTTTTCTATGATAAAAACTTTTATGATTAAAACCCAGGGCGAAAAAGTTATTGTTTAACTCACACTTGAATTTTAAGTATTCCATATGTTTAGGTGAACCTTGAACTTTTTGAAGGAAAACCTTTTATCAAAAAGTTATTGGAAAACTTTTATTGATAAAACTTTTTAGTAATAAGTTTTTCAAATACTTTTAAAATGAAACTTATTTAAAAAAGTTAATGACTCTTTCAACCCCTGGTTTAGAGTATACTTTCTAAAATAATGGCAATTGCTGGTAACACCTCTGAACTTGAACTGGCGAGTTAATCAATAACAAAATTAGCTCCATTTTTTATTTAAAAAATCACTTCTTCCTGGCTAATTACAAAAAATTAGACATTAAAAGAAATATTTTTTTAAAAACACATCATAAAGAATGATAATGTTAAGAATTAGTGTTGTTATATTGTTTTACTAACAAAAATTACAGTTGATAAGTAGTATAAATTTATAAATATTTCATTATAATAGCTACTTACCAAGTACGACTCTATCCTTCCAGAAGCATTTCGTTTGTCAAGACATATTGTAACATCACTCAATGAAACTAACTTCCTCAAAACCAAATTGTCAGGCGTAAGTACTGCAAAAAAAAAAAAAAAAAAAAAAGGTAATATATTTTTAATACTTTGGATGAGTGCTGTATTTTTGATATATAACAAAAATTTTATATATACCAAGATGATATATTTAATAACTGATAATCAATAACTGATGCTCAAGTAGATTAAAATCAAGTTAATCAAAATGAAAACCACAAAAGTAGACAAAACATTATACAACTATTATAGGAGAGTAAACAATTTTGATAATTTTTACCTATGCTATGTTGAAAGAAATAATAGGATGGCACATTTTAAGTATTAAAGTAAACTAATTAGCTTTAATTATCTTAAAAGACTTTAACATTATAAAAAAATAAGTAAAGTAAAGAGTTGATTATCTGAAAAAATGTTAGGGTTGGTTCAAATCATAAACAATTATATAAGAATTAAAAACTTACCACAATATGTTGGAGTCCATTGTTTGCTGACAGTGACAATGCTTAAGGTTTTTATATTCATGGACAAAACAATATCTTCATCTACATATTTCAGTATCAAATTATTGCATGTAATATTCAAATTATACACAACTTTATTAGCGAGGGAAGTAGTATAAGTAGGTGGAGTCTCTTCAGAAGCCGTTGATGATCTTTAAAAAAAATGAACAAGAATATTTAGACAGAGACAGATTTTAGATAAAAGAAAGAAAATATTAACAATTGATGCCAAACAAAAATAAAAGTAATATTATACAAGTAATTTTTTGATCCAATAGACCTTATAGTTTAGGGCAAAAGTAAAAAAAAAAAAAAAAAAGGTTGGTTATTATTATTAATTAAGGAAAATTAATGAATATATAATAATATAGGTATGGAATAAAAAAGTAAGGAGGATATAGAGACCTGCAAGAAATGTTCAGGGATCCAAATCTGGTGTCCTTCATTAGAAAGAACCAGATTAGATGGTTGGAACATGTAGAGAGAATGCCTGCAAGTAGGACACTTAAAAAGTTAGTGAGATGGGAGGAAGGAGCATTGAGTTGGAAAAAAAGTCCATGAAAAAGATGGAAAAATCATACTGAAAAATTGATAATTAACTAATGAGCATATGAGCCAGTGGTACATAGTGACCTGAACCAAAGCAAATTCCTAGCCAGGATCAAGGAGTAACTTGTCCCAATGAATCTTGGTCCTGCTGGCCGGCTGACAGCACCGCGTACCCTATGCCTGGTGGGAATTGCTAAGGCTAGTGGTAAAGGCAGGCATCCTTAAGTTACAGGTCTACTGAATTCAAACCTGTTAGCAGTGGGCTGCTGCAATGCTAGTAGCCTAAATCTGGTTTCTAGGCTCATTGAGGACTTTGGTTTTCAGGGAAACATGTACAGCGGGAAGGAAACCCAACTGCGAGGGTGGATGCTGCTCTATGGTTGTAGTGAAGACAACCTGTATACAGGATGAAAACCTTGATGAAAATCCTCGCTACCCTTCAAGTTAAGAGTTGAGCATAGTGCCAGGTTAAAGCTATGTTATAAGCCAGATGTAGAACAAAAATTTTGAGTCTAGCAAAATTTAGGATATTAATATTAAACAACTTACTAAAAGAAAATGTCACTTACTTTTTCTTTTTTTTCTTAGGTTGTTCTTGTCCAGGCCGTTTCAATTTCATGACACATTCTTTAAAAAATATATAAAATATGAAACAATAAAATACAACAAGACCTTATAAACTATATGTATGCATACATAAAAAAGTCAAATTCATAAAATAATAAAAGTTATGATTAACTGTTGTGTTTAAAATTAGCCTTTCTTAGTTGTGCAAACTAAAATTAAGAAAAAGATACCTACCAAATGAAAAAGTCAGATAAAAGCATTATGTTTAATAGGGAAAGAAAGAGTTGAGTAATTGTCAGCCAGGCAAGCACTGATAGTAAGTCTGGGGCCTGCGTCACTAAAACTAATAAAGTAAACCAATTCCTTATCTATGTAAGAAATAAATAAAAGAGTAAGTAATCCTTTGACTAGCTAGCAGGTAAGATATACTGTGTGGAATAATGAAAATAAAATTAGTGGTTCTAGATTCAGTAATAGTTCTTTACATGTCCATGTTTAATTAGTTCAGAGTGTGAAATTTAATGTAAATTTGAGTTCATGAACAACCCTTCCAGGGTTGAGTTTATTGATAAACAGAAGGGGACTTAATAATTATTTAATAAAAGATGACATATGTGTGCAATTCATACAAAAGTGATTTCACTGATTAACAAGTTGATTAATCACAAGGAAAAAATAATAACTTTTCAGTAAAGTTTACCTTATATCACTTCTGTCTGTGGCCTATTCCTCTCATCGCGTCCTTTTCAGTTAAAAAGGTATTAATGAACTTAATTAGATCCCAGCTTTCAACTCCCACTTGATACACTCACTCTTTATAAATCTCCAAACGGGTCATTTTCCGATTAGATCAGGGCCACAGTAAAAAAGGGGAACTAGCACCAACTTTAATATATTGTCAGGCTTCTCCACCATTGGTAAAGGTAATAAGTATTACAGTAGATAGTTGTAGAAAGAAGTATTATTATAGGTGATTTAGAAGTAAAATGCATATCCTAGAGTATCAGGTTTTAATGTTAATATTTATTAATGCTGAAAAAGTCAATGGTGAGAGGTCGGAGGAGTTCCTATCAATAAAAAGTGTCAGGCAAGGGGATGCACTGACCTGCCTTCTCTTCAACCTTTCCCTAGAAAAAGCAATTAGAGAATCTGTAATACAAACTAGGGGCACAATATTTAATCAGACGATACAATAACTTGCCTACACAGATGACATAGATACAGTAGGTAGGTCACCTCGTGCAGTAGAAGACGCGTTCCTGGCCCTATTGGAACCTGCAATGAGGCTTGGGCTCAAGGTCGATGTCTAGAAGACAAAGTACATGGTGGCAGAGGAGACCCCAAACCCTGGTGAAACTGTAACCTTTGGCCACTTGGAGTACCTAGGCTCTCTGGTTACTCAAAATAATGATAACAACCTCGAGATTCGCCAGAGAATTTCCTCCGCTAACAAACTATACTTTGGACTCCACCAGCACCTGAAGAGTCGTGCCCTTACTAGGAAAACAAAAATCCACCTGTACAAGACACTAATTGACCAGTTTTACTGTACGGGTCGGAATCATGGAGCATTACCGGGGAGTCTGAAAAAGAACTGCTCATATTGGAAAGGAGGATCCTACAAAGGATATTTGGAGGAGTCTGGGACACTGGCAGATGGCGGTGACGAACTAATCTCGAAGTCTACGCACTGTGAAATGTTCCCAATGTAGTGAGGGTTTGGAAACTTGGCCGACTCCTGTGGGCCGAACATGTGGCTAGGATGGGCAGCAATCAGCTACCGAAGAAGCTGCTGACAGAGCAGCTATACAGCAAAAGACGCTAAGGAAGACCCAGAATGATATTTGGATTATATTGTGTATTGTTATTCATAACCTTAATCAATATAACATTGCAGGCCTATGTCATCGCTCTCTAGATGTAAATAATACTTAATTCCCCCAGTGAATAGTGGGAGAAGAGGGAGTGACATAGATAAAAATAAATTTGCAGGAGCACAAAAGAAAATGAAAATAAATATGTGACAGAACATTTATTAGTGAAAAACAATCGTTAAGTTCTAAGGTAAAGACAAAATAATTATTTTATCAATCATATTTATTACGTTATAGAAAGTATATGTTCAATTGGAAATAGAAGGATTATTTTTCTTAACAAGAGGTTATCAGATTTCTTGCATTCCAAATATCCACAAATTTTAGCATTAGCTATTTTTTTCAATATTGAATACAGCTTCGCATTTATTCATCAGTATGGAAGTTTATCATGTAGGTTTAATATATCAGTTAGTACAGGGTAATCAAATCACCTTACCAATCGTATTGATTGTAATGTCAACAGGTTCAGATGCAATTCTAGTCCATGGTACATGAATATGAAGTTCGTGTACATGACCAGAAACAAAACTAAATGGTAAATTAAATTCCTGATCTAATACTTCCAAATCCAAGTCCAAATTGTGGAAGACAGCATCTCCTTCCCAAAGGGAAACCTTAAAAATGTGTTATCATGTTTAAGTTATTCTACTACATTGACACAAATAACTTTTGGCATGATGATTACCTGTGCATCTTTCCTTCTAAAATTGCTAATGTAGCGATCAACATAGCTTAAGATAATAGTAGTAATGTAACTTTCAATTCTAAACATTGTTTCCCATTATTTCCCCTGGAAATGTTTGCAAATTGCTACATATTTATTTAATTAATGAAATATTTAGTGTGAAACATTCAATTTTAATACACTTACTTCTACAAAAATTAAGAAATAGCCCACATAACTCACATAAGTTTAATTAAAATTATATAAATGCAACATATTTATGCTTCCAAAAGTTTCAATGAGTAATAAAAGGAATAAAAAAATCAAATAAATTACAAAATTATTAATTGAAAATTGTAGTAATTGACCACATTACAAATAATATTTATATTTCCACTTCAAATTATAACCACCAGTTTGTCAAAACATAGCCAGGTGTTCTGAGAATCGATATTAAATAACGAATGAGAAATTAAAAAAATGAATTGGTGTAAAGTACAACTTCCTAATTCCTTGGATCTTATACAATGACGTTTCTGAGGAACATAAACAAAATGTTTAGTTGTACATAATCTGAATATAGAAATAACACACTCTTAAGTTTAAGTGAGTTAAATTGACGGGAGGCTGATGTTCATTAAATGGTTTAGTGATCCATGGCAGTAATGCTACAACATTTTCAAACTTAAAAATCACATGAGTTTCTGGTTGAACAAAGAATGTTCCAACATCTACTACGTTCAAAAGAGATATTGAAAATTTTGAAATATCAAAAGGCTAACAGTCATGGGATGAAATGGTATTAGTTTCCATCATAGGGACCATTATTATTAAATAATAGGTTGAACAAAACAAAATTAAAAAAGAAGGAAACGATAGGGATATTACTCAAATTTAAAACAGATCGCCTTTCACTATAACAGGAATTTTATTTTACTGTATTTTGCGTCATTTGAACTTCTGCTGAATCGCATCTACGGAAGCCGTTATATATGTACAGTGGCTCACAGTCAAAATGATGCAAGGAATTAACTTTGAAAAAAAAAATATTTTATACCAAGCCAACATTTATTTTCAACAATCTTTGTTTACAATTATAAGGTACAAAAATTAGGCTAGAATTGACAATACTTAAAATCTTATTTGAGATCAAATCCTAAAATTAAACTAAAACCTCATGAATAAATATACACTTCTAAGGTCACAGTGAAAATGATGCAAAATTAAAAACATCCAAAAGATCAAAAATATTTTGAATTTGAGTACTTTGTAGGTAAGCCTTTATCTTTTATAATCTCTTTCGAACAATTGGGCATGGAATGGACAAGCTTTTCGGTTTAAGGTGGGCTTATATAATCCCATTCTTCTTGTAGCACCTTTTTGAGATCTTCTCTGTTTGATATCTTATGTTTTGTCACTTCTGTTTCTAATTTACTCCATGAATTCTCTATGACGTTTAGGTCTAGTGATTGGGGAGGCGTTTTTATAGTTTTGGGGTAAATTATATAAACACCATTCTCTTGCAAGATGAGAAGAATGCTTGGGGTCGTTATCACTATAAAAAGCAAAATTATTTATTATTCCAAGCTCGGTTGCACTTGCTTTAAATTTTTTCTTTCAGGGTATGACAATATAAATGTCTAACCATTGTTCCCTCAATAAAATGAAGATTTCCTACCCCCGAGGCAGCAATACACCCCCAAACTATGACATGACCACCTCCAGGTTTGATGGTCGGGCGAAGATTTGTTTCATGGCGCTCTTCATTTGACTTTCTCCAAACGAAACCTCTTCCATCAGAGCCAAACAAATTAAATTTTGGCTCATTCGAATACTGAACACTTCCGGAAGTCTATGTCTTTTGTTAAACAATGCTTAGCAAAATTGATTCGAAGCTTTTTATTTTTGTCAGTGATATAAGGTTTTTGCCATGTAACTCTACCGTTGTATTGGTTTTTTCTTAAGACCCTTCGAATGGTTTCAGCACATAACATTTCATTTAAATGTTTTTTAACTAATGTGGTCAACTTTGGAGCACCAAATTTTGAATTATTTGTTATTAGGCGCAAAATCCAACGTTCATCGTTACCTGTAAACAAATGTTTTGCACTCACACTAGCTTTTCTTATTATTCTATTTTAGTTTTTAAAACTTTCAATAATATTTTGAACGGTGGCATAACTCCTATTGATAGTAGAGGCAATTTTTCGTTGTGTTTTGTGCATTTTTAAATTGATAATCACAATTTCTCGCTCACGAATAGTTGTTTGCGCACCCATTTTAAGCAAAAGCTCGAACTAGACTGATTACTAGTATCCATATTGTTTATTTTTGTTTCCATTGAAAGAATGGAAAGAAATTAAAAGGTTAATAAACTCATTTACCCGATAATTGAAGAATACTTGTTACTTTCACTTTTTTCTAAACGGAAGTAAACGTTGCATCTTTTTCACTATGACCTTCAATCCCTAAGAGTTTTAATGAAGATTTTTTTTTCTCTTTCTATAATTGCTGTTGAGTTGATTTGATTATACAAATTTAATGTATGACAATGAACCATTATGGCCTCATGTGCATTGTTTTTTAAATTTTAACAAAGAGGAAGTAAATAGCATTTGAAATAAAAATATTCGTTTGCATCATTTTGACTGTGAGCCACTGTATATGTTTCAAGTTTGGAGCAAATCCCTCGGCTAATGCCGTTTTAATCTTCGTTAAAGGGGTAACTGGGAGGAGGAATGAGAAGAGGAGAGTGGTTGTGAGTTGAGCATTGAAATGTGCTGTATTTCTCGCGAATGTGTGATTTTACTGTAGGGATGTCCTACTCTTTGTATATTTTGTTGTTGGAGATATACCTTGGAGCGCTTGAAATTTTTCTATTCTCTTGTTCTATTCCCTATGTACAAGTAGGCTGTAGTATGGTTTTTTATATTAATGTTTTTTTTTTCGTTTAAATTCTAATTGATATTTAATTTAATTTCGATGTTTATCAACAATTATTAAGCACTGGCGTGCAAACAAATATAAATAATATTTTTGCTATTTTTCCTAAGAACCAATCCTCAGTCCTATAATGGATTGGGATATTCTTGTTTTTGTGATTATTGTTCGGCTTGTGAGGAGAGGGGATCCGGCTCGGCAGTCCTCTGTTTTGTCTTAGTACACGCATGACGAAGGAGGAGGTACATTCGTTTACCACATTTTTATAAAGATTTGGAGGAGAGTTCTAGTCGTTGATCTTCTGACTGATCAACAAAAAGTGAAACAAAACAATAAAAGAGAAATAAAAAGACATGGCAACATCATTGGTAATATTTTCTCTACGTGATCTATTGCAGCAGATAGTACGGAAGGAACATTTTGTTCTAAAGAGCCAGAAAAAGAATGTGCCACTTTCAAACCAAAGGGGTTCATAGATTGTTATGATGTCAAGGAGAGGGAGCTACTGGTCGGTGCAGAGATAAAATCTATGGCTATAACTAGTTCAGTCGGCTTACCCACAGATTGGTATAAGTTGTTCATTTTTTAATTCTTCGGCTCTTACGTGGGGAGGGGGATTCTATAAAGGAAATTTACTTTGAGATCTAATTATGTTTGACAATATCGTTGATCTAATACAGAATATATGGAAAGGGTATACTTTACTTTAAATCCAGTCTCAAAAATAAAAATATAGGTGAAAGAAACATGTCGATATCATTTTTTAATCTTGACATCTAAAATAGTAAAAAAAATACAAGACACTCAAGCAAGCTACCCTGATAGATATTTCTTGCATAAGAATGGATCATATTCAAATTCATTACTTACCCATAAACCACTCACTACTGTTATTACATTTTTTTACTCTAGTACCTTTTAACTTACTTATTTAATTGCGTTTCTAAATTTTAATCTTTCGCTGGTAATTTTTCACCCTAAGCATTTACCATTACTTTAACCGAGGATTTTCAAGGGAACTTGCGAAAATGTTTATTACTGTATGCCAGTTTTTTGTTATACTAGTCCTAACTAATCTGATCTGTTGCGTCAGATGGATTGAAATAATACAAAACAAATAATTGCTACAAGTGGTGTTTTATCTTTAGATAAACATAAATTTTTCGATAGCAGATCGCGAAAAATAAATAAACATAAATATATCCACCCTACCTTGCCTCTCGGCAACAAGAGTGTTGACCACACACGAACACATGACAGTGTTCTTATGTAGCTCCAAACCAATATGTCCCGTTTTCAACTATTATGCAGTCCCCCCTTTATTCTTCCCCCTCTTCACAGGTCTCAGTCAAGTGGTTCTAGGGGGTAGAAAACAGCTGGTTCGACAATATCTTTCTACCCTTACATGAATGCTTTGAAAAACGGATAGTTTCGTTCGGTCATTAACTCAGGTATTAACGTTCTCCTTTACTGCAGAGTCCAGTTTCAATAAAATTTCTTTGTCTAGAACCTGGACAATACAATCATGCTTTGTATTTCGAAAATCCTAGGGCTGTCTGCTGGGCTATGAACCCACGACCTTGGGCATAGAAGGCTATCATACCAACCACTACACCAGAACTGTGAAGATGTAGACACAAATGTTTGTTTCTATCTCCATTATATTCTCCATCTCTAGTTTCTTCTGTACAGTGGTTTGGCGGGAACAATGGCCAGCTTTACTGTTTGAAGTGGTGTGTTAATATTTGCGAAACTCCCCTGAAATAAAAAAATACCTATTTAGGGGCCCCTTTTTACGAGGTATCCCAAAAGGAGCCTATTTCATTAGAAGGCATCAACATCTGAGGCCCCAGAGTTACAGCTCCATTCACACGGTGTGAACTTATAGGCGGGCGCAAGCGACGGTGCTGCTTCAGCGACGGTGCTACAGGAACTAGAGAAACGGGGATAAAAGCCGGGCCATTACCTGGGATTCATAGGGTTTTTTGACGTTTTTAATTTATTTTTCCATAATTAAAACCCGATTGAGCAAAACATCATTTGAAAAATATCTAATAGGTATTGCTCGGTCCCTCAGTGTTCAATTAGAAAATCAAAAGACGTGCCATTCCCTTTTATTTCCAAAAAATAAAAAGCTTCTTAAAGAGTGGATTGTAAAATTAAGAATAGATAAGCCTGTTTCGAAACATATGACGATATGTAGTCTTCATTTTAAAGGAAGAGACTATATTTATCCAGGTAAATATTAGTATTTGACATTTTATTATTCCAAAATGCTAGTTTTATGCAAATAACATTGAGACCATAGTGTCATAGATTTGTTTTTCTTTTTTAATTTTCCCCATTTTTCTATTACATCCGTTGTGCTTAATTGTTCCGTGTTTTCAATGCGAAGCCTGAAAGTTTTGACAAATAAATAAATAATATGACAAAGAATCTAAGCTGTCATAACAATGATTGTGTGAATAGGTAATTAATGTTATTACTAACCGAAAAACGTCGAGTAAAGTTACAATGATGTGTTTGCATTTACCAGAACTACCAGCTTTACACGTACAATGACAAGAAAATTGCTTATTATAATAGGGTAAATAGGCGGGGTGTGCAGTTGACCTTTAAAATTGACCTCTTAGCTAAGGTGTGGATGGGCGGGCGGGGGTCTTTCCTAAGGGGCTGTGAGGTATGCCAAGCCCGCAACACAGTTGATTCTCTGTCTCTCTCATACTCATTGCTCGGTGTCGCGACGTACCTCGCGACGAGCTGGTGTCATTATAATGTTAGTTTATTTTTATGTCTAGGTAATGTAAAAAGCTAATTATCATTTGAATATGTTTTTAATATGTTGATAGAAAGTTGGCTAGAGCAGACCCGTTCGCCATATAATTGACCAATTTTTTTATTTTAAATAATCGATACTCGATGAAAAAAAAACAGAAAACAATAAATACTCATTTCTCTTTCCCCCACTTGTCCCTCTAGCCAGTTCAACATGGTACGTCTGACGAGTAAGAACTTGAGATATGAGGAAGACCGATTGTCCACATTCGTCGGCTGGACGTCTCCGGTGAGTCCCTTTATATTGGCATCTGCAGGATTTTATTATATGAAAAAATCAGACTTAACGAGGTGCCCTTTTTGTGGATTGATATTACACGAGTGGGAAGAGAAAGACGACCCTCTCGTAGATCACAGGAGATGGTCTGTCGATTGTACATTTATTAAGTACCTGGATCAATTGGAGAGCATACCTTTGCAACAGCAGTGCGTGGATGAAGTTGACACATCGCGTCATGAGAATGAAGACGACGAGAAAAAAATCAAATACATGTGTTGTTGAGATAAGAGATTTTTTACATAGACTCGACGAGTTGAAAAACCAGATTTCATTGTATGAAAAAAGAAGAAATGAAATAAATCAACTAATAAAAAAAATAGAGAAACTCCATCTTTCCCCCCACTCTGCGCTGGTAAATATTTAGTTTCAACGTTGAAGCGTTGCGAGATGGTTGGACCTCGACGATTGGAACTGGCGACTGATTATCTCATCACTAGCAGCAAACTAATCCGAGTCGGACTTTGCGATTTTGTGCCCACTATCGCTGTCATCGACAAGAAAACTGCAGTGTATTTGGATACAGAAGAATGGAAATTCTTCGCTGACCAAGTTCAGAGGATGCTGTCTCATTTACAGAGCAGACCCAGGAAGGTGGAAGTCGAAGACCGAGTGAGATGTGAAAATATATTCTGTATATACGCTCTTAAGTTTCATAAAACAAATAGTCCACAGTGTCCATGGTTTGTGGAAGAAGAGTACTTATGAAGCAACTGGAAAAGAAGTGGCGTCAGTATGACAGAGGACAGGATGGAGTCAGTGATACGTAAATTAGGAGAAGAAGGCATTGAAACCTTGACCACTGAAGAATTGAGAAGTTTACCCCGGTCGCTGCTCTTGTACCTTTTCGACTATGCATTAGACTACATCTGGGACAACTTACCTGAAGAATGGCAAGAGGACGAGGAATTTATCCAGAAACGAAGACTTAGCTACCTCAATGAATATATTAACTATTAATTATACTATTATACTTGAAATTGTTGTCAATCTTTGTTTTAAATAAACCAATTAAATCCTTTATAGAGTTTTTTCTTATTCCTATTTTCTTAATTAATTAGGAAAAAGGTCAGTAAATAAAAAAAAATCCATAGTCATAACAAAAAAATTATTTATTAAATATAGCTCAAATTACAATTTACATGGGTATTATTACATATTTCTTGAGTTCATTTAAGTTAAAAAAAGAGTATAAGTATTTATGCTCAAGTCCATTGGCACACATTCCGCGACGTCAATATCAGGGGACTCAGCGGTGACGTCCAGCAAACGAATGTGAACAATCGATCTTCCTCATATCTAAAGTTCTTACACGTCGGGCGTCCCATGTTAAACTGCTGATTGGTGGTGGCTAGAAGGAAATTTGGGGGAAGGAAAAATTTTTCTTTTTTGTTTTCTGTTTTTTTTCATCGAGTATCGATTATTTAAAATAAAAAAATTGGTCAATTATATGGCGAACGGGTCTGCTCTAGCCAACTTTCTATCAACATATTAAAAACATATTCAAATGGTAATTAGCTTTTTACATTACCTAGACATAAAAATAAACTAACATTATAATGACACCAGCTTGTCGCGAGGTACATCGCGACACCGAGCAATGAGTATGAGAGAGACAGAGAATCAACTGTGTTGCGGGCTTGGCATACATCACAGCCCCTTAGGAAAGACCCCCGCCCGCCCATCCCCACCTTAGCTAAGAGGTCAATTTTAAAGGTCAACTGCACACCCCGCCTATTTACCCTACTTATTATTATTAATAAGTTAGATTTCCACTTTTATTTGATGGGGCAGTCCTTTAAGATTGCTAGTTTAAAGGCACGAGGCTTGTAAAATAACTGTTTTTTTATTTTTAGATATTATTCCACATGTAATTATGTGGTTTGCATCAAGGATAGTCTGCCCTTCAATTAATGGTTTTTTAAAATTACCAATTATCTCTATCACATCATCCCCGTTCTTTCCGACATTTTGCAAAACTACTAGCGCACCCTATAGTCGATTGCGCCCGCCTATTACTGAAAATAACAGGTTTCAGTAACATGTTCTTTTTCTTATCAAAGAATCAACAGGTGGTTTCCCGCTTATTTCAATTCTGTTTTTTTCCCCAATCCTTAAGAAATAGATTGAAGATGAGCAGTCAAAAGAAATTGGAATCGTTTTTTAAACCTACTAGTAAAAGGACACTAGAAAATGCAGATAACGACATGAATGCAAAGAAAACTAAATTGCCAGAAAAGGATATTGTTATTGGTAAGAACATATTATTTGTAATTTTAGTCATTTTATGATAGTGATTCTCATAGTAACTCTGTGTTTAGTTGAAGAAACAAAAGAAAATGTCCCATCTTCAAATGAATACAATGATTTGTTTAATGAATTAACTGATTATTGTGGAAAGTTGGAAATATTAGATAAAAAAATGGGACTATCTTGGTTCAAAGCTCTGAAAAAAGAATTTGATAAACCATATTTCAAAAAGGTTAGCACAAATAATTTAAATATTTTTAAATGATTTTTTTAGTTATTAATTTAAAATATTTTTTAGCTCAATGACTTTGTTGTTTCTGAGAGGAAGAAAAATGTTATTTATCCTCCAGAAGAAATGGTATGGAGTTGGACTCGACAGTGTTCCATTGACAATATTAAAGTTGTTATTCTAGGACAAGATCCATATCATAATCCTGGACAGGCCCATGGTAAACTTCCCAAAATATAAGCTGAAGCAGATTAACAAAAATATTAGTAATTTTCAGGCATTAAAGTACTCATTAGGTTTCAAACGATGATGAGTTTTTAATATAGAAAAAAAAAATTGTTTATTTATTTAAATCCAAATTTTCAGTGTTTTAGTAGCATTTAGAGTTTGATTGTGGTGTCGAAAATGAATAACTGGTATTCTTTATTGGGTATTTAGAGGCAATGTCACCTCAATGAAATGTTTATTAGTCTATTGAGAGAATATTAATTATAAAACTGTTCACACATACAGATGTATATATATATTCATATCTGTGTGTGTGAACTTTATATACACACACAAATGTTTTAAGTGCTTTAAATGCATTAGGATTTAATTTGCATTTATTCTATCAGTTTCATTGCCTATAACATCATCAAGACTAGGTTACATTCCTCCTGATATTTGCTACTGCTGCATAATTATTTGGTTGCAATTGCTATGTTACTTCTGCGTTCGGCATATTTTGACCATATTAGCAAACTCCCATTGCATCTTTTTCATTTAAAATGTCCTCGATTTGTTCTATTTAATCCCAAAAAATTTGCTATACTCGCTCAAAAGGCATAGTGTAACCCACAATGAATCCTTTGAGATTGAGGTCACATTAAACATCTCCAAATAGGCCACACCCAGTAGTGACATAGCAGTAGTGGTACAATAATTTTTAATGTAATGAAAATGTTTTGGGGTTCGGTCAGAAAAGCTACTCTGACAGGAATCTGTTGAGAAAGCCCTGTTGATGAACTGAAATTTGGTTCGAAACATCGGCGCAACGTCCACACAATGTGTTGTTTTTTTACCATACCCTTTACCATTTTCATTACTCTAATCTCTACCATTTCCAATATCCTTTCATTGTTAAAGTGTTTGTTAATTGTGAATGTTGTTTGCTTTTGTGCTGTTTTAGGTTTATGCTTTAGTGTTCCTATTGGCGTTGCAATACCTCCCAGGTAACTATTTCCGAGGTTATTAAAGAATCAAGTCGAAGACTTAAAAAATTGAGTTGTAACATCTCATTTACAAATGAAGTTGAACTGGTTGGGGGTGCAATCAAAAAGAATAACACATATAGATAGGTTTTAAAAATGTCATAGAGCTGATGTTTCAACCCAAATTTTATGAGATCTTTGGCTGTGGTGTCAAAGTCTTAGTTGGCTCGTTAACACCACCAGCCAAAGAGCCATGATGAGGACAAATAATTCGAGCCAACATAGCAGCACTATTACATTTGTAAAACCTAAATATACATATGTGTTACTTCTTTTGACAGCAACCCGCAACCATTTTTACTTCATTAATATCTACGGTCAACTCTCTTCCTCCATTATCATCACTTTTACAAATGCTCATAATTCGATTTTAAGTTTTGATTATAATAATATAAAATTTATTTAAATAAAAAATCTACTGGGTGGGGAAAATAATCTTATTTTAGGACTAATCAGAATTGGGATTAGGCCTAGATCCTTTTTATATCTTAATGCAGGGTAAAAGAAACCACTTTAAATTGAAGGTCCACGATAACTGGCCTATTGAAGTTTATTATGTTTATATATTCTAGAATATGTTTTAAATTGTTGACTTTATTTAGCTAAACTTTAAAATTCGCCATTTTTTTCTTTCAGCTTACTTAATATGTACAAAGAATTGGAGACTGATATGAATGATTTCAAGATGCCCAAGCATGGATATTTAGTTGGCTGGGCTAGGCAAGGTATTTTAATTTTTATTGAAAACTATTATATTGTTCTAAAAATAAACAATTGATTATAGTGAGACATTTCCTATTTATGTTGGTCTTATCAATTAATTTTTTTAACAATATGAATAAAAATAGTGTTTATCTTTGTCTATCAAAAGAAGAATATTTCGAATTAAATAAAAAATGTATTCTCTGCGGTTTTGTGGTTAGACTCAAGAACGAGGAACCATTTCGTTCATCCAAACAAATCCTATACTTACTGACGGGCTCTACAGTCTGGGGTGGATCTTGGCCTCCTTCACGATCTTTCGCCAGACTTCTCTGTTCTGCGCTTTACCTCTCCAATTCTCTACTCTCATTCTCTTCAGATCTTCCTCCACGTCACTTCGCCAAGATTTTCTTGGTCTTCCTCTTTTCCTTTTTCCAGGGAATTCATCTCTAAGTATCCTCTTTGTGTTGACGACATCAGGCAGTCTCTCTACGTGTCCTTTACAAAATGCACGATATCTTCCTGTTTTAGTAGCTCATCCAGATCCCGATTCGTCCTTATCCTCCATTCTCCCTGAAAGCACAGGGGACCGAATATTCGTCTAATTATTTTTCTTTCAAATATCTTCAGAGCTTGCTAGTCAACCACTTTCAGGGTCCATGTTTCAGCTCCATAGCACACAATCGGTCGGATCAAGGATTTGTACAGCTTTAGTTTTGTATACCTGGAAAGGAGCATCGATTTAAAAAGTTGCAACATGCCTAAGTACGCTCTATTGCCTGCCATTATTCTTCCTCTTATCTCTGGACTGATCAGGTTTTCGTTATTGATTAGTACACCAAGATATGTGAAACTATCCACCGCTTCAAAATCATGCTCCTCAAAATTAAAATTATCCGTTTTTCTTCTGAAGTCTGAGGCCGATACTACCATGTATTTGGTCTTCATTTCGTTTACTATCAGGCCAACCTTCTTACATTCCATACTCAAAGTTGACATAACTTCAACTAGAACGGCTTTACTTCTACCTAGGATTGCAATCCTATAGGATTTGTTTTATTGGAATCTTGTGGCACATATTTTGAGTTTAATTAATTTATTCATTAATTTTATTTAGCTGGCGGTTCTAATTATAAAATTTGGATGTGACAATCCTGGTTCATATTTTTTTTTTTCTCTCTTATGTTTATCGTCTGATTGATCGGGGTATTCTTGTTCCTATCATAAAACATTAAAATTTCTCATGTTACAGCTCCCTTCCTTGTTTTATATGATAAGCTGCTCATCATTAAAATACCTGATTTAATTTGGGTGACAGGATGGCTGAGTGGGCAGACATGTTAAGAAATACGTGTTGCCCCTGACAACATATGATTGTGAACCCAAAGAAAGCCAGTTTAAAACCTGGAGCCAGCGGACATTTAATGATACTTGGCATTAATCCCTCACTCTTTCCCCTGGCCCAGGAAACCCCGTAAGCCTTACAGACATGGAAAGGGAAGAACTAGGAAAATACTTGAATTTATTTTAAATTTGCTAAGAGTACATTAAGTGACAAAAGTCAACTAGACTAATTCTTTAAATGTAGGAGATGATTGCAGTTTTGATTGCTCCGTGCTGTCGAATTGATTAATTTTATTTCTGACAACTTTTTTCTTTGCATTTGGCAAATCAAAGTTTTACATTAAAAGAATTATAATTTAGTTACTATAGATTATTGTAAGTTGTAATAATGATTTAAAAAAGAAAACAAAAGTATATAAAGAGATTTGGGAAAAATTTGGCTTCAAGCTGTTGTGTAAAAAAATAAAATAATATTAAAAATAATAGGTGATGCCTTTTCTTATTAGTTTTTTAGGATTATCACTGAAGGATTTGAGCTTTGAATATTAAATATGTAATCATGTATGATTATAACAACAGGCAGTAGATAAAATATGTTATCAGTAGTTGGTGCTGTTCACATTGAACCTTCAGATTCTGTTTATTTATTTAGCACTGTCATATATAATATTTTGTTATTAGATGCAAAATATTTGTTGTGAATATAAATATTGTATGTTCACAAAGTCAGTTACAATTGCCTTTAATTAAATAATTAAGGACTTAATAATGTAGTTGTACTGCTACGTTTCCGGTCTCCCGCTTTTCTAAGGCGGTTGGGGGTTACCAGAAACGGCATATATCTAATTGATATCGTAATTAATCTACTTAATTCGCCTTAATGTAAATTGGATACTTTTCCAAAGGTGACGTGTTTACCAATTCTATTTGATTTTAATAAACCTGTGGCATAGGGTAAATGATAGTAAATAAACAATTCTAAATTGAACCATATCTTTAATTTTATTGACCAATAATATAAATCATTAATACCCCCTTTAATATATCATATAAAGATATTTTACTGACACAAATTAGTTTATGGATGCTGACTGGCAATTCAACATTATTTTAATAAATACTAACCACACAATATTACAACTAGTTCTGTATATGTATTAACCTTATCTGGTGGGCACTCTCTGGTGTTGTCTCTGGCCTGTCTGCTGGATCAGTCCCTGCCATCTCTGACGCTCTCTGACTCAGCACAGCAGCCCATCTCGGTCTCTCTCGGAAATCTGGACTCTCCGCTTCTGCCTATCTGGTCCTCTGCCCTTCTCGTTCCACTCTCGCCCTCTTGGCCCACTCCCCGACCTCTGTCCACCTCCCTACTCACTCTCCACCCGAACTCCCCGAGCCTCCTTCTTCACCGTATAAGTCCTCTTTCCCCCACTCTCTTCAGACTTCTTCTGATTGGCTGGCTGGTTGGTTCCAGACTTCGTCTGATTGGCTGGCTGCCTAAAATTTCCTTTCCTTTCTATATTAAACGTGTTTCCCAGCGGCCTCTTTGCCGGGGCAAAACCAGGGTTTATGGCTACAAATTTCTCTAGCAATCTTCTTAGGTATTTCCCTAGGTGTTTGTCGGCAGCATTGTCGGTCCTAAGCTTTGCTTATTTTGAATTTCTAACAGAGGGTTTATTGCCCCAATACTTACAAGGGGTATTTCCAAGACCTACCCGCCTTAAGGTAAAACTGACCACCGGGTTGCCCATATACTGTACTTTACAAATTTTGATATTAAATTATTAATTCAATTTACTTTTCCTATCATGGCAGCATCCACAATACATAGCAGTACTTAGATTTAGCAAATCTTTTTTTAATGTTCTGTTATGCCAGCGCTACTGACAAGATAACTTAACTTTACATTCTGACGCTAGCTCATTTAGTTATAAAGGGCTTGGATTAGCTTTATTTAACCTTTTTATTTTATTCCCAGTTTTCGACTTCTGCTCTCTCAAAAGAGATATAAAAACCTCCAAGGAGTCCTTTTCAGGACTGAACGAATGGGGCACCACACTTTGCTATAGACTCTTCTTTATCAGTTAGGTTCCGGTATAACAGAACAGTAGCAAATTTTAAGATGATCTTTTGATGTGTAATGGTTTCATTTTATTTGTATTTCAGGTGTTTTGCTTCTCAATGCTGTTTTAACAGTAAGAAAAAATTCTCCTAATTCACATAAGGACCAAGGTTGGGAGGAATTGACAACCGCTGTTATAAAATATCTTAATGATAACCAAAAAGGAATTGTATTTTTATTATGGGGTTCCTACGCTCAAAAAAAGGCAGATTTTGTTGATAAGGTTATTTAATTTTTTCTAAGCCTAATTAATATGTAGTATGGAAGGGGTCTCCAAACTGTTTAGCCTTTGTGCCAAAATATGCACTGTCCTGAAAATGTAACAAACTGCTTATCTAACCAAAATGTTCATATCGTTAATTACATTCGAAATAAGTTCATTATTTTTGTCAATCATTGTGTTAATTAGCAAGTCATTAATTTAAAACATCTGATTCTGATTGTGGGGGGGGGGCCTTGTGACTCCCTCGTGGGGTCAGTTGTAAAACTGATTTCTGTTTGGAGGTTCCTGCTTTAAATTTATATACTCATTAAACTTTTCAGGAAAGTTTGTGAAATGCTAAATTTCTATGTTTAACAGTTAATGGTTTATATGTTGAACCATAAATAATACTTCATAGTAAAGAAGGTCAATGTTGTGCAAGGACTATAGCACCATTGGATGGTTCTACAACCTTAGTTGAACCTTGGTCTCACACAAAACTGACAACCATTCCTGTCTATCCTTTGACTCCCCGCCTCTTCAGATCATAATTTATATCATCCAGCCACGTTAGCCTTGGTCTCCCTCTCAATCTCTTTCTACCTGACTGACGTCTATCGTCCTCTTAGGCAACCTGTTGCTCGGCATCCTCTACCTCTTTACCTTCTTTAATGTCTTGCAACATTTAGCTTGCCTAAGAGTTGTTCCAGCTCACTATTGATCCTGATCCTCCACCATGCTCATTTACCTGACCAAAGATCCCTGGTATTTTAAGCTCCTACAGCACTTAAAGTTGTGATCGTCAATTTGCACTTAGTTTTTATGTATAATTTCTTGTTATTCAAATTATTCTAAAGAACTGGCTGACTTGTACCTCTTGAAACTTACCCTTCTAGAAATGTAATAGCTATGTTAACTGAAAAATAAAAATATTTCCTATACTAGTTGGACCTGTGCGAAGCACTTCGCATGAAGATTTGTATCAGATTTTACATCTAGTTTTAACATAACTATGAAATGAACTTTTTTTTTGCATGTTCATCCCCCCCCCCCCCCCCCAACCACCCGGGCCTTAAGGTGAAATTATTTTTCTACAGCAAGGAAGAATAAATTATTTTTAAGAAATTATTTTTCTACAGCAAGGAAGAATAAATTATTTTTCTGTTTAATAGTTAAGGAAGAACTTCATTTTCTGACGTTTTTCTCTACAAAACATTTTCCTGTAATCTTCCTGGAATATATGAAATCGCTAAGAATGTTGCATAGTCTTGGAAATTAATCTTTCTACGTTCTGATTTAAACTACCCTACTTATTTTGTTTTTTCAAAAACAGTTCATAAGATGTTTTTTACGGTTATCTTTCTGACAATGGAGAGGAAGGTAGTCTTTTAAGTGATAAGAACGACATGAAATAGGTTTCTATCCATGAAGAAGCAACAAAAATAAGTAGCCCCGAAAAGCTGAGGGGCCCTAATCCATGCTTTTACATAAAAACAATAAGTTTTAGAGATTTAAAACGCCTGGCCCGTAAAAGTGGAACCTGTATGGGCATAAAGCCCGCATAGAAACAATTGAAATCCATTTTTCTTATTTCGATACTTTAGTTTTCTAAAATTCCCGCTAAAAAAAAGATAAATTGATAAAACCAAAGTTGTTCTACCTCGATCTAATGAATCACTATGTTACTATGAATCACCATAAATAGATTTTATTTATTTTATAAATGTTTTGGACTACAGTCTTGGGCGGATCCAGCCGATTGTTAAGGGGAGGCTGCAGGCCCACACCTCTTCATTTGGATCTGCCGATCAGCTTTTTCACCTTCCCACAACTATAATTCTACCTGTTCTGCACATTTTTGTTCTTTAACTTGCTTTCTTACTTTAAGGAAAGTCAAATTCTATCTGTAAATGACGAAAAATTTTCCAAAAAGAGGGGCTCTAGCCCCCACAGCACCCTCCCCCTCCCGGATCCGCCAATGACTACAGGAGACTCCCGCTTATCCGTCCTCGTCGGAACGGATATATTGCCGTTAAGCGAGAGAGCCGGTCAATCCGGAAAAGCATATAAAAAAAAAAAACAACAACAAATTATATTATTATAACTTCTATATTGCGATAAAACGAAGCACTTCGCACGGGTCCACCTAGTATTCTTTAACCCACAGAAGCGTTACAATATTATCAATTATTATTATCACAACCTATTTTACAAAAGCTGTAAAGATATTAATTAAAGAAAACTTTTTTGGGCCAATTTTATTTAACAATTTACGAAAATTTACTCTATCAATCTATTCAGTTTTCACAAAATCTTTTATTTTATTTTTTGTTTAAACCCACCTTAATGTCATTTCGTCGGTTTTGTCAAGATATAGGAAGCTATTTGTTCTTAATTTCTTTTTTAATGAAATGAATGGAGGGTACGGATTTCGTTTCAAGACCAATTTTACTTCGAAGAGATTTGTTTTACTGGAGTTCGGCCAAAAAATAAAAGACAAAAGCCTTTTTGCCTACATTTTAATTTATTTATGATCTATCGAACTATCGATATTACAAATTTTTACAAAATTTTTGACCAGTGATTGATAATCTGACAAAGTTATAAATGCTTTTAATGATTTTAAAAAGAATTTTTTATCTTTTACAGCGCCCTCGATTTATCCGAAAAGTCAGTTAATCGGGAACCGGTCATGTGGGAGTATACTGCAATTGTTAACTGTGAGAGTCCAATTTTCCAACGCTACAATTAAATCTAAATCAGATGAAACAACATTAATAGAACCTAGGCACGACAGGACCTATCATTTGCTGTAACGTAACACAGTAAGTAGTTGACGGAGGGGCCTAACCCAGGCGTTATCTCAAAAATGGTAGGTTTTAGGGCTTTAAAACACAAACCCTAGTTTAGTTCTAAAGAACTAAACTTAGTCTTAATGTTCGTATCGCAATTTATAGAAACCAATTTGATTCGTTTCGATCCGTTGAATCAGTACTTTTAGGTCGATATTTTATTTTGGACCAAAAAATGAACATTGAGAATGCAATTCGCAAAAGCTCCGTGAAATTCTGAATCCATCGATACCACATTCGTGGCATTTGAGCACAGTAGGACCTTATAATTCATGAAAAACCGATTTTTACGCTTTGTGAAATAATATATGTGGGATTGTTAGTTCTAAATTTCCTTATGAGGGACAGATCAATACTATCAGTGACCGTAAGTCATCTTTTCTCAGCTGTGGTAAATTTTAATTCATTCAATAGGGCATTATAAACTTAAACGTTAGACTTAGTTTTCCTCCATGTCATTAGGACTAGTCTTAGCGTCATTGGTTGCATTCCAAGGTTCCCGATATATGTGGTCATGTTTTCTTTTCAACCAATTATAGGCCTGGTCTGGAAGTCTGTAAGGTGGTGCTGACTAAAGTTATACTGTGATTCTCGTAATTTTAGAATTATCCTGAGAAAATCAAATACCCACTGGTAATGCCCAATAATAGCCATCCTGTGGTTAATCGCAATAAAAAGGGGGCTCATTGTACACAGTTGACTGGAGCTGTAGAGTGTGATATTTTTCATATGCCATCCTGTTACCTTTCTGTTTTTATAGGTATTTTGGAATCCTCATCCCAGTAAATCCATTGTTGGAAATCAATGTATTTTGTTTTGGGAAAAAAGTATTTCTAATGCAATAAAATGCCTCTAAAACAAAGTAATAATTTAATACTTAAAAGGCTGGATGATATAAATTATGATCTGAAGAGGCGGGGAGTCAAAGGATAGACAGGAATGGCTGTTGGTTTTGGGTGAGACCAAGGTTCAACTAAGGTTATAGCACCATACAATGGTGCTAAAGTCCTTGCATAACCTTGACCTTCACTGCTATGAAGTATTATTTATGGTTCAACATATAAACCACTAACTATTTAATACTTTGATATTTGTAAATATTTCAATGTTTTAATTGGTTCCTCACCTTACTAGGCATAATAATCTAGACACTTATCGTCCTGAAATCCCTATCCTATCCTCTCCTACCTGCAAGTATTTATCTGAAAAGTTATCCTTTTTTTTTTTTTTTTTTTTTGTAGCTAGTTCTCAAATTTACCATTTAATATATATATGCGAGAGTAAATATTGTATTCATTTTTTACAGGGGAAGCACTGTGTTTTAAAAACAGTTCATCCATCTCCACTGTCAGCTTCAAGAGGTTGGTTTGGGTGCAAACATTTTTCGAAATGCAATGAATACTTAGAAAAAGTTGGTAAAAATCCTGTAGATTGGAGTCGTTTACCAGAAAAGTAATGACACGCAATATTATTTCTTTAATATTGCTTAAACCAAGTTCCTAATTCTAATTAAATTTGACTTTTTAAAAAAGTTTGTAATCACTAATTTGTTATTTAGTGATAAAATTGTAAATATGAATAACAAGTATTTTGTTTCGAAATGATTGATGGAAAGACCATTAAACTACAGTCAATAATTGATTAATGACAAACAAATTAATTTTTGTTTATGTTAAATATTAAGTACTTCCTTAAGATAGTGCATTATTACATATTAAGATTTTATGGTATGTTAAAAACATGTATAATTTTAATGTTTCATAAAAGTCTGTTTTGTATTATTTTCTTCAAAAATACAATTTTTTCTATTTATTTATTTATTTTTAATGAAAATGTGTCTTAGTTTCCACTTTGCAATATTTGTATTTTTTAATTTGCTGAGGATTGTGTTCATGGACTTTCATCAATATTAGATAAATATTTTCTTGATAAAATATGAAAAAAATAGTGAGCACGATTGAAACAAATTTAAAAAAGAAAAATATGAAGCTATTACTAACTATTATCAATATATAGGGAGGGTATGGGTCACAAAAAAATAAAAATTATATTCAACGTTTAAGATATGCATAATTCTTAACCAGACATTCTTCTTCAATGACAGTTTCAAAATTACTCTTAATAATGTTCACAATAATCTATTAAAAGTTATTCTAAGTTTTATTCTTTATTATAAGTTTTGTTCTTTATTATTCTTAAAGTTATTAAGCTATTCTATTAAATCATCTGTGGACCAAGTGTGAAGTTGTTGATCCTTCTTGGAAATACGCAACCTCTGCAAAGTAGGTACTCTTAATTATTTCTGGCAACATTTAGTACTAAATGGGATCCTAAATTATTAGAAATTAAACTTAAATTCTGTTTGTTCTTTATTGAAATCCATACCAGGTGCGAACACCTGTCCATATTAAAATTGCATAACCTCAACCGATCTTCAGCTGTTATTCTTTATTGTTATAAAAATCGTAATTATCTCGCTTTACATTGATTTTTACATCAGAAAAATGAAATTCTCCGGGTGAAACCGGGAAATAAAGATGAGATTCTGTTTGTTACATTGGTTACATACATACTTAAATTGGTTAACTTTACATTGGTTTTTACGAAATCAACCGTTTGATTCGATAAAAGTCTCACTTCATAGATTTTATAGATTTAAAAAAAGAAATTCTCCAGGTAAAACCGGTATATACAGCTAGTTTACTTTATATTTTAAGTATTATATAAATAAATATTTTAACTTTCAAACATCAATAAGTTTTATTTAGTCAGAATATGATAGTTAAAGGTTAACCTTGAGAGGCAACTCAATATAGGTTTGTATTGCTTTTCACAGTGAACTAGCTCGTTGAATTAAATTTTAAATAAACAAAGCAATAAACTGAGAATAATTTTAGAAGGGAAAATGAAAAATAAAATAAAAACATGCTTATGCTAAAAGACAATTACTGAAGCTTGTCTTATTTTGTTAATTAGTAAATTTAAAAGCAACCTAAAGATTATAATATAGTATTTTAGTATAACTTATTTAGCTAATGGAAATCATAAAAGCCTAAAGCCACATGCATTTACAAAATAAGCGATAATGCAATTCTGACTAATTGCATTTGAATCAGTACTGTCTGTAACTCGAACTTTATTACCCTCCCATTGTCTCGAAATTTCCCGTTTTTCCCACAAAATGCCTGCCAAAGCTTTAACGAACATCCGTTTTTTACCGGGGAATTTTATCAGGTCATGGTCTGGAAGATGAATTTAAATTTCCGGGCTGCTGATTGAGTTCCGCCCATGCTAAAATTAGGTACCCATATGATGACATATGATGGCATTTTGGGGGGTAAACAGTCTAATAAACTAAATTATTACTATTATTGTAAAAATGATATCATTGTTGTGAAAAATAAATAACGATATTTTTCAATCAGGCGAGAACATTATTGATTTATTTGAAAAATTATTACGTTTATATATTTTTTATCATGAGTAGGGCCTTGTTTTTAAAATTAATTTTATTTAAAAAATATACTTCCTTATATTATTCAACAAGATTGTTCCATTTTTCTCATTACAGTAACCCTGTAAAGAGAGCTCATCATCTTGCGATATACCCTGTATTTAATAATATATTTGAAATCAATTACCAAAATAGGTATTTTATCATGTTAAATAAATACATACAAGCTGAAGAATGAAGAAAATGTGTATCTAATAAAATATAAAGAAATTGAAAAGAATATAAAGTATATTTATAATATTTTATATAAATATTAATACATATTTAACCATATCCGACAAAACCATTGCAGACCGATCCGAACCATCCCCAACATCAACTCAAACCTGGCTGACCATACCGAAACTTTAAATGTAAGTAAGAACTTAGAACTCCGACAAAAAATTGTCAACCGAGTTAAATATTAAATTAATGTTCAACAATATAAAAAACAAACATTATGCCTGAATCCTGGAACTTCTTTGTTCAATCTGTCGAGATAATTTTTGGTGATAAGTCTCAAATTAAAAAGGACTCAGTGGTAAACCCCACTCTGCCAGAGTTGCACAATACTGGGCAAGGATTGCTCTTCGGTTTCTGTCAATATGACTGGTCGACTTGAAAAAAATATTTTTATTATTTTCTCCTAACCATCTTTGACCACTCTTAACCATCGCTGATCAACCCTAACCAGACCAAAACAAACCATTTCTGAACATTCTGAACCACCTCTGACCATCCCCAACAAGATCAAATCAAACCATTGCTGACCATTCCAAAACCATCTCTGACCATTCCTAACCAGACATAAAAAAAAAAAAAAAAAAAAAAAAAAAAAAAAAAAAAAAAAAAGATGCTTACCATTCTGAATATTTTCCCCCCAATGATCTCTGACTTCCATCTTTGATCATTTCCCACAATCTCTGATCACACCACACAAATCCACAGCAAACTATTTCTGACCATTCCGAACCATCTCAGACCATATCCAGCCACACCATTCCGAACCAGATATATCCAAACCACTGCAGACCATTCCGAACTATCTCTGAAATTCTCTAACCAAACTATTTCTGACCACTCTAAACCATTCCCAACATCAACTCTAACCTTCCTGACCATACCGAAACCATCTTTGACCATTTCCAACCAGATCAGAACAAACCATTCTTCGACATTCACAACCAGCCCAAAACAAAAAATTTCTGACCATTCACAACTATCTTTGACCACTCTTAACCATCGCTGATCAACCCTCACCAGAACAAAACAAACCATTTCTGACCATTCTGAACCACCTCTGACCATCCCCAACAAGATCTAATCAAACCATTCCAAAACCATCTGTGACCATTCCTAACCAGACAAAAAAATTTGAATATCCCCCCCCCCCAATGATATCTGACTATTCCCATTCATCTTTGATCATTTCTAACCATCTCTGATCACCCCGCACGAATCCACAGCAAACTATTTCTGACCATTCCGAACCATCTCTGACCATATTCAGCCAGACCATTCCGAATCAGAACAATCCAAACGACTGCAGACCCTTCTGAACTATCTCTGAAATTCTCAAAAAAAAACGAAAAAAAAAAACAATCTGAATGTTAATGTTAATATTAATTGTTTTTTATTTATTATTTGTTGCCTGTTTTACAAAATAACTCAAGAAATATAAATATTAGAAAAACACTAAAAATGCATATTGATTATTTTAACTTTTTTATTTATTTGTTTATTACTGTATTATCTCATCACAATGTGATTTCATTTTTCGTAGCGTACATATTTTAATTAACTATACCTTTGTCTATAAACAGTTTGTACGCCATTAGGTGCACACATGTAATAATAAAATTAAAAACAAATACGTCACATACATATTTTTATTGACAAAGGTATATAGATTTATTTTTAATTACAATGTTATATATACATATATAAATTATTTGTATCAACTTAGTCCTTTTGCCAGAATTTTTTTCTCTTTTAATGGTACATGTAACAATAAGCCAAAATAGAAGCAAAAGTTCCAGAAATTGTCCAGTATATCGTCATTTATCTTTATGTAATTCACAGTCTAATCCACACTTCTACCTTTGTTCGGGAACCCAAAAAAGTGTTCATTTCCAATCTTTCAAAAAAGGTTATTTTCAGTATTTGCCTTGACTCCTTACCAATATTAGACAATAAATTATACTGAATTCATAGAATTGAAAATATGAATAAAAACATGATAAACTCAGTTTGGAAAAATGAGGATTAGGTTGTTTCAGAACTTGAGCAACAAAATGAAAGACTGGAATTAAATCCAATTATGTAGTGATATAAAACATAAGGATTTAGTTTTAAATACTCTTTGCCAGGAGTTGGATGCATTCATCATTTATTGTTTGGAGGCTGGCTTTTGGTATACATTTATAGAAATAGCTAAGAAATTGAGAAGTTATAATAGACAAATAATAACCTCCATGTTTACAAATTGAATTTCATTGTTATTTATCTCATAAATCTGGGTGTTATGCTATTAGCTTGACCAAAGCCTTAAAAGAAATGAAACAATAAAATATTTTTTAGCATACATATGCTAAGTAAAAAACTTAGCAATCTTAAAGTTAAAAATAAATTTTAAACTATAACTAGATATTGTTCCGGTAAAATTAAATTAATTTTGAAAGAAGATATAAACATTTATTTTTTTTTTTATTTAATGTTGCCTATTATTCTTTTTTCATTGGAAAAAATGTTTAGAAATTATTTAATACTTTTTTGAGAGAAGGGCTGAAATAATTATTCAAGTTCGATAATTAGATGCATTCATTGGGATAAAATTACTCTATTTATACCATAAACCTGACTGACTGGTTGCTAAATGTTCCTCAATTTTTATTTTTGAGAAAGCCTTACTTATTTTCTGATTTTTCAAAGCACAGTCTCATTTTAAATAATAAGAACGCACACCAATATGTATTTTTTAAATTTTATTAAAGGAGTTCAATTCAGAAGGTGGCAGAACAATTTTCCATAAAAAGAATTTATTGATTTTTATACTTAAAATTAACCAAATTAATTGGTCGACTTTCAATGAACGCGATTGGGAGGAACAACAAATCAATAAATCGCCGCATTGTTTATACGCTATTCAGCGCCTATTCTCACAAACTAGAAAGAAAATAAACAGTGTTATACTCTGCAAATAAATAGTTTAATGATCTAAACAAATAAACGATTACTTCTAAATTCTGGGCAGTCGGAGAAGGTTCTAGATAGTTCGATAACCGTCCACCGTTTCGACCAATCAGATTCCAGAGATCGGCCTGGCCCAGCCGAGAACGTTCGGCGGGCTATATAAACCTCGCCGCTGCCGCGGTCTGACAGTTATAGATTGAAAAGCGATTTGAATACTTGACTGCGATAGCTCGCTCGAGCCTATTTATTTTATTTAGTGTTATTGTCGATTAGTGTGAGTAAAATGCCAGCTATTGGAATTGATCTTGGTACAACTTATTCGTGCGTCGGCGTTTGGCAGCACGGAAAAGTGGAGATCATCGCCAACGACCAAGGCAACAGGACGACACCGAGCTATGTCGCCTTTACCGACACCGAGAGGCTCATCGGAGACGCTGCGAAAAATCAGGTTGCCATGAACCCTCAAAACACTGTTTTCGATGCTAAAAGATTGATCGGCAGAAAATACGATGACCCCAAAATTCAAGATGACTTAAAATTGTGGCCATTCAAAGTTGTCAACGATTGCTCCAAACCTAAAATCCAGGTAGAATATAAAGGCGAAACGAAACGTTTCGCTCCTGAAGAAATAAGTTCCATGGTCCTGACCAAGATGAAGGAGACTGCTGAATCATACCTAGGAACCAAAGTGAAAGACGCAGTTATCACAGTTCCTGCCTACTTCAATGACTCTCAGAGGCAAGCGACCAAGGATGCAGGTGCCATAGCAGGTTTGAACGTCCTGAGGATTATCAATGAGCCAACAGCTGCAGCCCTCGCCTATGGGTTGGACAAGAATCTGAAGGGCGAGAGGAATGTTTTGATCTTTGACCTCGGAGGTGGCACTTTTGACGTTTCAATTCTAACAATAGATGAGGGCTCTCTCTTTGAAGTCAAATCTACCGCTGGAGACACTCACCTGGGTGGAGAAGACTTCGATAACAGGCTAGTCAATCATTTGGCAGAAGAGTTCAAGAGGAAGTACAGGAAAGATCTGAAGAGCAATCCTAGGGCAATAAGAAGGTTGAGGACTGCTGCAGAAAGAGCCAAAAGAACTCTGTCTTCTAGCACAGAAGCCAACATTGAAATTGATGCCCTATATGAAGGTATTGACTTTTACACCAAAGTATCGAGGGCCAGGTTCGAAGAGCTCTGTGCTGATCTCTTCAGATCGACGTTGCTACCTGTCGAAAAGGCTTTGCAAGACGCCAAACTGGATAAAAGTTCCATCCATGATGTTGTCCTCGTGGGAGGGTCCACCCGCATTCCAAAGATACAGAACCTTCTACAGAATTTCTTCAATGGTAAATCCCTCAATTTGTCAATTAACCCAGACGAGGCAGTTGCGTATGGAGCCGCTGTCCAAGCAGCAATCCTTAGTGGAGATCAGAGCTCACAGATACAAGATGTTCTATTAGTCGATGTAGCACCACTTTCTCTGGGCATTGAAACTGCTGGTGGAGTCATGACAAAAATAATCGAAAGGAACAGTAGGATCCCTTGCAAGCAGACTCAGACGTTCACCACCTATTCCGACAATCAGCCAGCGGTCACTATTCAGGTGTTTGAAGGTGAGAGAGCTATGACAAAGGACAACAACCTCCTCGGCACATTTGACCTGACAGGGATCCCGCCTGCACCTCGTGGAGTTCCTAAGATAGAAGTCACCTTTGACCTGGATGCAAATGGCATTCTAAATGTCTCTGCAAAAGAGAACAGCACCGGGAAGTCAAAGAACATCAGGATAGAGAACAATAAAGGCAGGCTATCAAAAGAGGAAATTGATAGGATGGTCAATGAGGCTGAAAGGTACAAAGCAGAAGATGATGCTCAGAGGGAGAGAATAGCTGCAAGGAACCAACTCGAGAGCTACCTCTTCTCCGTGAAGCAAGCGGTCGATGAGGCTGGAGACAAACTGAGCGAGGATGACAAGAACAAAGTAAGGGCCAGGTGCGATGAGACCATGAGGTGGCTGGATAACAACACCCTAGCAGACAAGGAGGAGTACCAGCACAAACTGCAGGAACTTCAGAAAGAGTGCGTCTCCTACATGACCAAGATGCATGGCGGTAGCTCCGGCTCCACTTGTGGGCAGCAGAGCGGCAACAAATTTGGCCAAGCCTCTTCTGGACCCACCATCGAAGAAGTGGATTAAATAAATTGAGTTCCTATATCTAGATAAAATCTAATTGTGAATATTATGTTATTTTTTAATTTTCAAGACTGATTATTATTTGTAAATAATTATGTTTTATTGTAAATAGTTTTCCTACATTAAGTTGCAGTTGTTTTATTTCTGTATATATAAATGTATTTAATATTTTATTTTTTGTAATTATTTTTAAATAAATTAAAATTAAAACATAATAATGGTGTATATCATTTACCCTCATTTTATTTTTATATTGAAAAAGACAATAAATTAAATCACAAGTAAAAAAATTAAAATACAATATGTATATATATATATATATATATATATATATATATATATATATATATATAAACTTAGTAAATTACACTACTAACATTATACATTATATTACACTATCTCAAAGTTGTTGAGCTCAAGTTTTTAAGTGGAATCTTATATAGGGCAACTGTTAAAATATAGTTATAAATAAGACCTTTATTTAAATGAGACAAAATATTTGATACATAGTATATGACCTGTTCTAAAAAGTGTTCCTAGTTCCTTTAAAAAGCATTTAAAAATGTTCCTATAAAAGCATGGCCTATTACCTACTTTTTTCAATTAATCACATTTTTTTTTTATTATTCAACTAGTAATTTTTGTTTTTTAAAATTGTTGTTATATGATCTAAAAAGTGAAAAATATCCAAATACTGTCAAATGGAGCAACTCTGTGCAAGATTTCATTTCTTTTAAACTTTGTTCGAAAAAAAAAAAACTATCTTATCGATTCTGTTATAGAGGTAACAAGAACTCCGACAAAAAATTGTCAACGTAGTTAAATATTAAATTAATGTTCAACAATATAAGAAACAATTATCCCTGAATCCTGGAATATCTTTGTTCAATCTGTCGAGATAATTTTTGGTGATGAGTCTCAAATTAAAAAGGACTCAGTGGTAAATAAACCCCACTCTGCCAGAGTTGCAAATACTGGGCAAGAGATTGCTCTTCGGTTTCTGTCAATATGACCAGTCGACTTGAAAAAAATATTTTTATTATTTCAAAATCTCATCAATATTATGAAAAACATTCTTTTAAAAGAAAATTGTATATATACATATAAGTTTAGTGTGTTTTTTGTGAATTTTATTTGAGATACGAGTTCCAGTGGATTTTGAACTTTGAAGAAGCATCTTTGATCGACATACCATTCAAAATTTCTTCTAAACATTTTTCCAGCTTTTTTTGAAGAGTAGTTCTTGTAGTTCCTTTTTCCAGGCTTTTTTTTATAGTGCCTGACCATTTCTCTGCAGAAAAAATCTATTAATCAATTTTTGCACAAAGTTACCCCACAGACAAGATTTATTTATTTTCATTTAATATGTTATTGATTGTTACAATGTTTAGTCGATTATGCTGTATTTTTGTATAATTATATATAAATTAATCAGGTTGTACTTACGATGATTTTTTGAACAACGCTCTTACATTTCACAGACAAAGATTGTCGATCTATTTTTCGAATTGAAAGTGTGTCCGAATTCAAAAATATAAACAAACGTCTAGAGCGATTTCAAAATTGAATAATTAAGCGTGAGCGATCGAGGAGACCTCTAGCTTCTAATACCATGCGTTACAGTAATTTAACAGTTGCCCTATATAAGATTCCACTTAAAAACTTGAGGTCAACAACTTTGAGATAGTGTAATATTCACAATATAATGTAATTTATTGTGAAATACATTTCAAAAAAATTATTTTCAAGTAGTTATGAATCAATATTTTTCCATTATTAACTTTTTCACTACCGTCAAATGGGGCAACTTTGTGCATCGGGGGTAACTTTGTGCAAAACCAAATTCGGTGCAAATCAAGTGCTGCCATCTAATATTTTGTATTTTAAATTACTGTAACGCATGGTATTAGAAGCTAGAGGTCTCCTCGATTGTGCAAAACCAAATTCGGTGCAAATCAAGTGCTGCCATCTAATATTTTGTATTTTAAATTACTATACTTATATAGGGCAACTGTTAAATTACTGTAACGCATGGTATTAGAAGCTAGAGGTCTCCTCGATCGCTCACGCTTAATTATTCAATTTTGAAATCGCTCTAGACGTTTGTTTATATTTTTGAATTCGGACACACTTTCAATTCGAAAAATAGATCGACAATCTTTGTCTGTGAAATGTAAGAGCGTTTCTCAAAAAATCATCGTAAGTACAACCTGATTAATTTATATATAATTATACAAAAATACAGCATAATCGACTAAACATTGTAACAATCAATAACATATTAAATGAAAATAAATAAATCTTGTCAGTGGGGTAACTTTGTGCAAAAAATGATCAATAGATTTTTTCTGCAGAGAAATGGTCAGGCACTATAAAAAAAAGCCTGGAAAAAGGAACTACAAGAACTACTCTTCAAAAACGCTGGAAAAATGTTTAGAAGAAATTTTGAATGGTATGTCGATCAAAGATGCTTCTTCAAAGTTCAAAATCCACTGGAACTCTATCTCAAATAAAATTCACAAAAAACACACTAAACTTATATGTATATATACAATTTTCTTTTAAAAGAATGTTTTTCATAATATTGATGAGATTTTGAAATAATAAAAATATTTTTTTCAAGTCGACTGGTCATATTGACAGAAACCGAAGAGCAATCTCTTGCCCAGTATTTGCAACTCTGGCAGAGTGGGGTTTATTTACCACTGAGTCCTTTTTAATTTGAGACTCATCACCAAAAATTATCTCGACAGATTGAACAAAGATATTCCAGGATTCAGGGATAATTGTTTCTTATATTGTTGAACATTAATTTAATATTTAACTACGTTGACAATTTTTTGTCGGAGTTCTTGTTACCTCTATAACAGAATCGATAAGATAGTTTTTTTTTTTTCGAACAAAGTTTAAAAGAAATGAAATCTTGCACAGAGTTGCTCCATTTGACAGTATTTGGATATTTTTCACTTTTTAGATCATATAACAACAATTTTAAAAAACAAAAATTACTAGTTGAATAATAAAAAAAAAATGTGATTAATTGAAAAAAGTAGGTAATAGGCCATGCTTTTATAGGAACATTTTTAAATGCTTTTTAAAGGAACTAGGAACACTTTTTAGAACAGGTCATATACTATGTATCAAATATTTTGTCTCATTTAAATAAAGGTCTTATTTATAACTATATTTTAACAGTTGCCCTATATAAGATTCCACTTAAAAACTTGAGCTCAACAACTTTGAGATAGTGTAATATAATGTATAATGTTAGTAGTGTAATTTACTAAGTTTATATATATATATATATATATATATATATATATATATATACATATTGTATTTTAATTTTTTTACTTGTGATTTAATTTATTGTCTTTTTCAATATAAAAATAAAATGAGGGTAAATGATATACACCATTATTATGTTTTAATTTTAATTTATTTAAAAATAATTACAAAAAATAAAATATTAAATACATTTATATATACAGAAATAAAACAACTGCAACTTAATGTAGGAAAACTATTTACAATAAAACATAATTATTTACAAATAATAATCAGTCTTGAAAATTAAAAAATAACATAATATTCACAATTAGATTTTATCTAGATATAGGAACTCAATTTATTTAATCCACTTCTTCGATGGTGGGTCCAGAAGAGGCTTGGCCAAATTTGTTGCCGCTCTGCTGCCCACAAGTGGAGCCGGAGCTACCGCCATGCATCTTGGTCATGTAGGAGACGCACTCTTTCTGAAGTTCCTGCAGTTTGTGCTGGTACTCCTCCTTGTCTGCTAGGGTGTTGTTATCCAGCCACCTCATGGTCTCATCGCACCTGGCCCTTACTTTGTTCTTGTCATCCTCGCTCAGTTTGTCTCCAGCCTCATCGACCGCTTGCTTCACGGAGAAGAGGTAGCTCTCGAGTTGGTTCCTTGCAGCTATTCTCTCCCTCTGAGCATCATCTTCTGCTTTGTACCTTTCAGCCTCATTGACCATCCTATCAATTTCCTCTTTTGATAGCCTGCCTTTATTGTTCTCTATCCTGATGTTCTTTGACTTCCCGGTGCTGTTCTCTTTTGCAGAGACATTTAGAATGCCATTTGCATCCAGGTCAAAGGTGACTTCTATCTTAGGAACTCCACGAGGTGCAGGCGGGATCCCTGTCAGGTCAAATGTGCCGAGGAGGTTGTTGTCCTTTGTCATAGCTCTCTCACCTTCAAACACCTGAATAGTGACCGCTGGCTGATTGTCGGAATAGGTGGTGAACGTCTGAGTCTGCTTGCAAGGGATCCTACTGTTCCTTTCGATTATTTTTGTCATGACTCCACCAGCAGTTTCAATGCCCAGAGAAAGTGGTGCTACATCGACTAATAGAACATCTTGTATCTGTGAGCTCTGATCTCCACTAAGGATTGCTGCTTGGACAGCGGCTCCATACGCAACTGCCTCGTCTGGGTTAATTGACAAATTGAGGGATTTACCATTGAAGAAATTCTGTAGAAGGTTCTGTATCTTTGGAATGCGGGTGGACCCTCCCACGAGGACAACATCATGGATGGAACTTTTATCCAGTTTGGCGTCTTGCAAAGCCTTTTCGACAGGTAGCAACGTCGATCTGAAGAGATCAGCACAGAGCTCTTCGAACCTGGCCCTCGATACTTTGGTGTAAAAGTCAATACCTTCATATAGGGCATCAATTTCAATGTTGGCTTCTGTGCTAGAAGACAGAGTTCTTTTGGCTCTTTCTGCAGCAGTCCTCAACCTTCTTATTGCCCTAGGATTGCTCTTCAGATCTTTCCTGTACTTCCTCTTGAACTCTTCTGCCAAATGATTGACTAGCCTGTTATCGAAGTCTTCTCCACCCAGGTGAGTGTCTCCAGCGGTAGATTTGACTTCAAAGAGAGAGCCCTCATCTATTGTTAGAATTGAAACGTCAAAAGTGCCACCTCCGAGGTCAAAGATCAAAACATTCCTCTCGCCCTTCAGATTCTTGTCCAACCCATAGGCGAGGGCTGCAGCTGTTGGCTCATTGATAATCCTCAGGACGTTCAAACCTGCTATGGCACCTGCATCCTTGGTCGCTTGCCTCTGAGAGTCATTGAAGTAGGCAGGAACTGTGATAACTGCGTCTTTCACTTTGGTTCCTAGGTATGATTCAGCAGTCTCCTTCATCTTGGTCAGGACCATGGAACTTATTTCTTCAGGAGCGAAACGTTTCGTTTCGCCTTTATATTCTACCTGGATTTTAGGTTTGGAGCAATCGTTGACAACTTTGAATGGCCACAATTTTAAGTCATCTTGAATTTTGGGGTCATCGTATTTTCTGCCGATCAATCTTTTAGCATCGAAAACAGTGTTTTGAGGGTTCATGGCAACCTGATTTTTCGCAGCGTCTCCGATGAGCCTCTCGGTGTCGGTAAAGGCGACATAGCTCGGTGTCGTCCTGTTGCCTTGGTCGTTGGCGATGATCTCCACTTTTCCGTGCTGCCAAACGCCGACGCACGAATAAGTTGTACCAAGATCAATTCCAATAGCTGGCATTTTACTCACACTAATCGACAATAACACTAAATAAAATAAATAGGCTCGAGCGAGCTATCGCAGTCAAGTATTCAAATCGCTTTTCAATCTATAACTGTCAGACCGCGGCAGCGGCGAGGTTTATATAGCCCGCCGAACGTTCTCGGCTGGGCCAGGCCGATCTCTGGAATCTGATTGGTCGAAACGGTGGACGGTTATCGAACTATCTAGAACCTTCTCCGACTGCCCAGAATTTAGAAGTAATCGTTTATTTGTTTAGATCATTAAACTATTTATTTGCAGAGTATAACACTGTTTATTTTCTTTCTAGTTTGTGAGAATAGGCGCTGAATAGCGTATAAACAATGCGGCGATTTATTGATTTGTTGTTCCTCCCAATCGCGTTCATTGAAAGTCGACCAATTAATTTGGTTAATTTTAAGTATAAAAATCAATAAATTCTTTTTATGGAAAATTGTTCTGCCACCTTCTGAATTGAACTCCTTTAATAAAATTTAAAAAATACATATTGGTGTGCGTTCTTATTATTTAAAATGAGACTGTGCTTTGAAAAATCAGAAAATAAGTAAGGCTTTCTCAAAAATAAAAATTGAGGAACATTTAGCAACCAGTCAGTCAGGTTTATGGTATAAATAGAGTAATTTTATCCCAATGAATGCATCTAATTATCGAACTTGAATAATTATTTCAGCCCTTCTCTCAAAAAAGTATTAAATAATTTCTAAACATTTTTTCCAATGAAAAAAGAATAATAGGCAACATTAAATAAAAAAAAAAATAAATGTTTATATCTTCTTTCAAAATTAATTTAATTTTACCGGAACAATATCTAGTTATAGTTTAAAATTTATTTTTAACTTTAAGATTGCTAAGTTTTTTACTTAGCATATGTATGCTAAAAAATATTTTATTGTTTCATTTCTTTTAAGGCTTTGGTCAAGCTAATAGCATAACACCCAGATTTATGAGATAAATAACAATGAAATTCAATTTGTAAACATGGAGGTTATTATTTGTCTATTATAACTTCTCAATTTCTTAGCTATTTCTATAAATGTATACCAAAAGCCAGCCTCCAAACAATAAATGATGAATGCATCCAACTCCTGGCAAAGAGTATTTAAAACTAAATCCTTATGTTTTATATCACTACATAATTGGATTTAATTCCAGTCTTTCATTTTGTTGCTCAAGTTCTGAAACAACCTAATCCTCATTTTTCCAAACTGAGTTTATCATGTTTTTATTCATATTTTCAATTCTATGAATTCAGTATAATTTATTGTCTAATATTGGTAAGGAGTCAAGGCAAATACTGAAAATAACCTTTTTTGAAAGATTGGAAATGAACACTTTTTTGGGTTCCCGAACAAAGGTAGAAGTGTGGATTAGACTGTGAATTACATAAAGATAAATGACGATATACTGGACAATTTCTGGAACTTTTGCTTCTATTTTGGCTTATTGTTACATGTACCATTAAAAGAGAAAAAAATTCTGGCAAAAGGACTAAGTTGATAAAAATAATTTATATATGTATATATAACATTGTAATTAAAAATAAATCTATATACCTTTGTCAATAAAAATATGTATGTGACGTATTTGTTTTTAATTTTATTATTACATGTGTGCACCTAATGGCGTACAAACTGTTTATAGACAAAGGTATAGTTAATTAAAATATGTACGCTACGAAAAATGAAATCACATTGTGATGAGATAATACAGTAATAAACAAATAAATAAAAAAGTTAAAATAATCAATATGCATTTTTAGTGTTTTTCTAATATTTATATTTCTTGAGTTATTTTGTAAAACAGGCAACAAATAATAAATAAAAAACAATTAATATTAACATTAACATTCAGATTTTTTTTTTCGTTTTTTTTTGAGAATTTCAGAGATAGTTCAGAAGGGTCTGCAGTCGTTTGGATTGTTCTGATTCGGAATGGTCTGGCTGAATATGGTCAGAGATGGTTCGGAATGGTCAGAAATAGTTTGCTGTGGATTCGTGCGGGGTGATCAGAGATGGTTAGAAATGATCAAAGATGAATGGGAATAGTCAGATATCATTGGGGGGGGGGGGATATTCAAATTTTTTTTGTCTGGTTAGGAATGGTCACAGATGGTTTTGGAATGGTTTGATTAGATCTTGTTGGGGATGGTCAGAGGTGGTTCAGAATGGTCAGAAATGGTTTGTTTTGTTCTGGTGAGGGTTGATCAGCGATGGTTAAGATTGGTCAAAGATAGTTGTGAATGGTCAGAAATTTTTTGTTTTGGGCTGGTTGTGAATGTCGAAGAATGGTTTCGGAATGGTGTGGCTGGATATGGTCTGAGATGGTTCGGAATGGTCAGAAATAGTTTAATAAATTTTTTTTTAATTTTTATTATAAAAAAACAAAAAAAACTTTTGGTGACTCCTACCTCCAGCTTAGCCCACAATTTTAGGAAATTTCAGTGCGTTGCACAGGACACTTCTTTTCAAAACTCTAATTAATAAGTGTGACAATTTCTGGAACTTTTGCTTCTATTTTGGCTTATTGTTACATGTACCATTAAAAGAGAAAAAAATTCTGGCAAAAGGACTAAGTTGATAAAAATAATTTATATATATATATATATAACATTGTAATTAAAAATAAATCTATATACCTTTGTCAATAAAAATATGTATGTGACGTATTTGTTTTTAATTTTATTATTACATGTGTGCACCTAATGGCGTACAAACTGTTTATAGGCAAAAGTATAGTTAATTAAAATATGTACGCTACGAAAAATGAAATCACATTGTGATGAGATAATACAGTAATAAACAAATAAATAAAAAAGTTAAAATAATCAATATGCATTTTTAGTGTTTTTCTAATATTTATATTTCCTGAGTTATTTTGTAAAACAGGCAACAAATAATAAATAAAAAACAATTAATATTATAACAATGTATTTACTTCTAGTTAAATCTATTTAAAATACCAAAAGTATATGTTTTAGTAAAATACAAATTCAAAATTAGAGCGGGTCTCACACTTGTCTTTTGAATAAATTTTGAGTTTTATAAATTTATATCCATGTTAATCCATCAAAAATATTATGGGAATAGAAAACTATAATAAAGAATTGTTTGCTACCTAATGTAATATTTTGAACTAATATATATTTCTAACATTAGTTCAATCTAACACTACTAATACATATATTGCTAACTAATATATCTGATATATTGTTTGAAGCATCATTGGTAAAAAATTTAGGACCAACCAAAGTTTCGGTTTCGCGCCAAAACTTCTGCCCAGCTGCGACTGTAATTCGTGTCTGATGTACTTTAGAAGGAAGCAGGACTAAATGAACTTGCAAGCTGACCCCATCTCATTAATTGCCTTTTGATCCCATGAATTTAGCTTGGTGTAGTTAACTGTTGATTTATTTAATTACACTTGAGTTTTCATTGAATAATGTACGATTTCTTCTTAAAAAAATTTTTTCCTTTATTTCCTTTTCCCTTCTAACTCAGAAGTCTATGATTTCTTTTTTAAATTTTTCGTTTCTTTATTTCCTCCAAACTCAGGAATGTAAAATTCATTATTGAATTATTTGTTTGATTTACTAAGTTTTTATAGTTATATTTCAATAAAATCTGCTTAGTTGTTTATTTGTCCTCCTTTTATAAAAGAAATGTCCGCCATTCAAAAAATAAATTATATCTGGTTACCTTGCCAATGATGGTTTGTTGTGGTCTGATAAGTTGTGTTCTGAGTTGGTTGGAAGTGGTCAAAGATGGTTTCGGTATGGTCAGCAATGTTAGAGTTGATGTTGGGAATGGTTCAGAATGGTCAGAAATAGTTTGGTTTGAGAATTTCAGAGATAGTTCAGAATGCTCTGCAGTGGTTTGGATTTATCTGGTTCGGAATGGTGTGGCTGGATATGGTCTGAGATGGTTCGGAATGGTCAGAAATAGTTTTCTGTGGATTTGTGTGGGGTGATCAGAGATTGTGGGAAATGATTAAAGATGGAAGTCAGAGATCATTGGGGGGAATATTCAGAATGGTATCTTTTTTCTTTTTTTTTGTCTGGTTAGGAATGGTCAGAGATGGTTTTGGAATGGTCAGCAATGGTTTGATTTGATCTTGTTGGGGATCGTCAGAGGTGGTTCAGAATGGTAAGAAATGGTTTGTTTTGTTTTGGTGAGGGTTGATCAGCGATGGTTAAGAGTGGTCAAAGATAGTTGTGAATGGTCAGAAATTTTTTGTTTTGGGCTGGTTGTGAATGTTGAAGAATGGTTTGTTCTGATCTTGTTGGGGATGGTCAGAAATGTTTAGGAATGGTCACAAGGGCCTACCCAGGATCAAAACTAGTGGGGGGGGGGCGAGCTATGGTCGTTGAGGTTGTAACATCTACACTACCGCGGAAAAGGTGAATGAAACCAAAATTATGTATAATCATAGCATTGCTTAATCAACTAAGTTATTACAATTATTTGCTTGAAAAAAATTATTGTATTATTGTTTCCCGCCTTAAAAGCTTAAAAAATTATTGCACCCAGCCTTCCAGGGGGGCGGGCAGCTGCCCCCCGCTGGGTACGCCCATGAATGGTCAGCTATGATTAATTGTGGTCTTGTTGGAGATTATGAGAGGTGGTTCGAAATGGTCGGATATGGTTTGTTGTGGTATAATTGGAGATGGTCAGCAATGATTGTTGTGGTCTGTTTGGAAATGGTCAGAGAAGTCTTTAAATTTTCACGTTGAGTGTAAAGAATAGTATTTTTTAAAAGTTAATTAGTTATTTTCAATTAAATTTGATTTAAAAATAAAGAAAAGTGAAGCATTGAATAAGAACTTAAACTTTCAGATTTTAATTTGGATCATTCATTTGAGAAATTCAATATGTCCACTGATCTCATGCAACCTTGCAATGAAAAGGGAGGACTAAGCTGCATCAAGTGATGGTAGAAGTTTTTTTTTCTTGTATGGGATGTGACTGATTGTTAAAAGCGAAGTTTTAGACCTCGACAGATCTCCAGATTTCTTTTGGACATCCAAAAACTTCAAATTTTTTCTGTTATACCTCATTTTGACCGTAAAGAATCACGTTGTAACAAAAATTGTTCTATTGTTCTGGGATAAAGTTTCCACCGGCTTTATAATGGCAAGTTTTTACTTTTAACATCAGGCCATTGGATATGTTAATTTTATTTCTCAAAACTTACCATGTAACCAAGTCCCGTTGAAAAATATGGAAGTTTCATAGCATTAATCGTTACACCAAAAATTCTCTTAAGTAAAGGGACATCCTTCTCTGATGGCTGCAACATTATCGCACCCAATACTCAAATTAATGTATCTTGAACGTGATGAATTGATTGCGATGACTGAAATAATGAGAATAGGAGACAATATCTTCTCATCTACAGATATAATCCTGTCTGCATTCAATAATCATCATACATATTACTTTCATGAAACCTAATGTCGATTTTATTTTCATCATCACTCATAATGGCCGCTAAATGGAGTTTTAGTTCCAAACCAGTCAAAATAGATATATAAGAAGGACACTGTACAAAATTAGATTGTTAGTGTAATTAGTTAATTGTACTGTTAGTTTAAAATTTAGGCGGTGGCCCTTAGCTGATGAGATAGAAATTTGAAGTTTGCGCAGTCAAGTCTAGATGACCTCCTCCTTACGCATAGGACGGTTCGAGTTGGACATTGGCTTCATTTATCTTTTGATATATTTCAATTTGTTGGGTAATCTCTCTTCCGCGTAGATTGCCAACAAAGAGCATTTTTTTTTTTTTTTTTTTTTTTTTTTTAAGGATAAGATTAGTTCCAAGCAGAATTAAAATTGCAGCATCCTGGCCTGGGAGGACACAGGAGTGCTACGTCCGCTAGGGTAAAGGTACCAATTGCTGACACTGCCCCAGTTACTGACACTTCCTCCTTCTTCCTTGAAAAAGAAGCATTTAAGGCCACCTAGCAAAATGAAATTTGGGTCAATCAAAGCTATATTAATCTGCCAAAGATTGCCACCAAAATCAAGTCAGAATTGGCTAATAAGGGGGGCGGGAATGAAGCTTTATGCTCATTATACCTTCAGCAGCCAGATCGTTAAGGTTTTTGCTAAGGTGGTGAGTAGCTATTTTGGCTGCTATAACCATTTCTTCTTCGTTTTTCCTCTTGAATTCTGTTTGTAGCACGCTAATAATGATGTTAGATAATAAAAATACTTTTTTCTAATGTGAATTTCCAATAATAATACATATTTTGGGGATGTCAGGATATGGGTATCCAAAAATGTGCCTTTACCCAATTACTGACACTTGTGTCAGTAATTGGGTATTATGAAGAAATTTAGTTACAATGCCTAATTAGGTAGTTTTTCAACGTTGAAAACAATGGTGCTTTCCGTTTTTTTAAAAAAAAGGAAGGGATCCAATTCCTGACAGGGGGTGTCAGTAACTGGTTTTGAGGGTGCCAGTAATTGGAATGCACGCACACCAGATACTGACAGTGAGCATACCCAGTTGCTGACACCCCCTCCAATTTTTCTGACACCCCCTCCAATTTATTTTCGCGATCTATTTATAAGAAGCAATCTCGAATTTGCAGATTTCCTTATCAGATAAGCACACCTCAAAGACATCTAAGCATTGCTCCCAAATAGTACCCACTCTGTACAACCACAAGCCTCTTAGCCTATAAAGCCTAATAATTTATCAGCACCAAAACAATTCAGCCGTATTCTCAGTTTGCCAAAGCCTTTTCCAAATAAATCTCCGTGAAATCTCTCAACGGTGAGGTAATGCAAATTGTCGTCTTGATCTTCTTTCCAGAACAAGAATAGTTGAAGAACAAATTATGAAAGACATGGAACTCGTTGAAAACCCTACAGTAAGAATACATCACCTCATTTATGTCCGCAAAAAAAAAGATCCGCGTATGCGGTGTATCGAGGATTGCAGATGAAAATATAGAAGCTGAATATGACAGACTGTACTTGCATTAAAAATATTGTTATAAAATCACAGATACTAAAACCACCGGTTCTTGCACAAATACAATTTTTGATTTCTGATTACGAAAAGATTAATCTGGCTTCTATGAGCTGTGATTGTGACATTAAGTTGATGATGATTTTCCTTTTAGTTTTTGAAATAAAAGTGATGCTCAAGCATTTAAAATTAATTTATTTACCCAATAAAGATTAATGACTTCGAAAAACTTTCACTGCAATGGGTAGTGATAATGAAGCAGATGATATTGATGTGTCCCGAACTGTCTCAAAGAACACATTCCTCCCCATTCTTAACTATGCAAGGGAGTCTTGAACCCTCATATCCAAGCACAAGAGCCAAATCTAAGAAAAATGAAGGGGAAAACCAGAGAGGGGGTCATGTAAGAAATTCAACCATAAGAGCAAACTTGTACCTGAGATCTGCAGAGGAAAAAATTGAAGAGAACTAACGAATGGTCGACGAAGACCGAATTGCCAAAGCTACTCACTTGGTAAGAGTGAATAGGAGGCGGCCACGGACAAGACCAAGAAAGAACTGGAAAGAAGGAATTAAAAAAGCCTTGTTGAGCACAAAGAAACGTTCTGTTTGCAGATGCTTCAATACTGGGCCGGGATAGCCGAGCGTGTAGGAGCGCGACCCGCTGTTGCACGCTCGAGCCGAACGGCGGCGGTTCGAATCCGCTCCGGGAGGGTTGACTTTTATTTCGTGGAGGCCCCACGGAATAAATCTCGACCCTCCCACCATGGTTAGAATAGGTTGTTTACACCTCTAGAGTAACCCCCCCGTATGCCACACATGGCCAGGTAGGGGTACCGAACAAAAAAAAAAAGATGCTTCAATACTGCTATATGGTAAAGGGTAGATTGAGTTATGTAAATTATATTAAAATATTCTCAGATAGGTACTAATTAAAAGTTGGAAATAAAATTATTCAATGTTTGATCAGGGTGTCAGTAATTGGTTCCTTGTACTGTCAGTAATTGGTGAATGAGTGTCAGTAATAGGAGAATAAACATCCATCCGAATTTTAAGTAAAAGAATAGATTAATTCATCATTTTTAATTATTTGATGACCCAAATCAAAACAAGAGATGTTGGCCTAACAGAAGAACTTTGAATTTTAAGGATCGGTCAACGAATAAGGGAGAAATTGATGAAAAATCATGAAATTTTCCTTAAAGTGTCAGTAACTGGTGCAGTTACTCTAGCTGGTTGCCCGGCGCCCAGAGAAAATATACCGATTTCCTCGAAACGTCTTCCGAAAGTTTATTTAGAGATGATTGGATTTTGGCAATAGTTTGGTTTCCTTGATATATGTATATTATTGATATCCTTTATAGAATTGAACGACTCTGTTAAAATTGACTGTTGACATGACATGATAAGTGTAGGGCTGATACCAAGGCCTTGGTTTTGTTTTTGTTAATTGAGAGCTTTAGAACATCGAGAGATTATGAAGTAATGACCCGCTGCATGAATTGACGATAAAAAATCAGCTAATTTTCATAATAAGAAATGTCCTCCTCCATCTGAATTTTTTTTTTTTTTTTTTTTTTTTTCGGTACACCTACCTGGCCATGTGTGGCATCGGGGGGTTACTCTACAGGTGTAGAGTAAGGCAGGCCCATCCCAGGGCGGATTCGAACCGCCACCGTTCGGCTCGAGCGTGATAAAGCGGGCCGCGCTCGAACACGCAATCTGAATTAATGGACTGTATATGTCGTATATTCTTATAATTTACTATAAGGAACAATATTGTTTAAATGAGGGCCAGTGACATAAAAATTAACCCTCTTAAGGGGAAAAGATATTGAGAAGGGGGATACAGTTGTGGCACGCTCAATATGGATTGCCGTTGTTTGTGGAACGCTTTATAAAAAGACGAGGCTCACCTGTGTTGTCGGATAAATTTCTGCCTCAGAGCGCAAATAAAGCACTTTAAATGAATAATATAATTGTTTAATACTAGAAAGTAGTTATTGAGAAAAAAATATCCGATTCGCTAGAAAAAAAATCCTTTTAATATTAAAGATAGATTATTTTAGCTTTAATTCGATTCATCCTTTATTTAAAGATGTTAAGATTGTGAATGAATGATTTACTCAAGTTTCTGCGCTGTTATTAATTGTTGTAGCAACAATGATGTTAGGTAATAATTTACGAATAGGGAATTCACAGTGTTAAGTAATTAATAAACTTTGTTAAACCGAATTTCATATCTTATTTTTATATTTTTATAATACAAAATTGGAGATTTTTCTTAAAATGTCTGTGGAAAATAATTTCAAGGATAATTAAAAGTACATAAATAACAAATTGATTTTAATGATGTTATAATAGTAATCAATTATGTTTATATTTAAGATATTATTTTTATTTTTTTAGATCATTAATAAGAAGTTGATTTCGTAAACTTTTAATTATTGAAACACAGTTGGTATTTCATAGAACGATCTGGTCATCTACTGTTGAAACTTGTCCACCACTCTCTAGCTACTCCGCCATTAAACTACCGGCTCTCCGTTGCATTACTTCTCTCAGTTATCCACATTTACCGAATCCATCATGACAGAAGATTACTTTTGGGGTGCGTATTTTTATTATTTTGATCAAGTAATATTGTAATATTGATATTTCCATACATATATCAATGTACTGTATGAGTAACACTCATATCTTATAATAACTACAAGCTAAATGTTAGCGTTACTCTTGTCTGTTATAATAACTTACCGTTGTAGTTTTGTAATTTCCTTAAAACTTTTTACCGATTAGTTTGTTTAGGCAATGTTTTCCAATAGTCATAACAATTGTTAGCTGTATTTCGTACTAACATGTAAAATGAAGTTGTTAGTATCCTTTTTAAGATTTGGCCATATTTCCCAATGTTATTTGAATTTCGAAAAAAGTTAATTGTTACCCAATTTGTTTTGCTGCTTCTTGATTTCCATGTGTAGTTTTAATGTTTATGGAATTATATTATCACATTACTTGTAAACATTACCTTGTATTTCCTTCATCAAATAATTACTTTAGAAAACATAGTTTTATGTTGGAAAAATGTCCTGAGTTAACAGAGATGTTAGTTATTAGCACTACCCACAATTATTGTTTTATTATTGAGCTCTTTAATGTTGTGTTCTAAGTAGTGTGTGCATGCTTTTCTCATCTCTCCATTTCTTCTCTAAATTATGTTTCTGAAATAGGGGCTTTCTTCAAGAAATCTTATTATGATTTTACAAATAATATTCATGCTACCTACACTTTTGTGACTATTTATTACTTATTCAATTTCTTGCTTGGTACCTTTAGAATTTTGTAGATTTTTTTTATACTATGGTCTCTTGCACTGTTTTATAATTATTTTTGAGCTTGATATATGTCCGCGCACCAGCTTGCATATATAACGATTTCCTTATAGCTATGAATACATGTATTCCACCAGTTCTTAATGGATGGAAGTCTGGTGTTAATGTGAAACATAGTGTTCTCCTCGATCTTTCTGTTAAATATGTTGATATTCCTATTAAGTGTATTGTTGCTTTTTCAAGTGTGGTAATTTGCGTACTTACTATTTTTTTTTGTTGAATTAAGTTTTGTAATCGATTGTTTGCACCATGCCATACTTGTGCCGTATCACCAATTAAATATTGAATATCTGTTTTTTTCCCTTTTCTGAATGTTATCTTTGTTTATGGGTGTTGTATTAAATCTGTATGGCATGTTGACATTACTCTTGAAAGGTTTTCAGTCATTTTCTTTGCTTAAAGTTGTATTGGTAAGCTAAGTTTTAATTTGATAAATTTTATCATCCAAAAAATTTATATTATTACAATTCTACAATACTTAGTTCTATAGGCTTATCACCGCAAGTTGTATCAATTAAAATACATTTCCTTGTATGTCTTTTCAAATTTATGCGTTAAACATTGCTTGTTATTGTACTTAATCAGAAAAGTGAAACACCCTTGATTTGTAGTTGTCTAATAAAAATTTGCTGGGTAGGTTTTTTATTTATCCATCAATCTCACATAAATATATAATATAATATAAATTAATATCATATATATTTATAGTAGACATTGTCATGTTGCATGATAATGACATTTAGACTTGTCAATATGCCATAACTTGAGTTTATCATTTTGTGGAGAGTGGGGATTCAAGAAAAAACTATAGATAATTGTAAATAATTTCAGTATGAATCACGTATGACCGATTTTGACGCATCGTTCTACTTTGGATTGAGATGGTAAACGGTTACTGATATTTCAAATAAAATAATAACTTGAGTTTATCATTTTTTGGAGAGTGGGAATTCAAGAAAAAACTTTAGATACTTGTAAATAAATTCAGTATGAATCATTTATGACCGATTTTGATGCAATCGTTCTAGTTTGGCTTGAGATGGTAAATGGTTACTGATATTTCAATTAAAACCATGTTCTGTCATGAAGTTCTGAGTTAGTGTACATTCAGCGTTAGACTTAGTGTTATAATGAGGAATAGTACTGACATTTTTTCTTTAGTCCGACTTGCTGCTCATATTGAGGGGAGTAATACTATTTAAGGACAAGCTGCTGCTGTATGGCCTATATGAACAGTTTGTTACCCTTATACTAGTGAACTCCTACTATGTCCTTTTCAGCCAGAAAGGACCTTGATAAGCTGTATTATATATCAGTGTGACTACATCGTCGAAATGACCCTTAACATTGTCTATATTGTTTTTTCACTTTGTCAGAAAACGGCGGTCATATTACAATTATTTTCAGGCAGGGAGAGTTCAAATTTTTTTTTATTTAAATCTATTGTTTGTAATGTAATGATTAAACTTGATTTTATTCTTTACGGGTTAAATATGTCCACATGTTTTTCCAATAGGTATACATTTTAAGCAAAAATTATTTACAGTACATCCTTTATCAGGACTAACTGGGGACCAAAGGCAATGAAGATAGTAAAAAATCTAGGAATATTTTTAATAAGAAAAAGAGAAATCCTTAATTGATTTTGTATTTTTCATGATACAAATGAAATTTTTATATCTAAACAATATAGATTGTGTTAAAAAATATGTTCCATAAAAAAAATCTCACTCCACTTCAAAGAATTTAATCCCTAATTTTAATCTCTTTAAATCCCTCCTGACTTTCTCACTTTACAAATATTACCACTATAAAAACCAATTTTTCATGAGATTAAAGGACACATCTTGGATACAATACCAGATAAACAGGGTTCTGTAATTATTTTGCAAGGAAATGGTAATTAATGAAAGAATCGTAGAAAGTTTCTTATGGGATCCCCATTTGCTAAGTCTTTGTATTATAAAAAAGTAATTTTAAACAGCAGTCAAGTTCAAAGGAAAAAGATCAAAATTCGTATTTGTTATGTAAAAACTCAACATTTTTTCCATTCACTCTTACCATCTGTCTTAAAATATAAGCCAAATTCTAAATTCATGTGCATGTATACTACATACTTGATCAAATATGTTGATATTTATTTAGTCATTTATTGTTTAATTAATTTATACTCCTTCCTCGGCAACTATCAAAGCTGTTGAACCTTTTGTTGCTGTTCTGGAACATTGGTCTATACTTCATAGTTTGACAATTACGAGAAAAAGATTGAACATATGAATTTTTCTCAGGACTAACCCTTGACAGCAATAAAAAGAAGGAAGTATGGGATCCAGACAGAAATCCATCTTCAGGAGGTGGTGATATGCAAGGATTTCGTGGAGAACATACCCTCTTAGTGAAACAGGTATAGTCAATATTGTATTATCTGTATTGAATTTTAATTATTATGTATCAGAGCCCTATAAGAATCTATACTGCTTTTAATTTTTTTGTTCCTGAATGTTGAATAGAGCGCACTTCTTACCCTAAAACTATAAAAAACAGCAATTAATGTGCCTATGTTAAGTCTATCCAACCATCAATATTATTTAAGTAATATCAATATTGACCAAATATATTGATTGTGTAAGTTGGATTTTTGAAGCAGCATTAATTACAACAGTTCCTGTTACCTTATAATGCGTCAATATTTCTTTAATAATGATTGTGTAAGGTAGGCAATAATCTTGGAACGGAGACGCACAGTTAAAGGCCATAAAATTGGTATAAAACTATGTCAAATAGTTCTAGTTATAGTACTTTCAGTTAGTGATAAAGTAATATCAACAGATGAATTACCATTTAATTTGTTGATCATTGCATCTGGAGCAGTGAACTCACAATATTTGTTCTGTTTAACTGACTTCCTGGACCCTATTTCTTGATTAAACTAATAGTATTAGTTCTTAAATACAACTGACCAAACTCAATCTAGTACAAGCACTTGTACTTCTTCCTTTATAATAAACTTCTGGAAAGCGTTACAATAAACAATAGAGTTGTTATTCCAATTTCGCAACTTTTAACTCCTATTATTATGAAAAGAAATAGTACTAAGTTTTAATTACAAGACTAATAGCAGTAGTTTGTAGATTATTGTGAAACAGTGCCCTGAATAATGTATTATTTGTCCAAAATTATCTCCCCCAAGTTAATGTGGCTATGATGATTAATTTTTGGGTAATTTGCGTCTGATGTGCTTATGCTGATATTTGAATTATCTGAGCTACTTAACTTGGAAACTAAATAGTTTCATATGTTTGATAAATTAATAAATATAAATCCAGGGGTAGATAATCAACTAAAAATCAATACCATGGCGAGGAAAAAACCCATATAGCTAAAATGTTAAGGAGAAAAAACAGAAAATTGCCAAAAAAAAAAAGAAAAAAAAAAAAAAGAAGCCAATATCCACATCTAAATTTCAGTTTAACTTCCTAACCACATCTTAACATACAGTTCAACTATTCCTTAGAATGAGTCTAACCTCCTCATCTTGGTTAATTGAGTTAAGAATACCCCCTAATATATATAATATACACCATGTTTATATTCTATAATATTGTATAGATTATAGTTATATATATTCTAACCTCATGTTTCTTTGTTAACCCTTTAACTGCTAGTGACTGTTGGCTCATATATGAGTTGGCCGGGCGCTGGTCCCCGGGTGCCCTGGAACCCCTGTTTTTCAGCTTCTCTGATTTACTAGCTGGGTAACTAGCGCTTTCTTTGACGTTTTTTGGAATATAATATATTCCCCCATAGAGGGCATTTGATTGTTCTTTTCCTTACTATATTGCCTTGATACACGGTTGCTTTTCAGCTTTCTGTAAATAACGTAACCTTTTGCCTGATGTCAAACCTTTATATACCTGCCTGGTTAACCTTTGTCTGATTTTAGTTAATTTGCAACTACTGTGGCATAAACCTGTGTTGTAAAATAGTTTTGATGGCGAAAAAAATATATAGTGAGGAAGATTTTTTGCAGTTCGTAATGGGTGCTAGAGATGGGGTAACTTTTTTAATTGATGTGCCTACATACCCGCAACGGCGACCACTTCATGCCCCTGTTAGGGTTATTTTATTATTAATGCCGCAGTTCAAGGGTTAATTGTGTTGGAAATAAATGATCCAAAAGTATTTGTTCGAAGTTAATGTAGCTATGATGATCAATTTTTGGGTAATTTGCGTCTGATTTTTGAATGCTGATACTTTTATTATCTGAGCTACTTAACCTTAGAACACTAAATGAATCAAATCATTTACGATTATAGCAATTGAACTTAGAAAATAAGTGAAACTCCCTTATTCAGGTTTCTATTATTCACTTTCCTTGTGTATTAATTATCTAGCTACAAATCAAAGGGCCAGGAAAAAGCATTCTTTGTGATCCATGAGTAATTGATGAGTACATTTAAAGAGCCTCTTTTTTTTACAAAACGTGTGTCTTAGAAAACTTTTGTAAGTCCCTTGTAGCTGCCGACATTTTATAATTACTATTATTATATGATGCTACGACCCTTGAAGTCGAGCCTTGGCCTGCTTCGGCATCGACCGCCAGTTATCTCTCTCGAGTGCTGCTGCCTTCCGAACGAACAGCCGATATGTTCCAGGTGTCTGAAGCTACACAGTCCTCCCACCGAATTTGTGGCTGGCCTGCTCTTCTCACACCAAAGATCTGCTCTTTCAAGACTGGCTGGTATTTTGCCCAGCTCTATCCTAATCTAATGTCCGGCCCTCCTCAGTCTCTCCAACTTTATAAATTGAACTACATCAAGCTCCTTTTAAGTTGTTTCAATTTGTTGTTGGGCCGCCACCACCATTCTCCATTCACTAGGACTGGACCATATATCCTTAAGATTTTTCCTTAAGATTAAGTTTCGTGCACTTGGGTCAGGGTCCAGTTTTCGGAGGCATATGTGAGAACTGGTCAGATGGCTTATCAAAATTAGATACAATTAGAAATTTTTCAAAGGGTTGCCTAAGGCTGCCAATAATTATTAGTGTTCTGATTTATTTTTTATTTTTATTGGTAGTCTTGTAATTCCTATGATTCCATACAGATTACCATTCTGCATTTATGCCTTACATTTTCTCTGTTATCTCGAAATGTGCTAACCTGACCCAGAAGCTTATGTTGCTTGTTAATTACAAAGAATTAGGATTTTTTGAGTATCTTATTATTTATTGATCTTCAGTGACATTTCCTAAATTGTGGAAATGTTTAAATGATTAATTGCTTTATCAGAAATAGTTGTGCTATATTATTATTAAACCTAACTTGAATTAACAGATTGTTCTTGGAGCCGAAGCAAAAGATGGAGACGTTAATGTTGTAGAAGTAGAAGCGATGGGGTACAAAGCAGATGTAAAGTTTCCGATTGCAGTGATGAGAGGAGGTAGCACACAGTCTCAGGCTGTTCTGGATCTCCTCTTCCCAGACCCACCAGTCACCTTCCATCTAGTCAAAGGATCAGGACCTGTCCACTTACTTGGAAATCACACGATTGGCAGTAAGTTTTTTTTTTTTTAGTGTTTTTAATCATCTGTCTGTATTGTATGTCGTATCATAGTAATTAGGATTTCAGTTTCAAGCTCTCAAAATTGCTTAATTTTTTTTTATTCATTCTATTTAAACAACTTTTTATAAGAATTGTTCAATATGGGGAATCTGGTACATGCTTTATGATCAAGAGCCTTTTTCTTTTAATGATAAATGTTCTTAAAATTTTGGTGAAGATTTTGATATAAAATGGGTTTCCTTAGTTAATCTTTTATTAACAGCTCTGTGTTCCCGAGTGGGCAATAATTAATAATCAACAGTATTTACATACTGATAAAACATTCAGTTCTTGAGACTATATTGCTCAACAGGATACCAAGAAGGGGACCAAATTAGTCTCAACAATACATTTTTTTATTTATAAGACGTTTCGGCTCTTATAAGGCTCTTCTTGGTATCCTGTTGAATATTTACATAGTATCTAGGTCCCGGGGGCCCTTGCTCTCCTTATTTGCCCTGCTCTGGCTCTCCTTATGGAGGGGCTGGATTGAGAAGCCTTGTGCCCACGTCTCTGGCGGTATGCCGTATTTTTCATTCTTCGGGCTGAAACTGAGTCGCTTCAGTGAGCTGGAAGTTGGCCGTCTTTCTCCATGGCTGGTTATAGGCTGAGTCCTACATCACGATCGTGTAGATGGCTTAAGTCCACGCTAAGTACAGGGGATAGCCATGTATAAGCCCGCTTAGGCTACCTTAGGGGGTGTACGTAAACAGAGACAGGAGCCCCTCAAATAATTGCAAACTATGTTACAATAATCAAGTTGGATTTGGTTTATATCTAACAGGAAAATTATTTATAAATATTTGTCACTTGTGAAAACTCGGTCTGAGGTTAGAGGACATTTATCCTTTTGAATGCACTTGCATTTTGTACAATAACCGTGGAATTCACAAATCAACCAATACTGTACATTCGTGATTTTTTACTTAATAAGTGTAAAATTTAGTTACAAGATGAAAAAGTTTCTATTATATTATTTTAGTTACCATAGGGATCTCAAGGAAAATTTACTTTTCCAACATTATGTTATTTGTTTCTCTTTTAATGAATTGTAATAATAAATTGAAAATTTTATGTTTCAGCTGGGGAATTAGTTGGTGATGATGATGAAGATGAAGATCTAGAAGACGAATTAGACGAAGAAGATCTGGAGGATTTGGAGGAGAGTCCTGAAAGGAATAATGTAAGTGTCATCAACATGGTATAGTCTTTCCATAAGATCTTTTCTTATTGGTCTTTATAAATTATCATACTTCTTATTTGCTATGAACCATTTAAGTTATTCATCTGTTTAGGACTTTGTATTTTAGTTTATTTATTATTTTATTTTTTTATTTTTTTTAACATCTCTTATTGTTCTCTAGATTGAAGACAAAAAACGCAAACTTTCACAATCCAACTCTAACAAGAAAGGGAAGAAAACAAAAGTAGATGAGGTAAGAAGTATCATCTAGTTCATTATTCCATTAAATGTCAATTAACTTAATGATCCAATGTAAATGTATAGATAGTACAATATATACTCTTTTTGAATACTTTATAATTTTTCATGTAATGAAGTATTCATGTTTCGTGTTTCCTAGCCTTCATAATGAATATTCGTGGTTGCATGTTCTCAGCCATGTTCAGCTAATCTAAACATGACATGAACTTTAAAAGGTATTTTGTCTCAGAGATAGTGCTTGTTCGCTTGTTCAGAGATAATGCTAGTGTTGCTTTTGAGTTAAAATAAGCTAGTAAGCTCCATAATAAATTGAAGCAAAAAGCCAGAACAGTCGCTAGTTCTACGTCAGCCGCATATGTATGAAAATTTTTGAATTGAGGTGCTTAGGTGGTCAGCTGTTGTTCTCTCGACTTCACCTTTCAGTGTAAATAGCTGTTTGTTTCATGTCGGTACAGGAAGGTTCGGGGAATTATCTTTTCAAGGGTGTGAGATTCGCGCAGTGTAAAGGCATCTCTAAAAACTACTCATCTGTTATTCCTCTTTATTTACTCATCAAAAGATATATATTTTTGCCTGACATTGATACTTAAGCTATATTGCTAAAACATGCCATATTTGAATTAGTTTTTAGGGAACAGAACTTTAATACAGTAATTGCTAAAAATTCATCATTAAAAGCTGTAGTACATTTGTACATTTTAGGGAACAGAACTTTAATGCAGTAATTCCTAAAAATTCATCATTAAAAGCTGTAGTACATTTGTCGCTGTTTCAAATTATGTAGGTAAAATTACATTTGGTGGGTGTAGGTGACTTTAAACCCTGATATACAGGGGAGAATCAGTGTGCATCCGATATTTGACGTGATGCTTTGTCGGTTGTGGCAGACTTAATGTTTCTTAATTTTTAAAACAGGTGCAGATTCTTTTAACATTAAAATCATGATCCGAATAATGGTTACTAAGAATAAAAAAATAGTTGTATTAATTTTCCTGTTTGACTAATATATGAGAAAATGCTCTGTCAAGTAGTTACATGTCATTTAAAAATGTATCAAAGGTCTCAATAGTTCTTAGATTTTGTTTAGATTCTGAACATTTTCAGATATTTGCCTATTAAGATTCCTCTCCTTAAGAACTGCTATATAATATTAGACATGTTTCATGGGGGAATGATTGCATACTTTCTTAAAGCTTTAAAAGGTTAATTTTATTAGGAAATTATGCATTAAAAAAAATATTTTATTGCATTTTGAAACTAAAGCCATTTTATTTTTCTATTTCAGAAGTAAAGTGTGGTGTATTCCTGTGACTTCAACCATCTGCTACTTTACATTTTTTTAGAAGTAATGAATGAACTTATTATTGTACCAAATAAACAGAAAGTACATAGGGAGTTGCCTGGGTCAGCAGTTATTTTATGTTAAGGAATTACAGACTTCATAAACCTGTTGTATTCCTGATGACCTTTTTTTAAGTTATTAGTATTAAACATTTGCTAAGGTTTCCCTTTAAACTAAGTTCTATAAATGTAAACATTTCCCCCTTCAACAAACATCCTACTTAATGTCCACAGTATATTTAATCGTAGAAATATAAATCCATGTAAATTTATCATTTCACGTTTTCTTAATTTTGTTTTTGTTTTTATTTTATTTTGTAAATTATCTGTATATTTGTGTACCAAATGGATTGCATTAGTTTTTTTATATGTATTATTTTGGGACGAATTTGAATGTGTTGGTTCGAATGGTTCTGTTTGACTACAAATCTAAGATGTGTACTTCTTTCTTAATACATTTTTCCCTTTCTATAAAAGTTGTTTGAATTTTACCCTATTCCATTTGTTTTTCTATATAAGTTTCAGATTATATCAGTGAATTATTTACTTTTAAGCTAGTGAGCAGGAGTTATTACCAAAAGTTTTGGCTTTGAGCAAGTTATGACTTGAAATTTTTTTCACTCGTTTTTAGAGGAGAGCAATAAAATTTCTTAGGAGGGAGAACCACCCATGCTTAAGAGTACAAAAAATAGTGTTTTAAATAGTATTTTTCAACTATCTTTGAAGTATAAAAATTAAAGAGAAATTTAGATTAATCTTGATATTTATATACTTATTGGTTCAAATTATCCAACTTGAAAGTACAAAATTTAAGACAAGAAAATATATTATCCATGCTTATATTACTCAAATCTTTTCCACAATTTTTTTTTTTTTTTTTTATGAATTCATGTCCTCTGGTTGTTAACTCATCGATTCTATTTGACATATCTATATTAATGATCCTAATTTAGTTTTAAAAAGCATTATATCAGTAGATACTCCTTCAGGTATTTTAAAAGATATTCTTATTAATTTATCAGCACATTTATTTAAACGTACAATATTATGATATTTGAAATTACTGTACAAATGTTCATTTCCCCTCTTAAATCATATTTATCAATTTTCTTGCAAGATTAATGATAACTTCAATGAATATTTCTCATTTAGTTAGACTTTTGAATATATACTAACAAGTATTTGAACCTTTTTTTCCTGGAAATCCTATCCTCTTATTACTGATTATTTATTTACTTAATTTTTTCTAAATCTGTAATGAGTCAATAAACTATTGACTGCACCTTAATGGGAATGGTCTCATTGGATTCAGACACATTAAAAAGATGTATCACTTGCCCTACTTTTAGCAAAATTAATTTGCAGATCTCCCCTCTTATTAGAAGAATGTTAGAAGATGTTTCGGCTCTTAGAGATCTTGGAAAGGAGGACTATATTATTAAGGTTATTTTCATCTGTTGGTATTTCTACATATTCACAAAGCCATTTCTAATGGGTGGTATTTAGGGGTAAGGGTAAGGTACTGGAAAACCCATTGATCAATTTTATGAAACAATTCATTAGCCTCCTCAGTCTCAACTCTTGGCCAGTGGACAGTCATCTATACCAAGCTACCATAATCCAAGGGGGGTAATAAACGAAGGATACTAGTAGCTGACAGGTGTGGTGAATACAGTCATGGAATCTTAGTAATTGTTTTAGGATAGATATGGATGTTCTGATCAGAGGAATATGGTGATTCCAGGAAATGTTCTCATCAAAGGTAACTGCTAGTTTTTACACTGTAGTTTGAAAATGGATGGGTCGATTGTTGAGGTAAAGTGGAAAATAATTTTCTATTGTGCAAAATAAATTGTTAGGAATAAATTAACTTTTATATTACCCCTCTCTCTGCCTATAATGAGGTCTAAGGCCGAGCAGTAATCACTTGTTAGCCACAAATTGGGCAATCAATCAATAGCCTCTTCATTGGGTGGCATGATGGTGCAGTCGGTATATCTCTCTTTTAAGCCAGTATTTTATCTTTCCATTTTTTTCGGTACAATGCCATTAAAGTTGGTTCGGGTGCCTTCCCTCCATTTCATTAAGGCATGTTCTTATCTAGCCTTAGTGTGTGTTTATTTTTTGTGTAGTTTAATTCATGCTATCATAACTCCAAGCGTTGTTGGAGGAGAGTCTAAAACGTCATCGACTTTGGTTCGCATTGATGTTCCCGACAGTAATGTTAGTGACTATGTGAGCTTTATCAGGAACCAGACGAGTGTACAGTTAGTAGCGATGCGTATGATGACACCTTTAATGGTTTCGTTCATGTGCCTTGGGGCCCTGATAGGCAGCGCGTTTTTCGTCAGGAATAATTTGCCTCCTTTATTTAATAAGCTGTCTCAAGTAGATCATTCCCTTAAATCCCTCGCTAAACAGAACGGAAGAGTTGATTACAGGATAGCTGTTTATGCCGTGTTGTATTTTATTGTTCTTACACTTACAGTTACATTATTTTATTTGTCTTATGCTTTCTATCTTGTTCAAGATTGGGAAATTATATGGAATGTGATTTTAACAATTGATAATTCAATATCGTTTAGTTCGGAAATACAGTTTATTGTACTGGCTTTATATTTAAAAGCAAGGTTTAAATTGATAAATGAACATTTATTTGAACATGTTGATCAGTATATTGCGGTAAACTATTTTTCTGTTTTCAAGTAAGTTTGTCTATGGTAATATTGAGTAGCTATAAAAAGAATAAACAATTTTTTACCATACTCAAGCAAAGTTTTTAATAAGCTCAAAAGCCTTTATATCTTTTTGATTTACTTAAATTTGTCCTAGATAATTAAATTGATGAAATATTCTCTTAAAGATCAGTTAATTTTGTCTCCTTATTCAGATCTATATCATTATCAATATTATATCAAATATCTGATCATTATTCTTTCATCCTTAACATTAATTTTTTTCTTCACCAGTATTGATTTAAAATCCTGCTCAAGCGAAAATTCATCATTAATTTTAAGTTTGTAATTGTTCATCATTATATAAGTGTATATTTGCTGACATTTAACCACTTGCTTGCTAAGTTTGCAAGAATTTCAGGCCAGTGACATCTAGAAGGTCTTATTCTTGAGGGAAATATTCTTCCTGTAGGATTGAATATTTGCCTCAAGTGCAATATTACCATCTACCATATCACCTTGTCAACTGATTTATTTGAGGCATTGGCGATGAAAACGAGGTAAGAACCAAATCTGAAATTATTCAAGAAAAGCAAAAAACATATTTGAGGCCCAAATAAATTACACAAATACACCATTTGGAGTAGAAAATGTATTTATTAAATAGTTGTATGTAAATATGGTAATTATAATTGCAAGATTGTTTTGCAAATAATTTTACACTATTACACTACTAATGGCACTTACCTCCTTTTCAATGTTATCTCAATCATGAGTTGAATAACAATTAGTTTGGCTTGTATGTTTCAATTTTTTGTAAGAAAATATAAAAATAATCTTGTGCCTTGTTATAATAATTGCTATAAACTATGTTACTTTGATCAATATCTTTGAATTTAATTGAACTTAAAATGATAAGTTGAAGTACTTTACTGCAATCTTTTGATCTTTGGTTTTACTATAAAATATATATTTCTGTTCAGAAATGTGTTGCCATTAAAGAATAACCTCACTGTTCAGAAGATAGAAATTCTTCATTATTCAAACAAAAAACTGTGCGAACTGATGAAAGACCTGAATGAAATATATAAATTGCAGCTTCTTTGCACTGCTTCTGGTTGTTTCATGAAAGTCTTGTTCAATATTTATTTTGCAATGTTTGGTCAACGCTTCAGCACACTCAAGAATACCTTACAAACTGTCGAAATAATCTTGTGGACCCTATATTATATATTGAGATTTTTATCCACAACTATCACTGCATCACTTACAAGCAAAGAGGTAAAAGGGAATATTATAAATTAATTGTTGAGTGGTTTTTGCAAAAGAAATTGTATATCATTATATTTGTACATGTGGACCTTAGAAGTCAAGCAGTCCAAGTAAAATTTTTTCCATTTTGAGTAAATCAAGTCAAAATTTGAAAAAATATTTTTATGTAGATTAATTTTCTATATTTTTAATCGTAGGCATTTTATAATGTATTGTAGACTTATAAAATCAAGAACGGCTAAACTACTTTATATGTTCTTTGATTTGTTAGCTCTGTCTCAGCCCCTGCAATAGCAGAACAAGTATTATAATATCGGAAAATGGTGGGAGGGGGAAAGTTATTAATTTTTTATCAGATTTCAACAAAGTTAGAAAAATAAATTTTATTCTCTGGTGTTATAGTTGTACATGAAGTTTTATTCCGTATAATTATTATCATGGATTTGTTTTTGCTGTTATATTGGCTGGGGGAGGTAGAATAATTTATTTGTTTATGGTTTATCTGATTTCAGTGAATTTTGAAACACTGGTATTTAACAGACTTATTCATTCAAACTTATCAATGTCCTTAGATCCTCTTTGATCTCTTTACCAAGAGTGGCACTTGTTCTACATTATTCCAAATCTAACTAGATTTTTCAAAAATGTCAATTTGAACCTTTGTCTTCTAAGGTCCAAACTTCAATAAAATAATTTAGCAACACATTTGTACAGAATGGGTTTACAACTGGCATAACAAATAGTAGCTTTCCTTTTATGATACACACGAAACATTTCGAACTAAGTTTTGAGATCTTAAACAGAATATCATGTAGGGAATGAATTGAGATTGACTTAAGAAATTATTATAATTATAAAAAATATCTGTAACTATGTCTAATTATCAATTTAAAACCTTATTACCAAGCCTTGAAGATGTAAGCCATAATAAATGTGTATGTAAATAATTAATTTTTTATCTCTAGTTTTGATTATGTTTTTATTTTATTTTTCATATATACTCTCTATTAATAATGTTGCAGAAAACAGTGTTCATAATAATTATTAATACATCAGAGATTATTGGAAAAAAAGTTATTAAATGATTGGTGACCAGTTACTTTTAGGTCCTTTGTAGTTCATTTCACAACAAATATTGTGCTATTATGAATTAGGACTTGAATGAATATTCCTTTTTTTTATTTATTTATTTCTTTTTTTTAAATTTCTCGTATAGAATTAGATAACTCATCAAGAATTAAAACTTATGACAAATAAAATTTAGAAGATCCTGATATTAATCACATAGGCCTATCTCATTTGATTTTTAAAAATCAGGTTATATAAAAATAATGATTTAAGAAAAAAAAAAAGATTTAAGAATGTATTCTATTTAATGAGATCTGTGTGATTTACTTTTACATGCCGAGAGAACAGATATTTAATTTTTTTATTCAACGGTGGTGCTTTCGGTTTAACTGTTTGAAAGGCATTGAAAAATAAATTCATGACAGTTGTGTCATTACTGATAAAATATTTTTACCATTGAGAAATTCTGATGCTTTAATTAAAATATCTGATCGAATAAACTTTGTACATACAAATAGTTTCTAAAATTTAATTGATATAAATGAATCTTTTTTCTTTCTTTATTTTTAAGGGATGTGAAAGACATTTATTGTGAGTTCCATTTATTTTGCTGTTAGTGATTATTTAGCATAGACCTATCTATATCTGTTCAGTTAGCGTTCTGTTCTGCCTTCTCTTCACATTAAATGCAGAAAGCGAAGTATATCATTTCAGTTGAAAAGGGGTGTAATTGTATGGAATGACACCCTTAAAAAAAAAAAAAAACATATTCAATTATAATCTCATCAGTTTTGTAGAACTATATTGGGTTTTCAGGCAATGAAAACAAGGACTATTGTTGCTCATATTAATTCTAGACATTTATCTAAAGAGATACAAGAAGAGGTAAATTTTAAAATGTATATATAATAATTCTCTCAAAAGTTAAATATTTATATTTATGTATTTATTTTTGATTTTTAATTAGCTAAATTTGTTTTCAAATCATATTTCATCAATGGAAATGAAATTCACAGCTTGCGGTTTACTGACAGTAAATACAAGATTAATAACTGCTGTAAGTCTAATTAAATAATGCAGTTGCATTTATTAAAGATGGTTCAGAAATAATATGAAGATCAATTTGTTTTTCAGGCTTTAGCTACTGGCACAACTTACCTTGTTGTTTTGGTGCAATTTAAACCACAAATATAAAATATGAAAATTTTAGTTATAGGAACATATCAGGGTAATAGATAATACATTGCAGAACTTCTTTAGAAAATGTTATATTTATTGCTTAAATTTTGTATGTATTCATTATACTGTTTTATTTATTTCAATTATTGTTTGAAGTATCCAAAATAAAAATATAATTATGTTTAAATAAGTTACCTATAACTAAGAGTATTTTAGTTTCAGACATATTTAAGTTCTTGCATGCATATAATTCATATTTAAATTTCAAAAGAGCAAATATTAAAGTTAAATTAACCTTTTTTTTTAGTTATTTCAGGTGTTTGAAAATTTAAATAAGAATGTGTAGTAATAAGATATAATAGTAGTTCCATGTTATATAACCAGATTAATAGATTTCTTTGGCCTAGTTACCTTTTGTTTTGTGCATGCGAGTAAAAATAACATTTTATATTAGATAATTTACAATCCTGCTACATGATTAATGGACAAAAATAGTCTTGCATTTTATTTATTATATATGCTTTTATCAAATTTGGTGTTCATACTGGCTTTTTGAGCAATAGCGCTAGAGTTGTCTAGATTTCACAATTATTTACCCATACTATAATGTATATTTACAATATGTTAACATTAAAAATTGTATTTATTAAATATATATGTTTAAATTTTAGACAATGATATTGACTATTGTATTACATATTGACAATATAGTGTTAATAATTTCTTAGAAAGATGATTAGCTACATAATTTATTTAAATATTTTCTCATAGATGTAAGTTAATAATAAATAATACAGCACATATATAAATAACATAAAATAATAATAAATATAAATAAATAAATTATAAACATATAAATAAATAAGTTATGATCATATAAATAAGTTACAAACATATAAATAAAAATAATTTGTTATCTCACTAACACTGGAAAATATTATTGCCTAAGAAAAATATTTTTACTGCCTTATTTCTTAGAGGAATTGGAACACCATTCTGCTAAGCTTTGTAACATTTCAAGCATTGATTTGAATTTGTCATGCATCAAAGACCAGAAATAAAATTTTGGGGAACCTTTATCTTGTGAATGTTCTTCTTGTGTAATTTGGTGCACAAGTGGAGGTGGATGAGGAGGTTGTAGAGGATGTAAAAAATGTCTCTGTTCCATATCATTTGTTATCTTTGCATCACTCCAGATTGAAGGATTCTGAAATAAACTTTGCCTGGATTCTATATATTCTGGTGGGAGGTGGTTGGAAGGCAAGAATTCTGGATATCCTTTTGAAAATTTATTTGCTATTATATCATTGCTTTTGGGAATAGTCATGTCATTATGATGAATGTAATCTATGTTGTTTAAGTGATTATCGGCTTCGATCGGAATTTCATTGAGGTAATCAAATGATCGATCGAGATATGTATTTCTTTCAAATGGAGGTATTTGTTCTATGCTCCTTTTTTTCAAATTGGTTTCTTGTTTTATGCTTCTTTTTGACAACCTTCTTTTTTCTTGATTATTATCAATGATGGATCTTCTTTTCCTATGGTTTTTAACAGGAGTTGACAAAACAACAATCGGAATATAATTTGGCTGATTATGGGATTTTATAAATGCATCTTTCGGTAATGAATAAGTCTCGAAAGAAGTTTCTGGAATTTTCGGATTATAACTTTCTTTTACTATTGTATGTGGATCATATTGTTTCAAAAGACATTTTTGACAACCATTGTTCCCAGGTAAATCTAAAATTTGCCTATTTGCAATGTTATTAGTTACAGATGGTTCTCCATTAACTGATAAAACTCCAAAAAATTTTGCAGGTATTATTTTATCATCATAAACAAGGGCCTGTGGGGTTTTGGGATCAAGAGGAAACAGTATATGATTGTTTTCAGAATTTCTGTGAGGAGCCGAGAGGACTTGTTGTGTTAGATAAGACTTTTCATAGTCATCAAGAATTGGTACTCCGTATGAATCTGTTCTCCTTTTATACGCTTTTTGATCTAAATAATCGCAGTCTTCTTCATCTGAGATATCACTTTCTGGAAAATATGAAAGACGTCTTGGCCTTGATAATATACTATGATCATGATTTACTAACGGGTATGCAAAAAGTTTCTTTTTTAATTCTTTTTCTTGATTTAAGTAATTTCTCATTTCCTCTTCTCTGCGCTGAAGCGCTGCTTTTAAACCTTCTTCCCTTACCTGAGCTCTAAAATGTTCTCTAATTTCTGCAATCTGTTTTTTTAATGATAACAACTTCTCTCTTCTTTCTTTTTCTAGATCAGCTTTGGATTTTTCTGTTTTATCAACCACTTCAGGCTTATTGTTGTTGGCTTCTTGTGTAATAGCTGATTTTTCAGTGTGTAAGAGCTTAAATCTAGCTACATTTCCTTCTTCCTCCTTTTCTTCACTCTCTGGAGAATTTTGATCATAACTTTCATTAGTTGGGGAATAATCTGATTTTTCATCATTCATCTCAGACATTTTTAACGGCAGAGTGTCAATTTGTGGTAACTCAGTGCCTTCCATATCAGACATGTATATATTTTTTTCTAGTGGTTGTAACTCACCTTCAGGGGACATTACTAATACTGGCATAGGAATTTCTTCTGTTGAATATGTTTCATCAGTTTTAGAAACAGCTCTTTTTTCTTGAGGATAGTTTGACATGGCCTCTAATTCTTGAATATCTTTCTTTATGTTTTCTAAAGTAATTTGGTTTTCTAAGCTTGACAGCATATTCCGCTTATCATTCATCATACGTACGGGCATGTTACCATAACTTCTATCAGCTGTCAATTCAATAGGTACTTCGGCAAAAGATACAACCTTGGGGACCGCTAGAGGTTTCAATGTATTTTCTGGTGTCTGTGCTGAGCTTGGAGAAAAGAAATCTTCATCTGGTACATCTTTTCCAGTACTCTCAATTATGGTTTCAGTATTAGTAATGTCCGGAATATCTTCTCCGTCCATATTCATTTTGAGGCTCTCGGTTGGAGTTTTAATATTAGTTTCATCCTCATCATTCTCTTGTAACTGTTGTTCAGGATCCATATTGATTGGTATCATGGGCACCATTACTATGGGCATGCTTTCTCTTGTATTTAGAGGCCTTTGTTCAGCTAATGGGATTGCTCTTTGTACCAATTTAACTGTTTCTGGATTATATGAAGGTAATGGAGGACCATCTTCAAGACCCTCATTATGATTTGTTATTGGAAGGAGCTGGGATGAAGCTTTAGATTCTTCAGAAGAACCCTGATTTGCGATATATACTACTGGTTTTATAAAAGAATCCTCTGATTTTGTCAATAATATTTCATCATCATTGATATTATCCCCATTTTTTCTTGTTTTATCACCTCCATTGTGTTCACTAAATTCATCTGATATTAAGCCATTTATAGATGCCAAGTTTTCTTTGTCTGTTTTATCTATTCCAGGAATCACCTTTTCTTGTTCTTCTCCACTCACGAATTCATGATCTTGTTGTTTATTTAATTTTGTTAGACTAACTCCTTCATTTATCTCACTTGTATCCTGACTTCCTTCTGATTTTTTTCCTTCATAATCTGTGCCAGCTCTGAGTTGTTCATCTGCTTCATCTTGTTCATCTGCTGTATTTGGAGTAGCTTCTGGTTCCACTGCATTGACAGGAAGTAGAATTATGTTATTTTTTCCTGCTTCTTCAACATTATCCGAATTCATTTCTGTTACCTCAGGTACATTATTTAAAATATAATTAGATTCTGATTCTTTTGTTTCACTGACTGATTCTGGATTCTGAGAATATACAGATTCATCTAAATTTATTTTTTCATTAAGGGACTCGTTCGTTTCCCCTGATTTTTCCTGGTTTGAGGCTAAAACTTCTGAAGGAATATTTTCTTGATCAGAATACTTTTCATCCAGGTCTGCTTGAATTCCTTCTTGAGCTTTATCAAGAATTTCGGTGGGGTTTTCGTTTAAGTCCAGCTGCTTGGCGATTCGCCCTTGATAAGCTTCCTTACCTTGGAAAGGCTCAGAGGTGATTACTGTATCTATTTTTTTGTCATTTGGATCATTAGATTCCTGGTAATTGTTTTCGTCAAAATGTTTTATATCCTTCTGGTTTATGTCAGAAGGAGCTCTATTTCTTAATGTTTCTACTTTATAATGGTAAAATTCTTTATCTCTTTTACTTGCAGGATCCGAAATACTTTTTTCACTGTCCAATATTACAGGATTAAAAGATTCATCATTGCTCATGAAATAACCATTTAGAGGTGGTGTGTCTCTTGTTTCATATTCTGTTTTTTCATTTAATGGTGAATCATTTATGTTTGTATCTGTTTGATCCTTTGGAGAGTTTTCATCTAAATTTCTAAAAGTCACCTTTACTTTTTTTAAAGTATCAAATATTAATGGAGGTATATTTGTTATTTTTATTTCTTTGTTACGTTCATCTTTAGATTTTTCGTAAATAGTAGAGGCATATTCGTTAAGATGCTTGACAAGATCTTCTTGACTTGCTACACTATTTTTTCCGCTGCTGGTAGATGGATCCGTATCAGAAGAGAATTGTTCATTTACTGATCTTCTTTTCCTCTTCTGATGGTTGGGTGTTTCAGATTCAGGAAATGTGATTAGAGATTCAGAATCAGGTATTACAATAGATGACTCAGAACCAGGTAACGCTATAGATGACTCAGAATCAGGTAACACATCAGTAAGATTGTCTGAACCTGTAATTGCAGCAGTGAGAGTTGGGTATTTATCTCCAGTCTTTCCACTGCTTGCATTTTGATCAGATTGTTCATTAGCTTTTGAATTACCCATAGTTTCTGTTAGTTTACTCAGCCAGCTATTGTCATTAAAAGTTATGTATCTCACCTGAACATCTGGTTCTGAATCTTCAATAAATTGACTTGGTTTACTATCTGAGGGGGCTGAATTTTGCATAGCAGTACTTTTTGCAAATTTTACATAAACATTTTCTGGATCTTCTTCCTCACTTTTCAAATCATTTGAAGGTTTCTCCAAAACATCAGCCACAACATGTATCAATTTTTTGGATAGAGATTGCACATCAGGACTTAAATAAGGACTTGGCGATGTACAAGTCCTTGATTTTAGGTCAGGCAAAACTATAAAGAAAATTGACCTGGGAGGCACATTTATTCCGTATTTAATTGTCCTTTTGATTTTAGGAGAAATAATAGGAAGATCACCTGATGGAGATGAAGTCAGCAACTGCCCATTCAAAAATGTTTTCCTTTAAACAAAAAAATTAAAATACTTTTGAAAAATACAAGATTTATTATGACCAATATAGAAATCATTCATATAATTTTTTTCCCTGATAGAAATTTGTATTGGTATGTAATTGTATGTTGTAAATTTTTAAGATGGATAAGCAACATAAATGAGTTCCATAATTTGTGATTTGGTAGTATTTTGGATAAAAAGTGCAAATAGTTCTGAATTGAGCTGCAACTGTTGGTTATCCACTGAATTTCGTCTGTGAATTTTAAAATAATTTGTTTTGTTTTTAAAGTTATTATTCAATCCTCAATTTTGCTGTTGGTATAATAAATATATAATTATCATTAACATGAACTTATTTACTTGATAATTTTATTTCTAATACAATTCTACCCATACAATACAATATTGAAATACTTCATAATTTTCTTATTAATAATGAGGACAATGTAAACAAAAACAAAAACAAAAAAAAAAACTGGAAAACCTCTCTAAAAGAAGTTTTGCTACCAAAAAGTATCTTAAAATATTTTAAAAATGACAATAGAAAACAAATAAGTATTTTTTTTTTTTTTTTTTTTTTTGAGAAACTTAATACATGATTAGAGAATAAGTGTAATCAGATTATAATACTCACTCAGTTTTTCCATTTGGATCATCCTCGAAAGTTAGAAAGTAGAGATGTGCTTTTTCATCCTTCATGCTTGCTTTTAACATAAGCTTGACAGATTCAGGAGACTCATTAACGCCAAATACTGTCACTGATCCTTTATCGTAATTAAAACCTGAGATAATAATTTAGTAATTATTATTTTTCATTTTGCATCAGGTATGAACTTGAAAATGAAATATTTAAACTTTACAATAAAAGTCCGAAAATGGGGATATATAACAAATTCTAATACAAAAAAAAAAAAAAAAAGATATTGAATGTTACCACTAAATATTAAAAAGTATAATAAATTATAACATATTTCATGTTTAATGAGTCTTGTTCTTTTTGATATGAAAATGAATGAAAATTAATTTTTCATTTGTTCTTCAATATTTAAATTTAAAAAAATAAAGAATTAAATTGAGATTAAATTTACACTTATTGTAAATAGTATTTTTAAAAAAGAAAATTCATCTTTTTAAACAATGTTTCAGAAATTTCATCCAGCAAAAAATGATTGAACATCAAATGGAGATTTTAAGTTGCTAAATATTGTGACATTCTGTGTAAGACCTATTTTTTTGTTAATGACATACCTGTGTCTAAAATAGATCTTTCTTGAGATATAGACTGTGAACAATGTGAAAATAAAATAATTTCTGATTTGTTTCCTGAAGTAACTTTTGCATCAAATACTCCTCTGCCAACAAGATTTTTATAAAGTAATGCCAACCAATAATCCTGAAAATAATAGATAAATAAATGAAATATTAACTCCATGTGGATGACATATTTGTTTGTCTACTGGTGAATATATTATTCCCTTAAAAACAAATTTCTATTATGTATTTAAATATAACCTGTTGGCCTCATATTAAGAATAATTTGGTACTTATAACAAAGTTCTATTGCCAATCAGTTCATTGAGATCAAAGCCTTATACTTACAGGGGTTGGATTTTTCAATGATTCTGGTCCAACTTGCCTGAAAACCATTTGACAACCAATTTGTGCAGCAGTTCCCAGATATTTGGCCAAAGTTATTGCATCTTCTACAGAACCGTGACTGGGATATTTTTCAGCTGAAAAGATATTTTCATTAGTATTTTTTGCGCTATATCAATTTTATTCATTAATTATTAGACCATAGATATTTTTTCAAAACCTTGTATATATTATTGTCAACCTGATCAGTATAATGGATCAGTAAATCTCTAGCATTTTTTAAATGTACTAGATAAATGTTTAATAAAACTGATAAAAATAGAAAATGATCTCACAGAATATCATTTGTTTCTGGATAAGAATAGTAGAAATATTACTTTTTATTTACTTCACTTACCTATCCATATTGGTTTCTTTGGTATCATTCTCCCATAACGTATCTCTCTACTCCAAATATGGCTTTCCATGTTGAAAAGGATGTTCGATATCTTTTGTTCTGGATTTTCATTATTAAATGGCCTTTAACACATGTATACTTTATATCAAGAGTATAAAAAAAAAAAAAAAAAAAAAAAAAAAAAAAAAAATCAGATATAATTTCTAATATTACTTGGAACGATTTGCCATTACTAGAAACTCTCATGGTAATAAAAATAAACTTGGATTATTAGGTTTCTGTTTGTACCTCATGAAAGGTAGGTTGTAGAGATGACAAGATTTATCAGTTAACGATTAAAGCAAAAATTTATTTTAGAAGTGAAAGTATGCATTTTTAAGATTGGCTGCTAAAATCTGCAATCTGGCTTTCAAGTACTTATATTTTTCGAGAAGCTAAAAATTTATTTTTTCAAAACATTTTAGCCTTAATGAAGAGTGTATTAAAAAACCTTGTTCATTAGAAGAATTGTTTAAATTCAAAAGGTTTTTTTTTTTATTTATGGAAAAAACTAAATGATATTAATGGTCGATTCATGAATCATCTGGAAATTAGCATTTATATGATCCTTTTAGTTGACAGAAAGTAGGAGTTACCTGGTCATTCTGTCTACTGAAATGTTTATATTAGAGAAGATGTTGCTAAGGCTTTGAAAATGTGTTTAATTTCAAAGGAATTCCAGCTAGAGCTAATTCAATTTTTTCCTACTGAATCTTACACTTATTGAAAATTTAGGAATGATAGAATCATTATTTACATTTGCACCAAAATCGCCCCAAGTACTGGACCAGCTTGTACCAACATATCTTTTATGAAAGCAGATTCTTTTAGAGTGTAAACATCTGGAAGATCTGGCCCAAAGAGTGGAGTTGTGGCATAGCGTTGAAAACCATCAAGAATTTTTCTTAGCCTGATGATGTCCCGTCCAACTTCGCCACCGTTTGCTAGGTGTCCCTGTGTGTCTGTCACAAACAAAGTGTTTCTAAATGCTTAAAATCATTTTGGTGTATATTTTAACTATTTTAATGAAATGAATATCTTTTTATCTAAATTATGTATCTTATTTATCCTTACTATATCCTCCTACATTTTATTGAATAAAAATGTTGATAGGCAGCATTAGCCATTGCTGTTCAAAATTATATAGCTGCAAACCTGGGAAGGGGGATAGTGAAGGGAAAAGAGATAATTGCTTACAATGAAATGAGACACCTTAATTTTGAGAGGTACAAAGAGACATGGAAGGGAATAAGTTTTGAGTAGGCTAAAGAAAGAATAAATAAATTACGATTAGTATCAAAATAGATTTGATATTCAGGTATATATTTAAGCAAACATTTTAAATTATTATTATTTTTTTTATTACCTTTAGATGTTACTTTATCAAATGTTTTTATGTAATTTCAATCAATATAAATCTTTTTGATATTACCGTATCCCAGTTGCCAGGCTACATTGTACCCATGCTTATCTGAGTAAGAAATAAGCTGAAGAGCATCTCGTGAATCCCAGACCCCTTGCACCCTGTGGGTTGGGTTGAGGCTGACTATCAGGTCGAGTCCCGCATCCTCAATGAAGTGGTTGACTCCATCCCATTGTCCCTCTGCTCAATTTTAATTGTTAGAAATATTAAAAATTATTAGTATACATACTTTTAGTTGATGTAACCAATTACAAACCAGTAATTGTATTATTATCCACAAAAAGTTCTTTTCCGAATTTCAGGTAGTTGGTTGCTTTTCCTCCAAGCCTCACAAAACTAGGATAAAGTCCACGGGCCATTTTTAGAGCTTTTTGCCTAATGTGAAAATAATATTTGTATTACGTACATTGTTTTATTTATCAGTTTTGAAAATAATTTATAATTAGACTTGAGTTATTATTTTTTACTCACTCTAAATTTCCAGCAAGAAATAGGGATGTTGGATCAATCGTCATACTCAAAAATCTGTCAGGAACATAATGAATTAATCTCTTTGTATTTATCTGTGCGACAACTTCTTTATTTTCGACTGCATTTATAAGTGTGTAACTTGTTAGAAATAGCAATAACCATTGCCAATTCATTCTAAAAAAAAAAAAATTAAATATTAGTGTATTAATATAATTTAAACTTACTAAAAATTTAATTTTAGCAAGTTAGTGCAATGGGTGTATATAGACTGCATTTATAAGTGTATAGCTTATTAGAAATAGCAATAACCATTACAAATTCATTCATAAAAAAAAATATATATTAGTTTATTAATATAATTTAAACTTAATAAAAATTAAAAAAAAAAAAAGCTTAATAAAAATTTAATTTTAGCAAATTAGTGCGATGGATCCATTTATTTTTTGAACTAATATAAAAAATGGAGTAGACTTTAATTTATTTTCAGGACAAAGCATTTAAACAAAACTTTTATTGAAGTGGTACTGTGGTGGTTTTTCTTCTATTTTTGTGGGAGTTTAATATATAATCCCTTTCTTAATCATCAATATATATTATAAAGCAAAGTGTACAATGTGCATGCCGAAAAGGCTCAAAAACGACTCCACGTAGGATTAAGGAAGTTATGTCTTCGTTCAGCCATATGACCCCTTACGGAGAAGAAGGTTTCCGTTTTTCTCTTAAGAGTGTAAAATTGAAGAGAAAAGGACTGGAATTTTAAGCCTCTCGCACCATTTAATTAGCCTCTCTTAGATTGAGATACGAGTTTATGAATGAAAAATTTAGTTCGAGCTCCAGGCTACCAGGAAGCGCTAGGGTGCCTTTCACTCAATGTTTATTGTCCATTCATTCAGTATGTAATCGTTCTATATTTTTTCAGCTGTTCTTTTTAAATTACTAAAAAATTAAGAAAATAATTAGATTTATTATTATTATTATTATTATAGAATTATAATTAAAATAATTATAGTTTCTCCTTTACTTTCAAAATAAAATAATGATTTTACATCTCTGCAATCAATTAGAAAACCAACTGGATTCCTTAAAAAATTAGTTTTCTCATAAGAAGGCTAATATATGATCAGCACATTACATTTAATCTATATATAATATATACTTAAGTAAATTTAATGCAATATGAGTGAACATTTCTTAGTAGTACAGTGAGCGAATAAAATTAGACTTAAAAAAAGAGATGAATTGACTAAATATAAATCGAAAATAAAAAGTTTGAAATGTTCTTATTGTATTTATGAAAAAGAAGTTGGTTTGGTTACTACGTATGATGAGCATTCCAGTTGACAAAACGACTAACTCCAATAACAGCATTCAAGATTTTATCATCCCTCATAATTCAAGATAAAAAGAAATATGATTAAAAAATTGTGCCTTCAAGAAATTTTGGTTTTCACTTTGTAATAGTAGTAAGATTCGAGATATGCAGAAACCGTTCAAATTACGGGGGGGGGGGGGAGGGATATCTTAAGGGAGGTTGAAATGGAAGAAAGGTCTTAAAAAAAATGTTTCTATGAATCTTCGGTAGTTTCTATACTTCTGGATCAAATAGGACCATCATAGTAGTCAGTGATTATGTTTTACTCGAAACATAATTTTTTTAACTGAGATACCAGATTTTTTAACAATAATCTAATAACTTATTATCTTCTGACTACTTGGAATGGGCTTATAGGATTCAGAATCACAGAAACTATCAAAACGATATATAACTCGACAAAGTTGCAGCAAAATTAATTGTTCATTTACCATTTTCAACCCCCTGTACATTATACAGGGTTCCTTATTTGGGCGGACTCTGCAGATCTCAAGTCTGCAGAATGTTGATACCAAGTTAAAACCGAATTTTCAAGAAGGTGCTAATTTTTTTCTATATTTCCTTTAGTTTTAAAGTTTTTCTGGTATTAAAACTACCACATAACTACCGGAGCGAAGCCGGGCACCCTAGCTAGTTAAAGATATGGACAAAGGGTCGTATTTAAGTGGGAAACAAACTCTTAAATCATTGTTAAATAATAGCGGAAGTGTCTAAAATCCGATCATGGTTTTATAATTTTTTTATTTATAAAACGATAAAACATAGTTAATTTTTGAAAAAAATACTTTTCATTTCTTTTCTCTAATCATCTTCGGGTTTGGTGATTTTTTTGATCTGATAAAATAAATAAAAAGACCTTATTTTTCTCGAAAAACATCTTAACTTAATTCAAATAAGCAACGTTTCCGATACTGGAGCCATTCGGAGAGTTAAAACGTTTTTGGGTAAAAATGTAGCCTTTTTAGGTATTTCATAATGTATTTCTTTTGCTTTTGAACTTTATTTTAGGAATAATTTTTTCTTTTAATTTCTGATGACCAATATTACTTTTTCAAAAACCGAGCTCAATAATTTTTATGAAATAAAGAAAATTTTTTTCGTGTTATTTCGTTAATTTTCGAATAATAAAATTTAATTTTTGTACTCTCAGTTGCAGCCAAAAAAGAAAAAAAAAGTTTTTTAGAGTAAAAGAGTTGAGTTTATTAATTTATTGTGGAAGAACGATTTCTACCCCGGTATTCAGCGAAGCTGTATTTTTACATTTTTATTCAAATAAAGTAATTAATAAAAATCAATGTTTCAGACAAGTAGTTATTAAAATAACGAAGTAGAGCAAAACTTCCAAGTGGCCGCCAGCAAAAATAAAAAAGTTAATGAAGAACCAGAGGACCTTTTATTTGGTGAAAAATATTTTTAGTTCTGAGAAGCAGAAATGGTTTGAATAATATGAGTGAACAAACCTAGAGCATATGGTCTATCCGTAGCAAGACTAATAAGTCAGGCCATTTAAATTTATTTTTATGTAACATATTATTATTTTTATGTAACATGTAATTTATTTAAAGTACATGATTTTATAAAAAGTTTCTCTAATGGAAATTAAAAAAAAAAAATTGTGTTGTTGCGAAGTGGTATTATTAAACGTATTTTCTAGTGCTGGAATTATTTTTTTCTTTAACTTAGATCTAAATGGACTTACCTCTGATTATTTTCTCTATTTTTTCTATATTAATGTAGGCCTTTCCGTATATCTGTTCATTACAAAATATTACAAGTAACTAACGCAAGGCTTAAAAAATTTATTGTTGACAGATGAATGAATTGACGAGTTAGCGGTTTTTGGTGAAATATAACTACTCAGCATAACAACGGCCGCAAGGACTCCAGGCCGCCAATGGTTTCCTATTGATGTAACCCTATTTAGGTCATTTACATTTTACTATTAAATACCTATTTATATGACCTTACCTTTTACAAACCCATATATCTATTTATATATAAAAACACGCTCACACACAAACACATAATGTCCTTTTTGATAGTTATATTAACTGTTTTAAAATAGTACGGTTTTAATGCATCAAACGTATAGTCTTCATCTTTATTCATTATTTATGGAAAGCTTTTCTTCTCTTTTTTCTTAATAATATATCAAAACCAATTATTGTGCTAAAATTAATATTCTCTGGGGGGGGGGGTGCTCCATACAAAAAAGATATAAGGGTAAAAAAACTGCATACTTATTTATTTAATAAAGGAAAGGCGAATTTATTAAATTAATAAACATAAATACTTCTATAAAAACGAGAAAAATTGCAAACATTAGATGCGAAAACTTATACACTGTTTTTTCTCAAAATCTGTGAGGGAGGGGGATCAATCCCCAATACCCCCAACCAGGACCGCCCCGGAGTAATGTCGTAAAATAAGAACATTCCTTGGAAAAATAAAGTAGGTAAATAATTTATGAAGGAACGATAAGTTTATTTACGCAAAAAGTGTTCAGTATGTGGTACAGTTGTACTCCTCATTCTACATTGAACTTCATATTCCATCCATAACTAAAAAAATCATGGAAATCTGACCATTATTAAATAAGATACAGCTTCTTGCATTTTCCACATTGCATATGCCTAAATATGTATTTTTTTTTCAATGGTTTAGCTGACAAATAAACCATTGGCGAAACAAATAAAACCACAATAATAACTCTTATAGAGTTATTCGCACGGTGCAATAAGATTTTTTAGAAATTATAATTAATTAATTTATACATTTAAGATAGCTTAATAAAAAATGTATGGTTTTTGTAAAGTAAGCAATGAGGCTTTATTCGAAGAGTCCAACGCCTTTCATTTATTCTCAAGACGTCTATATTAAATCAATCTTACACTAATATCATTGGGATTGCTAAGTTCGACTGTTAGCTTATTACTTATATTTGATTTGGGAATTTTGCAGCATCAATATGGCACATTTTCAAAAATTCTTTTCTCGCTCCAATCATTTATTAGGTAAAGTAAAAAATAATAATAACATATAAGACGATGACTAATCAAAGATTTAGTATCAACGTTGCATTTTTAAATGTATTGTTTTAAATCACAAAAAACAAACACAAAAGAATTAATGGAATAATAGACTTTCATTTATTTTAAATTAAATATTCATGTCGAAAATAATGAGTTCCCTATTTTCTTGATTGGCAAGGTCTGAAAATGGACCTAAACATCATTCCAACGGTTATCAAGTGGTTTGTATTTGAACAATAGACCCTAAGATATCCCTAGTCATAGCCTTCTTCCTGCAGTTTCTTACTCCCAGTGGCTGGATATCACCCTCTACATCACTCAGCAATATTATCCTCGTTCTTCCACTTCCTCTGATTCCATATATCTTGCATTGGAGCATCTTTATGGGGATTCTACTATACGGCATTCTCAAAACATGCCCCAGCCATTCGATCCGGTGAGATTTTATAAAACTCACAATTTCCGTATTCCGTATTTTTATCTCTTACAGCCTTACTTTTGTGTTTCTAGATAATAATTACAATTTTATAAACTTTAAATTTGCAAAAATGCTCGTTTAGTGACCATAATCCTTTTGTGCACTTCGTTATCATTTTATTTTCATTAATTAATTTATATCATTTAATTTTTACTCCGGTTAGCTTAAGTTACTGAAGTTTTCAAGAACAAGCTCTTCTAATAGAGCACAGATCCAGCCGGTAGTTAAGGGGGGGCTGCAGCCGACACGCCCCTTCCTCTGAATTTGCCCATCAACTCTTTTACCTTATCATGCCTTTTCCTCAAATAACATTCTATTTGTTCCGCATATTATTTGTTATTTACGCCACTTCCTTACTTTTAGTAAAATTAAATTCTATCTTTCAATAACAAAAAAATACTCGAAGGGGGGCTGCAGCCCCCACAGCTCTCCCCTTGGATGAGCCTACGCTTCTACAAGATTGTTGGAAGCATTTTAATTATTTGGCGCAATGTATGTGTACTTTGTTAGTATTTGCTTTACTCCAATAGCTACGTTACGAAATTAGAATAATCATTATAACTTTTTATAGTGTTTGTTCTATATTTTTATGGATTCAACCTTCTGTGACAATTTTTTTCGAAATTCCCGCTTAGCGCCAGCTGACTGTTTGACAGTAATGGATGTCACTTGACGTTTTGAATGGTTCTGGAACCGTGGCTACGGGGCAATTTCATTCATATTTATGATCCGTATATTTATTTATCCGTCTTGTTCTGTCCCTGAAATGTTACTTCGGGATATAGTAAGCTCCATTATGTTTTCCTTTAAACAGCGATTGGATGTTGAAGAGTTTTACTTCATGGTTTTTTTAATGTAAACTATGTTTTGCATATTTTGTTTACTAAATGTATATAAACATATTCCTTACTCTCTAATAAATTCATACTATATTCTTATTGATACTTGTCTGAAATTTCTTATTGAGACATAAATTTGTCAGTTAATTTCACATAGATTTAGTTGTTAAACATCTTATATTTATTGATTGTAAATGGATTTATTAAATATAAAACTTCAGACAATGTTTTGTGGTTGTTTGGGAAATGCTTGATTTGTTCAAAGTGAATTTTAAGCTAATTTGGAGAAGTAAAAGGTCAAGATTACAATTGATAACCTTATCAATATTCTTATCAGTTTAAAAGGAGGCTTTAATTGAAATGTTTTGATGAAACAAGTTAATCTATTCTGTTTTTAATTAATGACTAAATTATCGAATTTTTAATTTTTAGAACTAAATTTCTACAATGAAAATGAATGCAGAAGAAATTGAGAGCAAACGAGATAGCAAAATTTGCTCTGTGTGCGGAGACCAGGCTCTGGGTTATAATTTCAATGCTATTACTTGTGAGTCATGTAAAGCATTTTTCAGAAGAAATGCTTTGAAAGAGAAGGTAATATTTATCATACTCCGAATTAATGTTTATTGCTGTTAAGAACCTGGCTCACCACCATAAATAAGAAATGAAATAAATTTTAAAGAAAATATGATCTGTTATTTACAAGGCCAACATACCACATTATGTATTGCTTTATTGTAATGATGAAGAATTTCAAAATACCTTCATTATTATGTCATAATTAATATTATTATCATTGTATTTCATATAATGACATTCTTATGACCTAATGTTAATCATCTTATATGTTTAATTATAAATTTATTTAGGGAATATTCTTCCTATAACTTCTTAAATTAAATACCTGTTATAATGGTCATAGTAATTTAACTACTTATAGGAATCAAATCTACAAACTCAATTAGAAATTTTAATCATAACCATGTAATGTTTTTTAAATAAACAATACGAGTTAAGAACGACCAAGTATTGGTTTTTACAATGTTTTGGTTTCCAAGTATTGTGATTTTACATTTGGCTTTTATTTTTTTTTTATGAATCATTTTTGTTTTATTTTTAAATGTAAATCATGGGTTTATTTTGCCTGATTTTATCTGTTTATTCATCTATCACCCACTGTAGATATTTCTGTCACATTTACTGAAAATAATATTGAATGCCGTTGAAACTCGCTAATCTGACTTTCGTTAGTCGCACCATCCGGGTAGTGCAACCATCCCGTCACCCCCACTCTGTACTAAAATTAATTCCTGGAACACTGGAACCCTCCTCAATACATATTTACAATAGCAATCTTTTTGTTGCTTAGGATGTGTTCTGATGAAGTGACATTACATGTTTTAAACGACAGATTGTCTTTTGTCTGCATATAACTCAAAGAGTAAAAGAAAACACCAGTTAACAATGTTCAAGGAAAAGATTGTTGTCCTTTAGTGACATGACAAAGATCAATTTTTATTTTAAAATTGTATTTATGTATGAACCTTGCTTATTCCGACCCATCCATAGGTCCCATCAACGTCGGATTGGCGAGGTTCTACTACATTGTTTATATTTAACATACTTTTGATTTTAGAGTTTATGACCAATATTATTGACAAAATATATATTAATTCAAAATTTATTTCCTCCAGTAAGCCCATAATCTGTGCTACTTTGCCTATCTTCTTGATAATTATTATTATAAATATTTGTTTGCATTCTGAGGTAGAGATTAAAGCTGGGCTGCAGGACCTGTAAAATGAAAATTATTTACACTTCTTTGTTATTTAAGGGGAAAAAAAAACATGTATACAAAGTTACATTTATTAATTTAACCTATTGAAATTTTGGTAAAAATGGATTGCTGTCTGATTTAGGTGGCATGAACAAAATTGGCCAGTATGCCCAACTGATTTAAGTTAAGTTATGATTAATGACTGGATTTTTACATCTTTGGCTCTTGTGACTTAGTTTATTTGTGAATTAGTTAATGGTGAATTAGTTTGATATATTTAAATCTGAATTATTCAAAGAAAAAAATAAATTGGGTATGAACTCATAGCTCTGTATCAACATAAAGCTCAGCCCATTTCACCACAAATAGACCTATATATTAGTCTCTAAACAACTATGTCGGTACATATTTTCTAGATGAAGTCTATTTTATTATTATGTTTAGGAACTCCGTTGTCCTTTTAAGGAGTCATGTCAAATTACATCTGTTACTAGAAGATTTTGTCAAAGGTGTCGCCTTGATAAATGTTTTTCCGTCGGTATGAAAAGGGAACTGATAATGAGCGAGGAAGATAAAGAAAAGAAGAGAAGGAAAAAGTTGAGCAGATTTCCTCAGCAAGAACAGGTACAAACTAATTATAATTTAATTAAAATGATTATAATTAATTATAAATAATTAAAAATTATTTTTTATTGTACTGAATTTTTTTCCAATTTTTTAAAATTAATTGAAACTAACTAATTGAAAGAAATTATCATCAGTTCAACATTTACCTTTATTTGCTTGTAAAGGCCTTAGAGCTTAACCCTTTAAGCGCTAAGCACTCGGAACGAGAGTTGCACTGAGACGCTGAGCGGGTCTGCAGGCATTTCACTCCCCACGCTAAGGCCTGCAGGCCACTCTCCGCCGCTGCCTGCTTCAACTTCTTCAACTCCTCATAACCTTCACCGACTATTTATTTATGTTTTATTTATTTTTTATGATTCTATAATACCTTTATCATTAGTTCAATAAATTAAAATGCTAGATTACCGATTGCAATAAGAGATAACGTGATAAAAGAAGTTAATCACTCACTCACTCACTCCATGGCTCTACGGTCTTTTTTGAGAACCTGGGCCTCCTTTACAATAGTTTTAGGACGTTTTGCCTCTCCGCTCTGTCTAGGGCTTGTCTCCTCCATCTTCTAACGCCCAGCTTTTCCAAAGTTTTTTCGACGCCTTCTATCCAACGGCTTCGTGGTCGCCCTCTTTGCCTTCGTCCTCCTGGCTTACCATTCAATAGTGTTTTAGGCAGTCTACCTTCTGGCATCCTTTCGACGTGTCCTGCCCATCTTAATTGACACTTCTTGATGTATGTCACCAATTCTTGGTCTTGAAACATGCGTCGAAGTTCTTCGTTTTTCCGCAGCCTCCATCTCCCAGCTTCACAGACAGGTCCATATATTCTTCTGAGTACTTTTCGTTCCCAAACATTTAATAATCTTTCGATTTCATTTGTCAGTACCCAGGTTTCACAGCCATATGTTACTACTGGTCTTATAACTGTCTTATATATTATGACCTTACCTCTGTAGCTTAAGCTTCTACACTTAAGTGGCTTCTGTAGTGCGAAGAAACATCTATTGCCCGCGGCCAATCGCGCTTTTATTTCCTCCATAACCTCATTTTTCTCCGTAACAAGCGCTCCCAAATATTTAAATTGGCTCACCGTCTTAAAGATGTATGACCCAAATTTTATTTCTGGTTCTGCCCTTGTTGGTCTTCTTGAGGTCTTCATATACACAGTCTTTTTCTCATTGATTTGCAAACCCAATTTTCGCGCTGCACTCTCGAACTCTTGGAAAATACCTGAAAGGGCTGCAATCGATCTTGCCGTTAACACAACATCATCAGCATATGCTAAATGTTGGGTCATTCTGTTGTATATGGTGCCATTTGCATTTGTTTGAATTGCACGAATTGCCATCTCAAGCGCCAGGTTAAAAAGAGTCGGTGACAAAGGGTCTCCTTGTCTTAGGCCTTCATTTTTTTATTTTTAAGTTTTCTTTCGTCATTTCTTATATGTATTTGTAAACCTTCAAGAACACATAGTTACAAAAAAGTCAAAATATTTTTTTTAATTTTATATTTTTTTTTTATAATTTTATATTAGTTTCAATTTTTTTTATTTTAATTTGACATTTTTTTAATAATTTTATATTATTTAAAAAAAATTTAATGTTATATTTTTTTTAAATACTTTTATATTTAATTTAAAAAAAAATTTAATTTTATATTTTTATTAGGGATTAAGTCTCCGTGGATCCGCTAGGATGTGCCTCAGTCACCACAACTTATCTCTTGTGAAGCTGAGGACGGTAAATAAGTGAAAAACCATTTACGAGATATCTCCTCATGAGCGTGTGGGGACCGGTAGCCTTTGACGAATTATCTTGTCATTAGTGTGTGGGGACCGACTATGTTTCGCGAGATATCTCGTCTGGAGCCATGAAAGGGTTAAGGATTCAGTTTCTCATTAACACATTTTTTTTTTTTAATGAGTGTTGCTCAAAAGCTATGATCCATCTTTTTTAATTACAGTTGAAGAAATAAAATAAGGCCATGCTGTAGTTTGTTTTTTAAACTTTAAATAGCTCTGTACAGCCAATGAGTGAACATATTTTCTTTTCCTGGTTTGGATTTGATTTCCATATTATATTGGGTGAGAAATTCCTGTCCGTTTGTAAGTTTTGAGGAGGGGAATCCTTGAATTTGCCCAACCATTACAATGGTCTATAGTCAGTATGGACACTTAACATCCTACCAAACATTTTTCAGGGCCTAAAGTGGTCTATAGTCCACACAATACCTCTTCGGTCCTACCATCCTTCCAGAATAAACTTCTTATGTCCCAACTCACTTTTATCATTCATTCATATGTCTATCATTATGTTTATTCTGGGTGTCTACAAAGATTTCTAATTATCTCGGTAGTTTTGTTTATGCCATTATTGTTTCCTATTAATATTTGTTTAATTTTAATTAAGTTGGATATAGTCAAGAATATAACTTTAAAAAATAAAATTACTTATTTCATCAAGATCAGAAATTACATAGAATTTATAAAAATGGTTTATTAAACAAAAGAGGGAAGAAAAATGAATTATAAATCAACATGCTTTTATTTGCTCTCTTCTTACATTGATTTTGATTTTTTCCTTCTTAATTATAGCTGGTTTGGTGGATAGTTTATTTTAGTTTCACATAAGTAATGTCATTGCGTTTGTCTATTTTTGAATTTTGCATAGTTTTAACTCGCATTTCAAACTGCAAATGTATTTTTACTTTAAAGATAATGTTTATTATTCCTTAATCTATATAAGGTTAATTGACTCCATTATACACATATAATCTTTGAATAATTTTTATTTGTAGCAAGTTTCATCAACAGTAACTAAAGGTACCGTGGACATAAGCGTGCAAACTGATTTTCCTCCTTGTTCTTGTTCCTGTCTTCTATCATCTCAGTCTCCCTCTAGTTTACAGTGAGTGTTATACAAATACTTATTACCAATTTAGTTATGTTTAATTGTAATTTCTAGCCCAGGGTCACTAATATATTCTTTGTTTCCTAGTCAAATATTTTAAAATTTCTTTAACTCGTTAGGTTTTGAAAATGTCCGAACACTTCCAACTCTCAATTTAGTCGATTTTTAATGAAATTATTGCATTTTAGTGCAGAAAATGTTGCTAGCAGCTGAAATTCTGTTATTTTTTAGAATCGGACTCCGAGGTCCGATACCGGCCCTGAGTAATAAAACAAGACTACTGGCCTGCAACATCCTTCCGCATTGACATTCTTTAATTATTGCATAAATATGAGAAAGGAAACAATATTTTTACTTTCACTTACCTATATATGAAATATATATAGTAAGGGAAAGTATTGCGATCATGAAAAAAATTTTTTTTTGATACTTCTTACTGAGTCTGTAATTATAAATAAAACTTACTGATATTTTCTTTATATAAATTAATTTCTTTAAAAAGACATTTTTTTTATCATATAGTGAATGGTTGTAGAGCAGTAGAAGACTCCAAAAAATCGTTTTAACATTGCAAAAATTATCAATATGGAATTTAAAATTCCAGCAACTATATGCTATTTTCGATAAAGTATGATGTAAATCCCGCATCGGACCCCGGGGGCCTGTTCTGCGCCTCTTATGTCTAGTTCCGATCCTTACTAAGAGATAATGCCCTTGAGATGCTCACTTAATTCACTTTTCAGTTAAAAGATAATGCTTTCGTTCTGAGCATTACCATCGGACCCCAACGCCCGATATCATCTGTGGCTCATCCCAGCAGTCGGACCCCTAGGATTGATACGGTTCAATTCAGGATACCCCTAAAATACTACTCCACCGCACCTAACGTGTTAAGTATATAAATCACTCATCTTATCTGACTTGACACTCATTGACCCTCACTAGCATACTCAATGAAGTTTCAAAGTGCCTTTGAATGATTAAGCAATGAATGGCTTCTATGAAGAAGACATCTCAATGAGAAATTCCTTCCTGAATTACGATTTTAATTAAACTTTATGCATTCTGAGATAGGTTTGGTCACCACTTCCTTTGGCCTGGTGCTTAACCTGTTCGCTGCGGAGCAGTCCAAGGCTTAACCTTGAGTGGGTGCTACGGGGCTGCCGCTTGAGCAACCACCCAGTGCTGAGTTCTTTTTGCTAGTTTTTCATCACAAATTCGTCATTTCCGATTTAAAAAAAAAAAAAAAAAATTCATCCTCATTATATCCGGACTTTAGACCTTTGGACCATTGTTAGTGTCAAATTTTTTTTTTTTTTTTTTTTTTTTTTTTTTTTTTTTTTTTTTTTTAATAATGTTCTTGTGATACATTTCAAAGCACGGCAATAAGCTCAAAGGTAGTTCATAAACATCACAGCAATACATCGTTAATTTTCTATTTTTGTGTTTACTACGAACTATACTGTGGGACTTGAACAGTTTGGCCTATGCCAAACCAGGTATAAAAAGGTCTGGCCACTCAGACCTGGCATAGAATGAAAAGCGCTACCTACTGGGTAATCAAAGAGTCCACAGATTGATTTAGAGACTGCTAGATGCCGTTTCAGCGGCACAGAAATATGTGCGAGTAGCAGACGTTCAGAATCACAAATCTGTGATAGTAGCACTGGAGGCGCGCTCCTTAAGCGCACAAATCTGTGTTAGTAGCACTAGAGGCACGCCTGCCCACCGCACATATCTGTGTTAGTAGCAGTTAAAGGGTTAAGGCTTGTGCTGTGTGAATATTTTCTACTTATGTTATTTATAGATGGTTAGTTATGTTTTAATAATTATTAAATAATTTTTATCTGAAGAGAAAAGATTGGCCAAGAAACGAACCCAGGTCTCTGTATCCAGTGAGCTAACCCTGGGCCCTGTCCCAGCCATGTCAACTTTATCATTTTAATGATCCCACTCGCCAGGTCTCGTCATGTTGCAGAGATTTGGAGGCTGGACAAATGATAGTATATATATCCACTAATACCCAAATGATAGGATTTGACAGGCCGTCTAAAATTTAATCTAATTTAAACATTAGATGTATATGTAGATGGTTAGTTATTAAATTATTTTTATAAGAAACCTTGATTAAGTACGCTGCAACAGGGATCCAAAGACCTGGGTTCAATTTCCGGCCATGGCCAATCTTTTTTCTTCAGATAAAAGTTATTTTATAATTTTGAAAACATAACCAATCATTTATATACTTAACATGTAATGTTCAGCTATGACGGTCTGCCAAGTAGATCCTATCATTTGGACATTTGTCCAGCTCCTGGTGATATCACTGAACGTGGCAAGAAGAGAAAAAGTTGACATGTCTGGGATAGGCCCCAGGGTTAGCCCACTTGTTAAAAGCACTGCAACAGTGATATAGAAACCCGGGTTCGATTTCCAGCCTTGGCCAATCTTTTCTCTTCAGATAAAAATTGTTTTCAATTTGGTTCGCATCTAGTGGTTTGTAAAACCCTAGATCTCTGTTATGTTTTGTGTGGATCGGTGGACCTGTATTGAAGCTATCGCTATTCCATGGTCGCTTCTGAAAAGTAATCAAAGGCCCCAGTATGGTGAAAATTTGTAGCAAAAAATGTTGATTTTTTCATTTCTATGAAAATATGGAATATTATATAAATAATTTATTTGGACTGAATCTTTGGACATGAGTCAAATATTTTTCCACCTAGATCGATGACCTATCAGCTATGCACTACCGTTATTAATACTCAAGATGTAATCAAGTTATTTGTTAAAAATTCAGTTTCTCTTCTGTTTTAATTCAGTTTCTCTGTCCTCATTATTTTGGGTTAAAAATCCACTCCTTTTAACTAATAATTTCACTTTCTTTTGCTGATATCTTAATCTTTGTCCAGTTCTCTTTTATTTTACATGTTTTTCTTCTCTTGATTTTAATCAGAGGACCAGATTAAATGGGTCAGCTTATTGGTTTCAAAATAAATAGAACTGGGTAACTTATACCAGCTTAGTATATTTCTGTTCTTAGATCTTAACAATGAAATTAGTGTTTGTATTTCAGAAATGATGAGATGAAATGTACTCCTTTAACATCTGATGACAAAATTCTCCTTAATGATTTGATAGCTGCAACAAAAGCTTTAGAAGCTCCAGTTGATCAAGAAATTAATAACTTGTATGGTGAAGAATTTAAGGTACTGATTAAATGAAGTCTTTCTATTATATAAAAAAAAAATAGTGCAGTAAAATATAATTTTATTTTGAATTTTATGATAAAAGGATAAAATTTTGAAATTTATTTTAAAACTAATATAAAGTTGTATGATTTGGAAAGTAAGCTGATCGGCATAAGAGCTCAGAATCTTTATAAAATATTTATCCCTCAATTTTTTATAGAAAGTTTTAGTGATACTTAAGATAATTTCATCTTACAAGCATGCTGCTACCTAATGGTAACCATGGTACTTACTTCTATCTCCCAGTTTGCCTGTTTTGGTTATAACCAGGGTTGTTGCATATAAATTACATCCAGGGCGAAACCCTTGTGGATGTGGATTTGTTCGGTTATTATGCAAATGATTTAGGGCAACTGACTATAGAGTCAAAACTTGCGGGACTCTTGATTTTGATAATGTAATGTAATGTTTTGCCAAAATTAAAATAAGGAAAACTATGTTATAAATAATTTTAATATGTATTATAAATGTATGAAATAGTGATTTGAGGTAAAATTAAAATTAAAATGTTTACTTGCTAAAGTGGTTTTTAATTGACTTCCTTTTATAATAAAAAAGGGTATGCTTATAATATCATGTTGAATTGGTGAGGTGAGGAGTCTGATGATACTTTAATGTGGAGCCCTGGCCTGATTACATAAATTTTTTTCTCAATTCCTAACGTTCCGAAGAATTCATACAGAATTCTAGATGTCCAGCATATAAAGAATAGAATTCTTTACCTTGAATGTAAAGAATCTTTACTTCTTTACTTTTAATTTTTTTTTAATATTTTATAATATGTTTTAATTTCTAAAATGAAAAAGTTAGAATAAAACTTAATAATAATTAAATTTGTATAAGTCATTTGAGAAACCCTACATGTCCACTGATTTAAATTCATGGAAAAGCAAAAACAAATTTTATTTTTATACTAAGAAATTCCCTGAACATAAATTATTTTCTCCCTCTCCATTATTTAGGCAGACAGGGTTACCCCTCTAGTGTTATTATATTTATCAAAAGTAATTGCTTTACATTATTATTTTTAGGAAAATAAAGACAAAAAATCACTAGGTTTTTTTTTTTTCTTCACTTAGTGAGGAAGAGTGCTTTAATATATAGGATTTTTTAATGAAGGAGTCTCTTCCATATTTAAAGTTTATTTGTTTCCCAACGTTTAGAGCTATTGGCTCATCCTCTGGGGTTATATTATCCTATGTAACTCCTTTTTCCACGTTAGCCATTTGTCATCTTATATATTTTTTAAAACAGTATATAAATACTTATGTCTATCCTTATTTCTTATTACATTTTATGGTATATTACACATTTTCTAGTCTTTTTAATTCACTTTCACATCACTTATACTCACACAAAAAATCATTTATAATCTGGAGTTTTACTGAAATTGTCAGCTTGAATTTCGAAGCTTAGTAAAGTAATAGTATTAATGTATTCCATTCCAAAGGTTTTGACATTGATATTGGACTAAAAAAAGAAAAAAAAATTATATATTTCATTAATTAACTTTTTCTTTTGTGTTGACAGAGTTGTGGCTCTGAAAGCCTGATAGATGTGATCAATCTTACCTCTATAGCTATAAGGCGACTTATAAAAATGTGTAAACGTTTATGGGGATTCAGAGCACTTCCGCAGTGTGATCAACTGTCACTGTTAAAGCAGGGATGTACCCAAATGATGTTACTCAGAAGTGTTGTTTCCTTTGATCCTGATAAAAATACTTGGAAGGTGTGTAATGTTCATCTCTATCTATTTTATGTATGGTTAATTCCCAACCAAGGAACTTGTTAAAAAGTCAGTCAAAGATAATTGATAGGTTTTTCTATTTTATATATGAATATTTTTTTTTAAATATTTTTAATGATTTGTTGCTTGCTGTTATTATTTCAATCTTAGAAATTTTGGTTAAAGAAGCAGTGAATTTTTTTTCCCATCATTTTTTTAAATCTTTTATTAATGACTTTTTTCATGGAAATTCTTGATTATTATTTATTAGATCCCCCATTCAGTTGAAGAACTTTCGAGGATTAAGGTCGAAGTGTTAAAAGAAGCAAGAGGTAACCTTTATGAGGCACATGAGGCTTGGCTGAGAGGTTTTGATCCCCGAGCATCTCGTGACCTCAGGGTTATATGCCTTCTTACCGCAGTTGCTCTTTTCGACCCTACTAGAACTCATCTCACGTGCAGGGAATTGATCAGCGCCACTCAGGTGATTTGATTTATCCAATAAATTTATACTACTTTAATTTTAGCTTTTTAAAAAGCCATTGTTATCTTAAATGAAAAAAATGTTACTTTTAAAAGAAATATTTAGTTGGTAGTTTTATTTGTAATTGAAGGATTCTGTTAATGCTGGATCATAATGCAATAAATTTAGCTACTTTTTGAAGACATTTTGAATAAACATTATGATTTAATATTAAATGTAACTTGTTATTATGGTTATTACTAATATTTTTTGTTGATATTTTAGGAGAGATACTATGAGGTTCTAAGGAGATACCTCGAAAGCTTGTATAGGTTAAGTGAAGCGCAAGAAATTTATGCAAATTTAATGGAAAAAGTTTGTGAGCTCAGACGTTTAAATGAAGAACATGTTAGAGTTTTTTTAAATGTTGATCCTTCCCATGTAGAACCTTTGTTAATAGAAATATTTGATTTAAAGAAAACTTAGGATATATTTTTTTAATATATGTTAATTTTATGTTATGCTGTTGTATTCGTGTATCAAGAAACTTCAATCAAATTGATCGCATATTAGGTTATTTGAGATCTCTGATCTTTGGCCTTAAAGCGTTGACAGATTGTAAAAGTTGGTTTTAAACCTCTCATTGAAACATACCAAATTATCATTGTATGTTTTCCATTAATGGAATCTATTTTATGTATTTAGTTAGGCAACAAAATTGTTTCCATTGTCTACCTGAATACTTTATATTTTACTTTGATTAAATCAACAAAGTATTTTGATGTTTTAAAGTTGGTATGGATATTTTGTGATATCCCATGAACTATTCATGCAATGTTAAGTTTTATTTAAATGAAATCACTTAATGCAATAAGCATTATTATTTTTAAAACATGTTTATTTGTTTTTATCTTAGTTTGAGCTTTTATTCCAGATGTGATTAGATGGTTCGTTCTCTCTGTGCCATACTCGCTCTTTAGTGGTTATTACCATTAACTGTACAATATAAAATGTATTGTGATATAATTTAATTGTTCAGTATTGAGACTGATATATATTAAAAAAATAAAACAAAGCAATCACATTTAAGCTCTAGCAATAATTTTTTACCTGCTTCCCTGCCTTTTTTAGATTTTATAATTAATTAAATTTATAATTATAATTACTTAGAATAGTTCATATCTGAATAGTATAATTTTGGGTGGGGGAGAGTAAAAAAGGAATAATATTTTTTGTTGTTAATTTTTAAACACAATCCAACTCATTACCTGAAGCACTTGGAAAAAAGAAAAGAGTTTCATGATTTTTATGGAAATACTATAAATTAAAAGTTCAGACTAGATTATAAAAATATCATAAAAAATGAATGCCTAAAACCCACTGAGCATTGTTTTCTTATTTCTTAATTTCACTTATTTTTATGATGTTTCAGCCACACGGCCATCTTCTAGTCTCAGCCTGCCTTTGCTGGTAATTTGTAATTCTTATTTATTCAGCAATGTCATACACTATTTTTCCGTTTAATTTTTTTTAAAAAAAAAGGTTTCACCATTTTATGGTATTGCCAAAATGTTAATAACTTGTTAAAGTTAAATGTTGGACTCTTTCAGTTAATTAACTTTAACTCATTAAAGTTTAATGTTTGACTATTTCACTGAAGTTGTTAAAAACTTTTTGAAAATACCATAAAATTGTGAAACTTTTTCTTTTTTAAAAAATTTAACAAAGCAATAGTGTATAACATTGCTGAATAAATGAGAACGACAAAATTACTAGCTAGGCAGATTGAGCATAGAAGATGGCCCTGTGGCCGAAACATCATTTAAATAAATGAAATTAAGAAAAAAATAAGTTTTCCTGGTGATTACTCCTACCTATTAGTTTAGATCTACTAAAACAAATAGAACTATGTAGATTTTGAGCTAGCTGAACTATATCAAAATTTTGGGGGCATCTTTTTGCATAGATGTTTTTTTCATTAGTATTATGAATTTATATCATCTTTATTTATAACATTGCAATTATTAAAATATGATATAATTGAAACCTTTGGTGGAAGGTGTTAACTTATTTCTAACTGCTTCAGAATTTAATGAGTTAGCACCCTCTTAAAATAATCAAACTCATAAACCCAGAGACTTAGCTCTAAGATAATTTTGATAATTTAAATATCAGACGTTGAAATTTTTAGATTTCTAAAATGCAATCTGATACCATCGAAACATTAATAATAGAGATTTGTTTTTAAAAGTGAGTCAACAAATTCTACCAAAGGCTTCAATTGTTTATGTAAATCTATATGAATTACAATACATGAGTCGTATAGCTATGTTGAAGTAAGGTTTTCAGAATTTTTATGTATTAACAAAAAATTAATTTAATTTTGAGATTCTTCGCTAACTAACTGAGAAGTATAAGTAATTATTATTGCTTTACAATAGTCATTCCATGCTAAATCAACTAACCAGTTGTTATTTCCGATTGCTGAAAATGTGTTGTTAATTTAATTATAAGCATTTTTTAAAGATTAATATAGTTAGTGCAGAACCTAAACTCAGCTGGAGATAAGCACCATATTTTTAAAACTTAAAATGATGTGACCATCACGACCATATAAACAAGTGAAGAAGAGAAGGTTGGGTCTTCAAAAGGAAGCTCAGCTCACTCAAAGTCTCCAGAGAAAGCAGCTCTTAGTTTCTGTTCAAATTTTAAAAGTCAGGCTCAGAGATCAGGATGTTGTAAAATAAGAAATTTTTTTGTTATTTATTTCTACAATAAAGCCACATTTCAGTGCTCGACCTTCCCACCCTTGTTAGAACACTATTTGTTGTTTGTATGTTGTTATTTGTTTTTTATTTATTTTACCGGACTTTATGCTACTATGGCTAATCCGAAGATGCTGCAATGGGAGTCTTAAATTTTGCCTATACCGGAATAATTAAGATAGGGATCATTAAGGAGGATAGGATAGTTCAGGCTCAGGACTTCCATTTTATGCACCTCCAAAGGACAGCATACTCAAGGATTATTTACTCCCATTAAACAATCCTAGGTCCATCTGCTGGGCTATGAACTGCGACCTGAGATCAAACTGGTTACACCTGTATGACCACCTGTATGCCAGATATACCCAGGAAGTAGTAGAGAAAGAGAAAATATAAGAAAATGTCATCAATATTGATGTATTGTGTTAAGCATTACATACTATGATTGATACACAATTACACATTGATGGCATGCTAGGGGTTATTTTATTTTAAATCCCTATTAAATCATGTCAATTATATGGTAAAACATTTTTTTTTTTAATTTTTAGGTTCAATCCATTAAAAATTTGTTTATTAAGGATTACTTAACCCTTGGGGAAAATGGGGAAAAATTCCCCAAGGAGGATGCCCAACTGAGCTATCCACAGGAGGCACTAAAAAGACACACATTCCCTCTCTAACTTCTTGTTTTACATTATTCAGAGAACTGTACAGTATTACATTATTCAGAGAACTGTACAGTATAACATTATTCAGAGTATCCCATTGTCTTACCAGTTTGTGATCCTACGTCTTCTGGAATGTGTGACTTTTTTCAAGATAACTTCTTGAGGCATTTAACAATTGGCTTTTAAATTCAAATAACAATGCAAGTTTATAAACATTCTTTCCAACAAATTTAATTGAGCTTCACACAGGTTCAGACAAGAGCTTTATACCTCGGGAACCATGAGTTTGTATGGAATGGGTGCGCAGTACACAAACCAAATGGCCCAAAAAAAATGAAGACTTTCATAAACTTTCACCTAAACATATTAGATGTGGATTAGGTCCAAGTAGCATTACAAAAAACAGTATACATAAACAATCAATTTATTGTTTTGTATCACTACCAGGTCTGCAAGTTTAAAATGTCGTTTATTTCTTAAAATATATACACAGTAATTTAAAAAAAAAGTATAATATATTTTATTCAAAGTACTGGCCCTCGCTTTCTACAAATTTTGTCCATCTCTCGGGCAATTTATGGATACCATTCCAAAAGAATGCTTCATCTTTATTTGAAATCCATTCATCGAGCCATTTTCTTACATCCTCCAAATTGTTAAAGTGTTGCTCAGCCAATGAGTGTCCCATAGATGAGAAGAGATGATAATCAGAAGGCGCCAGGTCAGGTGAATACGGCGGGTGGGGTAGGAGTTCCCAACCAAGCGAAGAAATCGTTTCCTTAGTCAATCTGGCTGAATGTGCAGGAGCGTTATCATGCTGAAGAATGACTTTGGCGTGCCTGTGAGCCCATTCTGGGCGTTTTTCGATCAATGCGTGACTCAAATTGATCATTTGTTGTCGGTAGCGGTCGGTATTGACTGTTTCGCCGGGTTTGAGAAGCTCGTAGTAGACTACTCCCTTCTGATCCCACCACACACACAGCATTGTCTTCTTCCCAAAACGATCCGGTCTTGCACTCGATGTGGATGGTTGTCCTGGCGTTACCCATGATTTTATTCGTTTGGGATTCTGAAAATAAATCCATTTTTCATCGCCAGTTACAACTCGATGCAAAAAACCCTTTCTTTCGTGGCGTAAAAGCAGCATTTCGCACACAGTTTTTCGTTTTTCCATCTGTCGTTCGTCCAATTCATGTGGAACCCATTTTCCAACCTTTTGAATTTTTCCCATAGCTCTCAGGCGATCGGAAATGGCTTGCCTAGTGACATTCAACTGTTCTGCCATCATTTGTTGGGTTTGGGTATTGTCTTCGTCTAATAAAGATTGCAATTCGACGTCCTCAAACTTTTTTGGTCGATTTTCTCGTTTTTTATCAGTAACATCAAAATCACCACGTTTGAAACTTTGAAACCAACGTTCACATGTCTTGACGGTTGGAGCAAGATCGCCATAAGTCTCAACAAGTATTCGATGACATTCAGATGCCTTTTTCTTTTGATTGAATAAGAAAATCATGACATGCCGCAAATGCTCTTTATTTGGCTTAAAATTAGACATTTTTAACACCAAAGAAAGGTATGATACGTCTACGTAAACGACTTAAAAACAACTGACTTTTGTAAACAAATGACTAACAAACAAAATAGCGTTTAGAGATAAGCAAATCCTTCAATAGGCTAAGAGCGCAATCTATTGGAATTAAAACGACATTTTAAACTTGCAGACCTGGTATCTACTTGAAATGTTGTAAGAAGACAGGCATGAATATCTTGTATGATTTGTAAATTAGAAGTATGTTATGCAGTTTTCCACATAATATAACAATCCACAGTATTGAATTTTATTAATTATTTTTTTATTTTGTTAGAAAAATATAGAAGCTTGGAGAAATAAAAAAAAATTAAATTAATTATTTAATAATTTTGGAATTAAAGAAACACAAGTCTTATAAGTGTGTTACTTTTCATGAAATACAGTTCTGTACATCTCATGCCTATTTTTTTAACAACCTAAAATTCACTTAATTCATTATGGATAATGTGGTGTCCCTGGTTAAGGATTAAACAAATAATAAGAAGAATTAATTATTGTGTAATAATAAAATTGTTCTTTTATTTTTTAATTGACCATATATACCATGATTTTCTTACTGATTCCTGAAAATAGGTGAGATTTAGTGTCATGTGCAAATTTAAATTTTTCACTTTAAATTTAGAATAATTTTTCACATTTTTAAATGAAAATCAAAACAAAAATTTATTTTGTTGCTTGTTTAATAAAGTAATTGCATAGATTGTTTTTAATAGAAATATTGGTATTTAAAGTTTAATTAAATTGTATTAAAATTTAAATAATGGCATTTAACTAAAAAGAATACTTTAGACCAATGTATTATTTTTATATGATTTACTAAATTAAAATATATGATATATGATAAAATATATGATGAAATATGATGATTGAATTAAAGTATAATTCAATTCATATTTCTATTGTATGCAGTGGTAGATATGGTCCATTTTACAAAAAGGGGTTTCTTAATATTTTTTCTTTCAATCTTTCTCATAACTAATAATTTGTTGCTGTTTCTACCAAAATATATTGACTTTATAATTAAGGTAATTATTTATAGAATAATTAAAATCCATTTTTAATCACTTTATTGTTTTATTTTAAGATTTTAAATATTATATCATGGATGAGCTTCACACACCCACCAATACATTCTATATGAACTGATTTTCTATAATGCATTAGGATTGAAGAGATATTCTAATTTAGTTTACTTATTTATTGATTAGTCTTTAATTTTGAAACTGATTACTGATTTTTTCTTCTTATAGCCTTTTCACTTTTTCTTTGCTTACTTCAGACAATGGGTTGTCTCTTCTTCAGAAAATTTTGTGTTGCTAACTTTTATGGAATTATTTGTTGTTTCAAGTGTTTCTGTTGATAAATATGAAAAACAAACAAAAAATAGCTGGATTGCAGTATTAGAGTTTATGAATTTTATCAATCATTATCAGCTGAATCATGATAGGTGAAAGTATCGATATATAAAATAATCCAGTTTATAAACTAAAATAGCTTTATTCAAAACCAAAATTGAAATTTTTTAAAACCTTTTTACAAAAATTAAAAACATAATCACATTACAGAGTTTATGAAAGTATATCAATATTTTATGTATCAAGACAAACTAAATAATAGTAGATGAAGGTATCAATGAATAAAATAATCCTGTTTATAAGTTGAGTGGTATGTATCTAATTGATAAAAAAAAAGACTAATAGGTTAACTATGTCTTTATTTAGTTAGATTTAAGCGTAGCATCAATTAGCTTGTTTTTTATTTCTTTAAAGCAAAGCAACATTGCCACTTTAAATAACAATTCTGCATTGTTATAGAAATAATATTTCTATAGAACAATACCATAGATCTGCTGTTTATTCAGTTTTTTTAAGTTAGCTTTTCACATATTTGGCATCCCAATGAAAAGTGGTTGTCAAATTTAGGCAAAAATGGGTTAAGTGGCGAAACAGTATCATTGAGGCAGTTTATTAGTAACAAGTTTATAAGTCAGGTGTTCATTGGACATGTATTTATTATGATTTGCATGAAATTTTTGTTGTAACTGGTAGGTGAACAATTAGTCAACTCTAACATCTGATTACTGATTAAGATCTATCATTGGCGGATCCAGGGGGGGGGGGGCTGTGGGGGCTGCAGCCCCTCCCTTTGGAAAACTTTTCGTCATTAAAAGATAGAATTTGACTTTCCTTAATGTAAGGAAGCAAGTTAAAGAACAAATAATGTGCAGAACAAGTATATTTTTAGTTGTGGGAAAGGAAAATAAAGGTAAAAAAGCTGATTAGCAGATCAAAATGAAGGGCTGTGGGGCTGCAGCCCCCCCTTTAGGACTGCAGCCCCCCCTTTACGATTGGCTGGATCCGCCCATGAGATCTATTCAGTTGGTTTAATGGCTATCTGAAGCCACAAATTTGAAAATGTTGACGAAATGTCAACACTTTATAATGAAAATATGGTTTTATAGCAATAATGTTCGAACTTTCAAGGTCATACCCAGAAAAGTAAGGAAATTCAACTCAGCTACTTATTCAATGAGATGACATATATTTTCAAGTGATCTATATAAACCCATTTAATTGTATATAATTAAGCCAATAGTGAATTTTTTTTTTCATTTTATTTTTTTTATAATCTTTCCTATAAGCTCAAATGGGAAGTATTAAAAAGAAATTCATTTATAGATTGTTTTATGACTCGAAATGTGGTTTAGAATTATATTGCATCTGTAATTTACTGAGTGGTGAAATGGAGGGGTGGAGGTGTAGTTTTCTGCTTCAGCCTGTCACATGTTACAGGGTTCATCAGCTATGGCGGATATTATTAGGATTTATTTTTTAATGATTATTAATCTCTTTAACTTAAAAATATATATCTATTTATTTTTTAATTATATATTCAATTAAATTCACTCTTAATTGGGTGAGGCATTATGGCATTCATAGAGAAATTTACCTCCTATATTATTGGGCTAAAAAAATGTTTTTATTCTCCACTGCACTAATTCACATCAACTTCGAGTTTCACAATTTTATGACTGCTTACTGAATTAATTGATTGAGACTTGGAGAAAGCCTGCAGTTCTTGGAAGGGTTTCTTATTTGCATATTTAAAATGTCAGACATGTTGACCAATTCTCATTTTAAATCAGTACTCTGTCTAAGAAGAAAAAAAAAATACGTTTTGGAGATCTCAATCATTCACAAGTTTTAAGAAAAAAATATATTTTAAAAATATTTCACTATTTTGTTGAAGTCTTATCCTTAAGCCAGAAACTTGGGTTGAAATCAAGTATTGAGTTCCATAACCCTGCATTGGTGGTAGTGGTAGTTTGTGATTTTAATTTTAAATAACGTGAATCTATTGAACTCAGAATTAGAGGGATTATTATCACAAGGTCACATGTTGGCCAAAATCACGTAACCAGAAAGAATCAGTGAAATTAAGATTCAAGTTTTTATTTACTGTTGAAATTATGATGTACAGCAACGTTTTTGAATATAAGAAGTTCATGATGTCTCAACGGTTTTGAAGCAACAAAAGATTAAATATAGAAAAAAAAGTGTATTAACATTCTTTCTGTATTAATATCATCTTAACCAGTGTACAGAAGATAGTTATCTAAGTAGGCCTAAATTTCATTAACAGTACATATAGGTACTTATATAATACTGTAATGGGAACAAACAAGTCATGATTACTTTTAAAAAATATAATTTTAAAAATTAAAGGAGTTGAAAATGAAAAATATTCATGAGAGTCATAAATTACCGCTTGGGTTCAATTAATTAGGTTCAAATTATCATCTCAGAAGGTGGAAGATACAATTTTGAGCAGTCTCCCTCCATTTTATGAGACTGCCTACATAACAAGAGGACATTACTTTCAGAATTCAAATGTATTTAAAATTTAATACAAAGAAACCCATGCTCGATTTCGGAACTTGGGGCTATATATTTTATGATAAGACGATTGACCACCGTTCTACTATTATTATTACTTTTTTACTCAACTTTTTATTATTTTTTTGTGCAATAGCTACATCAGTTTGTATTAGTTTGAACAATATGTCCCGTGAAGCATAACCCACAAGTGACCTTGTTGATATCTTTTCTTTTTATGTTCAAAAGCAAGCAACTTAATATTTTCTTATTAAAAAAAATGTATTTATAGATTTTTTTATACTTTTTACATTTTTTAATACTTTTATACTTTCTGATTTTTTAAGTTAAGAATGTTGATTTGAAAATAAATAGAATAGAGTTTAATTACCGTGTGATTCTAGGCCAAACCAGTGACATCAAACTATTATAACATTCAAAACAATATTTATTAGACTTCTATTAGTTCTAGAAATTTGATCTTTTAAAAAAAAAAAATTAAGTGAAAAAATGGCTGATTTTTTTTATTAGGCTTATTCCTTCAATTATTAATTATTAATATGTTGTTAAATATTCTTTATTTATATATGTATTTATAATTGTCCAGAAGAGCTTTGAGAAACTTATATCTATATTAAAGTAAATCATTGCGCTAAATATATTTTATTAGGGGTATATAAATTCATTATTATTGTTGATATATTTTAATTATACATTTCATTAAGAATTTTCAATAAAAAAAAAATTAAAATAAAATATACCTATAGTTTGATTTTTTTTAATTTTTGACCAGTGGATTCTATTTATATAACCACGGTTTTGAATCTTCATTATGAATAATCGAGTTTAATCTCCCAAGTTCAATGCCACTAACTTGTCTAGCTGGCCTTTTTACTTTCACTTACCTATATATGAAATATATAGTAAGTGGAAGTATTGCGATCGTGAAAATTTTCGACTTCCGGTTTTCAACGGAAATACACGTTTTGGGACCCCCTGAGTCGAAATAACCAAGTCCCGCGAAATGGTCTGTGTGTGTGTGTGTGTGTGTGTGTGTGTGTGTGTGTATGTGAACAGACAAGCTAAAAAAACCATAAACCGTGCGAACCTGAAATTTGGTATTTAGAGTATGTATATGCCCGCGATGTGACAGCAAAAATTTCATCAAAATTGCTCAAAGGGAGGGGGTACTTTATTTAATAACTTTTTACGTTTTTTTCGATTTTCTCAAAAACGGCTCTAACGATTTTGATTAAACTGAGTATTTGATCGATTTATATGCCCGAAATATGACTGTAAAAATTTCATCAAAATTGATTAACCGGAGGGGGGACTTTACTTAATAAATTTTGTACCATTTTCACATGTTTTTTTTATTTACTCAAAAACGGTTTTAACGATTTTGATCAAACTTGGTATTTGATGTATTTATATGCCCGAGATATGACTGTAAAAATTTCATCAAAATTGATCTACGGGAGGGGGGACTTTACTTAATACATTTTGTATCATTTTCACAGGTTTTTTTATTTACTCAAAAACGGCTTTAACGATTAACAAAAATAAGATATGAATGTAGAGAAATGTGTGACTTTGGGAAATGATTATTAGCAAAACACGTCAATTTCTAATCTAAGTAAGTTGGTAAGTGAAAGTTGTGTGTTGCGCGCACGCACCAGATTTTTTACTTTTACTTTCACTTACCTATATATGAAATATATAGTAAGTGGAAGTATTGCGATCGTGAAAATTTTCGACTTCCGGTTTTCAACGGAAATACACGTTTTGGGGTCCCCTGAGTCGAAATAACCAAGTCCCGCGAAATGGTCTGTGTGTGTGTGTGTCTGTGTGTGTGTGTGTGTGTGTGTGTGTGTGTGTGTGTGTGTGTGTGTGTGTGTGTGTATGTGAACAGACAAGCTAAAAAAACCATAAACCGTGCGAACCTGAAATTTGGTATTTAGAGTATGTATATGCCCGCGATGTGACAGCAAAAATTTCATCAAATTTACTCAAAGGGAGGGGGTACTTTATTTAATAACTTTTTAAGTTTTTTTCGATTTTCTCAAAAACGGCTCTAACGATTTTGATTAAACTGAGTATTTGATCTATTTACATGCCCGAGATATGACTGTAAAAATTTCATCAAAATTGATCAACCGGAGGGGGGACTTTACATGATAAATTTTGTATCATTTTCACGTGTTTTTTTTATTTACTCAAAAACGGTCTTAACGATTTTGATCAAACTTGGTATTTGATGTATGTATATGCCCGAGATATGACTCTAAAAATTTCATCAAAATTGGTCAAACAGAGGGGGCACTTTATTTCATAATTTTTTTCCAATTTTTACCTTTTTGATCGATTATCTCAAAAATGGCTTTAACGATTTTTATCAAATTCGTTATGATGAAAATTAGTTGCTATTTAATATCAGGTAAGCTTTATCATTATTAAAATGTTCTGAGGGGGCTTAAATGGGGAAGGGGCCTTTTTTGTTTTCCTATAAAGTACCTTTGTTTTAGTTTATATTGAGAAATTAACTGTCTCTCATCACGCCTAAAAATAAGAAATGGCTAAATATGATATATGAAGAAAATCAAGTAAACATATACAGGAGAAAAAAAGATGAATATTTCGTCAACTCATAAAACACCTTGAGCTCACGCATGCGCCAAACGCCTTTAATGACAGACCATTGTTCATAATTAAAGCCGTTCTGTTCATTTGAGAAGTGGCAATTAACAAAACGCATTAATTTCTAATCTAATTAAGTATGTTAGTAAGTGAAAGTTGTGTGTTGCGCGCACGCACCAGATTTTTTTGAATTCAGATTTTAACTTATTGCAATTTAGTGTGAAGTTTCCGTTTCAATATTATTTTAGAAAATTAATAAAAATTTGAACTCATTAGAGATTCGCGATTGTCAAACGCCTCCTTGATATCAGGTCAAGGTGCTCAGGGACGCGAGTTGAATCCTTTCCAGTTGATATCCCGTGTTGACATTCTCCTAGTGAATCATTAAGCAAAAAGGCTGGTGATGATAACCTCCATTTCTGCAGCGAAGTGTGTCTTCGCTAAAAAGCAGTGTCTTTCATTTTAGCTTTTAGTTTAAAATTTTAAATAAATATTTACATTAGTAAACCCATTTTAAATTATAAAAATATGAAATAAATTCCTAAATATACCCACCCTATGATTTTTTTTTTTTTTTAGTAATTAAGTAATAAAGTATAGAATATCAATCTTCATTTTTTTATCTATCTCTTTTTTTAATTTAATTTTTAATGGAGGAAATAAAATATTTATGTCGTATCGTCCTTATTCAATTGTCTTTAAAGCTTATGAATATTTCATTTCGTTAATATATGTAACTGCAGTTAAATTAAAAGTAAGCAAGGAAATTTTTCTTATTCTAATAACAAAGGAATTCCTTACAAAGGCCTGCATACCTACTTTTCGATGATTAAATAAACAACAGAAAAACCGATCTGATGATTTTTACATTTCAGTATTTTTTTTTACTTTGAATTAAAACTAAAGAGCTGTACGGAGAGATTAGAACTGACATTTCAAATAATGAGATAACCAAAAAACTAAGAAAATTTTCTTAGTTTAGCATAAAGAACATTTTTACTTTCACTTACCTATATTTTATTTTATTTTATTTTATTTTGCAGCCCTACCTTGCCTAATGGGCAAAACGGGTTTTAGCACCAGTTGGATGTAACCCATTACTGGGTAGCAAACAACTGCTGCTTGTAAAACCATATAACAGAAGTAATCTGCTATGATCTGTGCGTTATCTCTTCAATTTGTTCCGTCTTCCCTACGAGCAGTATGGACCTTGCCTAATTTTCCATTTCCATTTTCCATGTTCCGTCCACTTCAAGTTGTTAATCTGGCGGTCTTCCCACTGCTGGTCCTCTTCTTCCGAGATTGAAGTGCTGTGGTCCCACAATTTCACTTACCTATATATGAAATATATAGTAAGTGGAAGTATTGCGATCGTGAAAAATTTCGACTTCCGGTTTTCAACGGAAATACACGTTTTGGGGTCCCCTGAGTCGAAATGACCAAGTCCCGCGAAATGGTCTGTGTGTGTGTGTGTGTGTGTCTGTGTGTGAACAGACTAGCTCAAAAACTATAAACCGTGCGATCCTGAAATTGGGTATTTAGTGTAGGTATATGCCCGCGATGTGACAGCATAAATTTCATCAAAATTACTTAAAGGGAGGGGGTACTTTACTTAATAACTTTTTAGGTTTTTTTCGATTTTCTCAAAAACGGCTCTAACGATTTTGATTAAACTGAGTATTTGATCTATTTATATGCCTGAAACATGACTGTAAAAATTTCATAATAATTGATCAGCCGGAGGGGGGACTTTACTTAATAAATTTTGTATCATTTTCACATGTTTTTTTTATTTACTCAAAAACGGTTTTAACGATTTTGATCAAACTTGGTATTTGATGTATTTATATGCCAAAGATGTGATAACCAACATTTCATCACAATTGATCAAGCGGAGGGGGGACTTTACTTAGTAAATTTTGTATCATTTTCACGTGTTTTTTTTTTTTTACTCAAAAACGGTTTTAACGATTTTGATCAAACTTGGTATTTGATGTATTTATATGCCCGAGATAAGACTGTAAAAATTTCATCAAAATTGATCTACGGGAGGGGGGACTTTACTTAATAAATTTTGTATCATTTTCACGGTTTTTTTTTATTTACTCAACAACGGCTTTAACGATTAACAAAAATAAGATATGAATGCAGAAAAATGTGTGACTTTGGGAAATGATATTTAGCAAAACACGTCAATTTCTAATCTAAGTAAGTTGGTAAGTGAAAGTTGTGTGTTGCGCGCACGCACCAGATTTTTTTTAAATAAAAGGGTACAATTATATTGAAAGTCTGAACGACGATATTTGTAGTCTGTAAGAGACCAATTGGGAGGCCATAAATTGGATGGATAGAATGTACTACGATGCTGGTGAACCACCTGCAGCAAACTAGAAAGTAGTAACTAAGATTTGCAAAGGTGGAAACTGTTTTAGCCAGTTTACAGTGCCACTACTAGTGTATGGCACGGTCGTCATCGCTGGGTGGGGGGGACGCGTCCCCCCCCAATATTTTGGCAGGAGAGGACCCAATGTAAAAAATTAAATATAAATTCGGTTTTACGAATTTATCCGAGTTCAACCAATAAAATATAAAAATAAAATATTAGTTAATTTCAGCACACTCTATTGCTAAAAGCATAAGCAATCGTATTGTAAATTTGATGAATTATATATTTTTTATTTCAGCTGGAACTGTTTTGTGTTATTGCTCTCCATTTTTTTTTTTAAACCAAGCAGCTTGATCCTACTTTCCATCAACTCGATGAAGCTTATAGAAGTTGATGGAAAGAAATGAAATTAGTGGAATCAGGATCAGAAGAAAAACTTGGATAAAATTCGATCAAGAAATTTTGGCCCACATCCTTCAACATTAAGCCTTAACAACTACCTTTAAAATTCATGAATTGGGGGATTATTTATTTATTTTTTTATTTTGCAGCCCTACCTTGCCTAATTGGCAAAACGGGTTTTAGCACCAGTTGGATGTTACCCATTCCTGGGTAGCAAACAACCGCTGCTTGTAAAACCATATAACAGAATTGGGTAAAAAGTAAAACAGAATATGTATTGGGGGATGAATTAAATGTCCCAACATTTGTTTATAAGTGTTATTCCCCTCGAATTTCTACCTACCCTATCTAGGAAAATATTGAGCCGTCCCCCTCAATAATTTGGTGCTAGAGACGCCCATGGTGTATGTTGTTCCGGGGCAAAAATTAAGTGAGGAATGAACCAAATGGAAATAACCAGCCTATTATGAATATTTCATATATAGGCCCAAAAATAATGCAAAATCTTGTTTTGCCTTAATAATTTAACTGAATTATTATTTCTTATTTATTAGAACGATCGTTGTTGCTTCGAATAGTAGTCATATCTGATCTGCAGGCTTTACTAGAAAAATCCTCAAAAGAATAATTTGCAAATTAAAGAGTTCATTTGTCTATTACTCGATAGAGTATAGGCACTGTGAGGTGCCAAATTTTTAAAAATCATAGATGACCCTTGAGGTGTAAATTTAACTATATCCTAAAACTTTTTTATTTACAGTTTACCATAAATTTCTTCTCCTCAAGATAAATATAAATATATATTTTCTCTAAAAATGTAAATTAATTAATTTTTGTTCTAATTGTTTAAGGTGATGTTCGTGAAGTTAAAGGCATTCCGGAACTCTCCTCCCGGGATGAAAACAATCGATTTGAAGCTACGATGTCGATACCTCGAGATGCAAAAGAAGTATTGGCAGCCCTGGCGGGGGGCCCTCCGGTGCTCCTCGGGTACCCCCCCCCTCCAGGAATATAGATCTACCCCCACCCCGTTGCCATGGTGCCAGCCTCCAGTCCCGCCTCATCCAGCCCCTCGCCTTCCACACTAACCTACATTACTCCAACCGGCTACTGCGAAGGTACGTTCGAGTAAATATATACATAACTATATTTTAAAATATTAACCATCCTACTTCTATTTTGTGGGTACGTTACACATTATACATACTGTTTATGATATTTTCCAAGTACTCTGTCTCAGTTAATAGCGGAGGACATGTGCTATTTTGCTCGGTTATGATTTCCTTGAAACATAAAAAAAAATTTTGTTTAGTAAATATATGAGAGATTAATATTTTCGTCATTATTTCTTTTCCCATAACGCGAATATTGTTTAAAGGAAGGCGTACTTCAATAATTATTCCAAAAACCCCACCTTTTCTTGCTCATTGTAGACCTTTTCCTTTCATTAATAGCTAAATCTATTGCATTTCTTTCATTGTTTTGTTTTACTTCACTATAAATTTAGTGCTTTAAAATGCTCTTACATCTTCTTAGTTTATTTCTATTTGTTTATATGCTGTAAAAAGTATTAAACAATTCGGATCGTGTATGGTTCCTAAGACAGTAGGACCATAAAACGTCAAACAATGAAAACTTAGACAATGTTTCAATGTAGGTACATATCTTATTTACAATGTTTTGTTATCCAACTATGAACAAAAAGTTTGTTCTTAAAATTGTATTTATTTTTATAATTTGGAACTGTTTGAACAAAACAAAAACAAAATTAAATTAATTTTTTACAATCAAACAAGTTTAACATTAAATAAATAAATTTGATTTATAATTCATTAAAATTTTATTTTTTATAATTAAATATTTTATTAAAAAATTCAAACTATAAATACTTAAATAATAAAAAAAAATCCGTTTACGACTTAATATTATAATTTCATCCATAAAGTTTTAATTAAACGATTTTATTACTTGAAAATATAAATTGTGTTTAAATTTGCGCCTGATAATCAAGTATTATCAACAATTTTACCGCTTATTTTAGATTTACATAGAAAAAAAAAATTGAAATTAATCTCACGTGGCGAACGAAATGCTTACTTATGACGGTGTCACTATGTAGGTGGGTTGTTATATCGAGAAAAAATAATATTTCTTTGAATGTTTATAGTTTTTGTTGATGTATTATATATATATTTTATTATTAAAAAAAAAATGTGAAAGAAACAAAATTATATCTCTTAAGACCTGAATATATCTTTCGAATCCGGAAACCAATCAATGCAAAGTTCATCCTTAAACCTTTATTTATGATTTATTTTTAGTTCGTGTAGTTTAATAATATTTTTTGTTTATTGATCGTAAAATTACAAAAAAAGTATTTATTGTGCACTATATCTGGGCAAACCGGAACTGATTCAAATTTCACACTTTCTACAAATCATAAATCGATATTAGTGTTGTGAAATTTGTAACCATTCAATTTTTTTTTTTTTTTTCACTAACCTACTTTCATCGGCTATCAATAACATTGCTATAGTTTTAATTTTTTTTTTTACTTTTGTTTCCTTTTTCATTTTACATAGGGTGAAACGTGCAGTTATTGACGCCCTTGAGACAACATTTCTGTGTTGAAATTAAAAAAAATACTTTTTATGAAGGAATCAAATTTAAACTTCCTATAGCTCCTCTTTATCTATCCTTATAAAGACGCAAGAGGTTTTTTTTGGGTCAAAAGTTCAATAGTTTTACCATATGGCAATATTTATTGTTAAAAGTGCCAAATCTAGTTATTGGCACCCTGGTTATTGGATTTAATTGTGAAATCTTCCCTATGGTTAGTTTGTTAAAGTATTCATAGATGATTTAGAGGAACCTTCAAACATTAGATTCATGTATATCTTTAAATAAAATTAGGATTTGCTTACTTATTTCTTTAAATTAAAGATGGGGTGTCAATAACTGTACTAAGTGTCAATAACTGTATGGTGTACCCTAAATTTTTGTGATTACTTCGATATTTTTACCAATATAGATCTATTTATCTATCGATTTAAAGCTGAGGCTAAAAATTTTATAAATCAATTTTTAGAAATAATTATATTTATAAGTTATTTTCCTTTGACTACTAACGATTCTATGAATAAAAAAAAAAAAAAAAAATTAAAATTAAAAAAAAAAACTGTACAACTTTATTAATTTATTTAGCAGTTATGGTGTACAATTAAAATATTTTATTTAATGACAATTTTTTAAGACTGAATTTCTTAATGTTTTCATTGAAAATTGTTCAGTTTTCCATGGGAACATAAAATACAAATATATATATATATATATATATATATATATATATATATATATATATATAGATTCGCATTTTGAAATTTATTTACATCGTATTAAGCGTAAGTTATTTACATCGTAATTAACCCATTAAGCGATAAAGTTACTGGTCATCCATATTTAAAATTATTCAAGGATATAGAATAATATAATAAGTATAATAATATTGTGACTCAGGTGGATATTAATATATAATATAATTTATTATACGATAGCTTATATTCTTGGACGACCTTTCAAAGTATGTAATCTTTTTAAACTCAATCGTGATGTAAGGCTTGAATTGAGCTAAATCGAAGGTTTCGTTAGTGTCCTGTATTGCTTAAGACTTCTTTTTATACTCCTTGAAATCTTTGTGCATGTCTTCTGTGAATTTTTTACGTGTATGTTTTGATTTGTAAGGAGATCGAACTGGTTCTGAAATATGTGATATGTTATTGAAAAAATTTGTCAAAAACTAGTACTTAATTGTAGTTGTTGTAAACTAGTAATAGTAAGTCAGAACTCGTTAAAATATTAACAATTCCTGGCTTACAGATTGCTGCAAAGCAATAAAGAAGAGTTCTGCTAATTTTTAAGCCATAGAGTTTTCTGACAAGAGTTTTTTGTTCAATCTGAATCAAAATTAAAGTGAACAATCTTTTTTTTTTTTTTAAACTTGTTATTTTTCTTTAAAAAATTTTTATTTCATTTATTTGATTATTACATTTCGTATAAGGAAAATTTAGGTCTTCCCTCACTTGCCATTATTGTTCAACGTTTCCGGGATTTCAGGCCTACCGAAAAAGTTTAAGGTTTTATCTAAAAAAAAATACTGAAATATTGTATATAGTTGCAATATTGATTTAAAAGTAATTCCTGTTTGTTCTAATGAAATAAATTTATAAAAATTACGTGTCTTAGAAATATTTATATAATTTGAAATACTTTTTCCATAGATACATTATGGATGAAAATTCCACTAGGTTTATTTTCATAATTTATATATATATGTTTTTAATGTTTCATGTGAAGAAATGAACATATGAAACATATGAAAAGAAATTTAATCATTTTTTACTTTCACTTACCTATATATGAAATATATTGTAAGTGGAAGTATTGCGATCGTGAAAAATTTCGACTTCCGGTTTTCAACGGAAATACACGTTTTAGGGTCCCCTGAGTCCAATTAACCAAGTCCCGCGAAATGGTCTGTGTGTGTGTGTGTGTGTCTGTGTGTCTGTGTGTGTGTGTGTGTGTGTGTGTTTACTTTCACTTACCTATATATGAAATATATAGTAAGTGGAAGTATTGCGATCGTGAAAAATTTCGACTTCCGGTTTTCAACGGAAATACACGTTTTAGGGTCCCCTGAGTCCAATTAACCAAGTCCCGCGAAATGGTGTGTGTGTGTGCAGACTAGCTCAAAAACTATAAACCGTGTGAACCTGAGATTGGGTATTTAGTGTATGTATATGCCCGCGATGTGACAGCAAAAATTTCATCAAAATTGCTCAAAGGGAGGGGGTACTTTGTTTAGCAACTTTTTAAGTTTTTTTCGATTTTCTCAAAAACGGCTCTAACGATTTTGATTAAACTGAGTATTTGATCTATTTATATGCCCGAAATATGACTGTAAAAATTTCATCAAAATTGATCAACAGGAGGGGGGACTTAACTTAATAAATTTTGTATTATTTTCACGTGTTTTTTTTTTATTTACTCAAAAACGGTTTTCACGATTTTGATCAAACTGGGTATTTGATGTATGTATATGCCAAAGATGTGATAGCCAACATTTCATCAAAATTGATCAACCGAAGGGGGGACTTTACTTAATAAATTTTGTATTATTTTCACGTGTTTTTTTTTATTTACTCAAAAACGGTTTTCACGATTTTGATCAAACTGGGTATTTGATGTATGTATATGCCAAAGATTTGATAGCCAAAATTTCATCAAAATTGATCAACCGGAGGGGGGACTTTACTTAATAAATTTTGTATCATTTTCAAGTGTTTTTTTTTATTTACTCAAAAACGGCTCTAACGATTTTGATTAAACTGAGTATTTGATCTATTTATATGCCCGAAAGATTTGATAGCCAACATTTCATCAAAATTGATCAACAGGAGGGGGGACTTAACTTAATAAATTTTGTATTATTTTCACGTGTTTTTTTTTATTTACTCAAAAACGGTTTTCACGATTTTGATCAAACTGGGTATTTGATGTATGTATATGCCAAAGATTTGATAGCCAACATTTCATCAAAATTGATCAACCGGAGGGGGGACTTTACTTAATAAATTTTGTATCATTTTCAAGTGTTTTTTTTTATTTACTCAAAAACGGCTTTCACGATTTTGATCAAACTGGGTATTTGATGTATGTATATGCCATAGATGTGATAGCCAACATTTCATCAAAATCGATCAACCGGAGGGGGGGACTTTACTTAATAAATTTTGTATCAATTTCACGTGTTTTTTTAATTTATTCAAAAACGGCTTTCACGATTTTGATCAAACTGGGTATTTACGTATGTATATGCCAAAGATGTGATAGCCAACATTTCATCAAGATTGATCAACCGAAGGGGACACTTTATTTCATAACTTTTTTTCTAATTTTTAGATTATCTCAAAAACGGCTTTAACGATTTTCTTTATATTCGTCATGTTTAATGAAAATTGAGTGTTATTTAGCATCAGGTAAGCGTTATCATTATTAAAATGTTCTGAGGGGTTTATAGAGCAAATGAAAACAAAAATAAGAAATGAATGTGGAAAATGTGGAACTTTGAGAAGTGGCATTAACAAAACGCATTAATTTCTTATCTAAGTAAGTTGGTAAGTGAAAGTTGTGTGTTGCGCGCACGCACCAGATTTTTTATTGTTAGCTTAGAAAAGACCTGCATATCATAGATAATTATTTTATTTTTATTCTTTTATTAAGTTGCCTTAATCCTAAAATTGAACTTCAACATCTAATTCTGAAGAACTAAATAAAAATAAATCAAATACATAAACAGAAGTACAAATATAATATCACAATGATAGTTTAATGTATGTGATAGAAAGTTAATATCTACCTCTGAAGGTGAAACTAAAATTTGCTGTCCATTTTTTTTTCTTATCGTTCATCGCTTATTCTATGCATTTTTTCTTTACGCGAGGAATGCCGCTGCGGTAGATATAGCACTCCTATGTGCAAGTGAGATTGTCTGAATGTAATCAGTAAATATTTCCGGAAAATTAGACATCTGAAATTCAAATAAAAAATGTTAATGACATGCCCTGCAATGTGTTCTGCCATTGGATTAAATAATATTAGGTACTCAGAGTCGAAGCGCGTCCGTAGCTGGGGAGGGGGGCAGCCTTCTATGAATCCCCATCATCGATGAATATCATGAGATGCCACCACCCAAACCTCTAACCTATCATTGAATTACTTAAAGAAATTTATTTCTTAAAGGAGAATAAAAGATAATTGGAGTAGTTTATCCATGTTTCAAATACCGGTAAACACGGGGGGTAACATGAGCCCAAAAAACAAAAAAATGATGTTTGGTTCTCTCTGCATTTTGGCATAATTTTAACGGCATAGTTCAATACTACTACCAGCATAGTATTGAACTATGTCGTTAAACTTATGTCAAAATACCAAGAGAACCAAACATCATTTTTTGTTTTTAGGGCTCAAGTAACCCGTGTTAACTGTACGTTTAAAGTACTGAATCGACATTGCTATATCAGATAATTAGTGATACGTATCCTTCTGAATTAGATTCTCAACTATAGTTGCAATTTCTATATTTACACCGAAAACACTTTTCTTTCTGTCACTGTAAATTTTTCGAATAATATTTAAATAATATTATTTAATTAAAATAATATTTTCAGATGTCACAACTCTGTTAACTTAAAAAATCCTGTTGGATATATGTAGAACGAATAAGTACTTAAAACCAGGGACAACATCTTTAAATGTTTCTTGGAGAAAGTTGCATTCTTAATTTGTTTTTCTCATGTTTAAAAAATTCTTAATACATGTTTGTATTAAGTAATATTTTTGAAATATGTTTATAACATGTTATTTAGATGATTAAATTTAGTTGTATTTAATTTTTTTTATATATATTTATTAGGTTGTAGGATTTTTTGTTTTATTGTTTAAATTAAAAAAACAATTAAACTCGACATATAAATTCACACTATAGTTGTTTTTGATATCTGACAAGTCTTGTCATCTTATAAATAGTTTGATGGGGCTTAAATGCAACAATTTTTTTTTTTTTAATTCTTTCTCAAGGGTACCTTTAATTCTGTTTTATTTGGAATAATTCACCGCCTTTCAATTTTAATATTACTACCAAATGAAAAATATAAACAGCTAAAGGAATCGATTAATTTATAAGAAGAGGTATTCTAATAGGCTTGTAATGTATTTCCGGAAATTGATTTTTTTTTATAGATTTATGGGATTCCATTGGAAAATTTAAGATTTTTATTCTGATGATTCATTCAACTAAAACATTCATTAAAAAAATAAAAATAAAAGTATTTTAGAATTGGTTTAAATGGATTCTTTGATAATTAGTTTAGCTGTCTGAATATTGCAGATGTATGGCTTTCATATAAATTAACCAAATTATCTTGATTGATTTTAGATCGCTTAAATAATAAATTAAGAATTAAAATTTAGTTTCCTATTCAATTTTTTAAACAAGTATTTTTCTTACTTTTACACCGTGTTACTTCATACTTAGTTGAATAGCTTGTTGTGCAGTATGGTTTATCTCTCGCGCCTTACGAGTCAAGGCTGCTTATGAAAGGTAATTACGGTATCTCATCCTGCCACTTTGTTACCATTTGTGCATAGATATTATTTTTTATATTATGTGTTAAATGTTTAATTTAATAATTTTAAATTGTATTATAATTGGGATAAGATAAATTATTTTACGGGGAGACTAACCGGTAATTAATAAACTATAAAATTAATTATTTTATAATTGAACTCTTCTCTGAAACTTAGCTGCTCAAATGTTTTTTCAAAGTCGATACTTAAAAACAAAACAAAAATAAAAACACAAGCGAAGATAAACTAGTAATATTCTTTTAATTTGCTAATACTAACTTAAATCTGATGTCAGAACTTCAAAAATCTATTTCTAAGAATATAGATGGTTCTAAGGTTGTAATCGACTCCAAGCAGTTAAAGTAACATAGAAAAAACGAGAAATTACAAACTTTTCAGAAAATCCTTTCTCAGGATCTGACGAATTGTTGTTTGAATGCTTTTTTTATCATTTTTCAAGGAGGATCAGTTAGACGCTTAAGATACAGAGTTTTGATAAATATTAATTTAAAGTAGACAAAAAGTGGAAAAAATGAACTCTCCTGGAAATTATGTTTCCGTTCTAGTATTTCCCTTATCCATAATTCCGATAACACATTTAAATGTATGTTTGAACATAAGAAACGCGACTAATATATTCTAAATCAGTCCATTTCTTTATGAATACTGTGTACCTTAAAATAAAAACATTATTCAGAGGTTTATATCGCGTTTCAAAGCTTAGTTTTTTATGTATAGTATATATTTCAAATACATGTGATATAATCTTAGAGCTATTTTCACTGATCAAAACAGGATAAAAATCATCAAAATTCTTGAGTGGTTATTGAAAAAACTACTATTGCTCTTGCTCAAACGTCCTTCCGTTTTTGATGAATATTGTGATATTGGAGGTAAGTTCAGAATGCCAGTGGACAAGCGACCCAATTACCTTCTATAATTATCGGAATCTATTCATTGAAACAAGCCATGGATTATGAAACAGCTGTCCAAACACCGGCCCTGGGTTGGTGACATTTACAATTCAGTAATCCTCGTTTCAGAAGTGTCTATTTCGTCATTTCTTCGTCTTAATCTGCTGCCGAAGCGTACAATTTTTTTTTACAGTAACCTTCCTAGCAATCTGACTGGATAAAAAATAAATTTCTGGAACGAACAGAGTGCTCTCGGGTCGAGAAGATGTTATCATCTGAGATTCAAAAAAACAAAAAACAATTTGTCTAATTTGTTAAACGTTTATTGCTTATTTATTATTTTACGTTTATTATTTTCTGGTTATTGAGAAAACGGGTTTGTTTTTTGAATATTAATTCCTTGTATGTCAACAACCAATCTCCGGCGGATGGATTCAGCAGGAATGTACACTATCTCCCCCTTTCAGTTTCATTATGCAAATAAACTTTTTGTTACTGTTATTACTCATAGGATTTTAATAATTTTATCAATAGTTGATTATTCGTAGTATTAAAAAAAATTTTGTATTACAATTATATTTTATTGCCAATTTGAACTTAAGTTGTGAAGCAACAAGCCAATGAGTTCTCGTTTATTCATTTGGATTTTATAATCTATTGTTCATTGCTTTAGAAAAGCTTTAACAGTTTAATGTTGATGGTCCCAAGGCCACCCAAAATGGGAAAAATTTGCGATTCAATCAATGCTAAAGCTTCTATTATAATTCTTTATTAATTAACGGTTAACGAATAATTGTTTTTTTAATTTATAAGTATAGGGTTCCCTTTATTAGTGAGAAAAAATGTATACTCAGGGCCTTTCTGGGCAAAGATTTTTGATTTTGCGGCTTGCGAATTTCGATTTTTTATTGTGCCACCAATCAGTAGTTTCTTAGTATTTATTGATTACTATCACATTTACAAAATGAATTAATTGTGAAGACAGCTGTAAATTTCAATAAATGAATAAAAAAACAAAAAACTTTTATTAAGTCTTCGTTATTGCAGTTGGAATTTTAAGAGTTAAGAAATTATTGAGTGATCTTGTGAGCGAACTCAATGAGTGAACTCAGTTGATTACAAGTTGTGATAAATGTTTATAAAAGTCAAAAACCGTTCGCACCTGAAAGGGTAACCAGCCATGCTGCTCGAGATTTACATTAAATTTGTTATATGCAGTTTATTTGTCTTGAATTAATAGACTACAGAAATTTAAGAAAACTCTTGGGCACTTGGTCTAATATGTTTGTTTGGAAAAGATTAAATGACTTAATTTTTTATTTTATTTTTTACTTTTTATAAACATGGAGAAGTGTAGTGCTAATGTATTTATATTGTATACAATACAATAAGCTAATATATATATATATATATATATATATATATATATATATATATATATGCTAATGTATTAATGTAGTGCGAAGTGTAGTGAGTTTGGTAAAATTTCTTTTCGTTCTTCCGGTAATGGCTTCGAAAGTCATTCAGGTCCATTTAACTATGGCTATAATACTATTATCCGCCTCTGAATGAATGAAAAAATCGGTTTATTATATTTTATAATATTATAATATTTTTAGAAACTATTTTAGATTTTTTGATGTATCAAATAAAATGGAATTTCACGGACATTTAACTTATCAAACATTCTTAGAACATAAATAAAAATACAGAAAAACTGGAAAGTTTCAAAATGTTAACGAATGGTAACATCGTTATATCGCAACAGTAAAAATTTGTGATATAGATATGGAACAGTTTTTCTCATTTTTGAGCCCCAAAAATCAACCTTTATTTTAAAAAAAATGGATGTAATAGTTTGGTTTTGCTATGGATATAACATGTTGAGAGTTACAATTAGTTTGTTGCAATAAGAGAAAGAGGTTTTGCTTTTTTTACGATAAAGTTAAGGTTACTACAGACAGTTTTTTTATTCCTGAGTGTTGATAATTTATTTATTGTAGTTTAAATGAAACTGCAAGGTTTCGCTGTAAAGTTTTTTTATGTTTTTATTGGTCATTAAACAGTTTAACTATTAAAACTTTTAAATAAACATTTAAAAAAAAAACCTTTTATTAAGTCATCTTTATTTTAGTTGAGATTTTAAAAACTTATGGAGTTATTGACGGATGTTGGAGTGAACTAAGGCGATTTCAAATTGCGATGTATGTTTAAGCCGATCCAGATTCACATTCGACATATTCATAAATTTAAACAGACAAAACCATTTTATTAAATAAACTGTTTCTTCTTCCTAGTCTTTATTAAGTATGCATACTGCCTAATTAACCAATTGTGGTCAATAGATTATATAAATAAAAATGTTTTCTTTGACAATTCTTTGAATATATTTAGAAATAAAATCCTAGATATCGGAAGGGAATTCTACTATACGTATATTTGTTTTGTTGTAAACATAACAACATACGTTTTGTTGAAATGCACAGTTCGTAAATCTGATATATTGCTCTTTTTTATTATGTCTTTACCGGCTTATGACGTTGTTGTCTGACATTTAACGGTTCTATTTTGATCTTATAGTAATTTGATACTGATTTTACACACTTTAGCGAACCTCACTTCAGCAATATAACCGTCAATAGTGAAATGGAAATACGATTTGAGCAAGACCGGAACGGTATTTCGTCATAAAAGAGTTCCTTTCCTTGACCTTGGTTGCACCTTGAAATGTTCCTTACGCAATTGCTATCATAAACTAGATCCTTTTAATGCCGACTTGTACAGCGCTATCAACCCAAAAACAATCTCTTAATCGTTTTGCAAACTCGCTATGCTAGCAAATAAATTTATGGTAAACCAATAATACTCGAGTTTTTCCCTCAATATCTATTTCAAAGAGTCCTTCTCTCTCGTATCAAATATTGAAACTTTAAACTCGATACCTACTTATTCATGTCAGTTGGGACAGAAGTTGCCTAACCTTGGATAACGGCGTTGGTTAATAACTAAATAACCTCCTCGAAATTTTGTTGCCTAATTATTCAGGTTGGGTTACTGTAATCATTTGAAATGTTCGCTTTTTTAAGACCTACTTATTATTTTTTCGTGTAACTGATATAATCAATATCAAGGGCCTATTTTTGAGGAGGCAAAATCGCAAATGTCACAGAAACTGGGATGGAGGATTCCCGGATCGAATAGGTGACGAAGATTTTTTACTATGAAATTTAAATTTTATTTGAATTTATAGATTTATATGATTGGTAATATGTCTGTATAAAAATTGCAGATGGTTGGCTAGTTTTATACATATAGGAGGGATGCATTTTCATTCCGTTTCAAAAATCTTCGACACATAGTTATGGGGTTAAGCATATTTTTATCCCATATGTCGTCGCTTTTATTCATGGGCGTCACTAGCACCAGTCCATCGCTTATTTTATTTATTCCGAAATGGAACAACCCAGAAAGGCCCAGATCATTCCTCATTCACATGTTTGATCACTCACTATTACACGAATGTTACGGTTCGAGAAAGTTGTAGAACTCTTTCAGTGTAACAGAAATAATCATCTATTTTTCTTTCACGTCGCAGTATACTATTTCCTGGCTATATTTATTGCCATTTCTAACTACTTATTGTCACTGGTATTGCAAACTGCTGACTTTGAACAAGTAGATTTTTAGATTCGATACTTTGCTATTACTTAGGGCAGGACCAGCTACTGATAAATGTCAATACCAACTAAAACAAGATTACACATAAATAGAAAAAACATCAAAAACTTGCACCTTTGTAAAATAGGCTGATTTTTGGTTTACCCCAATAGGTTTTTTTTTTTTTTCGCTCTCTTGAAGAGTATTGCTTTTCACACTCGATAGTTTGCGACGATATGATATTGATTCATTTTATATAAAACCAAATATAACGATTAATAGTTAAGATGTATACATTCTTAGGTCATCCCATTGCTATCTGAACCTATCCTGGCCTTGGGGGTAGCCCGTATGACGATAGCTCATAGATAACTAACCTTAAATAAACAACCAAAATCGTTTTGTTATACCCACATGTTGATGCTATTTTCCTTCTGCGTCTTTTGCGTTTTTTTTTTTTTTTTTTTTTTTAAAGTAAGAATGAGTATCGCTATAATTGCTTATAATACTACACATGTGCTTTGTTCACTTTTTTTATATAGGAAGAACTAAATATGGGTTTCGGAGCAATTTTAATTATTGTTTTTCAAACCTTTATGTTTATCCTGTTTCTTTGTGCCTAAATGTTTATGTAATTTTACAACATGGTTATTAGATGCATTGGAAATCCATAAGGTGTCGAGAAAAAAAATATTTGAACCAATTTTCATGTGTCATATACGTAGTTGCGCAGCCAGGAATACTATCAGCGGGGGGGGGGCATAAATATTTTTCTTTAATTTTAGAAATAAGATCCCATTCTATCTGTCAAGTACAAAGTTTACTATTATTTAATTGCTAATGAATTTAATAGAAAAGTGCTGCTTAACATTTAATCCTTGGCTCTCGGCACCGTTTCGGACGTTACCTACCGGCAACTCGACGCAACTTATTCGCGAAAACGTACACCCTGAAAACGTAATATTATACACTAAAATTTTAGTACCAAGTAAGGAATTGTAATGAAATTTAGGTTGTATGTATTTGTTAAGCTTCAAGAACAAATTAGTTACAAAAAAAATTAATTTTTTTAAATTTTATTTATTTTTTATAATTCTATTATCCTTATTATCATTATTATACATAAAAGAATAAAAAATCTAATTGGAGAAGTAAAAACAGTTAAAAAATTACGAGATGGGACCCTTTTAGTCGAAGTTTTCTCAGATATCCAATCAAAAAAGCTCCTAAAATGTGAAAATCTACTTATTAACTTTCCGGTTAAAGTAGAAGCACATGGGAAACAAAAATCAAAGTAACGGAATTATTTGGTGCCCCGACCCAAATTATTGTACAATTGAGGAAATAAAAGATGAATCTAAACAACAAAAAATAGCCGATGTTAAAAGAAGACTATAAAATAATAAAAAACACCGCGAGCCGCGACCGCCATTTAACACCAAAAGCGAAATATCCTATAAATGGTTTTTACGATTTGTTTATGTCTTTTTATGTTAAAAACTGAAAATTATTTGCATTGTCTCCGTTATGGAGCCCTCGAGTTTGAAGACAAATTTTAAATGGCTCCGCTCCGGAGACCTCGAGTGCAAAGGGTTAAATTTAATTCAGTATGTGATTTTAGTGAGAAAAAATATTTTCATAATTTTGGGTATGGACCGCTTACTTAGATCAGAGCAAATACACTGAATATTGATTTTAGCGGTCGGTGACAGCGGCTGAGTTTTTTAAATTTCCAGTTTCTTGTAAATTTATCATTTGATCATTACTTCTCTATGAAAATATCGCGTATTGGAAAATCTAGAGTGGACTTAAGTTTTACATTTTCCACCGAGTACTACTGTGAATTACTAGCAATAGGTAAATAGAAAACCATCATTATTAAAAGATAGCAGATTCCCCACAGGTCAGAGACCAAGTAGCATGTAACCTAAAATACCAACTCAGCAATATTCTACAGATTCTTCATTAGAATGACCAATAATTTAATATTCAAAAGAGAGGGTTAGTGAGTGTTCTTACCATTTTATTGTTATTTATTGATTTTTATTTATTTATTTATGTAACCTTTTTAAATTGAATAACTTGACATGCCTATATGTCATTTTTATACCTACTAAGAATCTATGTTGGTATGTATAATGGTTGTTAAATATTTATTGTTTATAATTGTATGAGTGAATTGCTATAATTAATTGTGCACTATAAACACAGGTGATGGATATGGACTATGGTCCGAAACATCCACCAGATTGAAAACATATAAACATGTATAACATGAGACTGCAATGGGATGTTGTCAGTTCAATAGGTTAGGGTCTTTCATATCGTGTCGAAAACTTTCGATGTGTAGTAATGAAAAAATTAAAAATTTTTTAGAAAGGATATATTTAAGACCCCCTGCAATGCCTATTGCTTAATAGATCTCTATAGGTAGGCAACAAAAGCTGTCGGGTATCTCCATCGCTATTTTATATCGCTATAAAAGTTTAGAAACACAAAGGTATTATCTAAAATAATACTTTGAGATAAAAAACTTATGTATATAATGTGTGTGAACACATAAATATATACATAAGACATGCCATTGACATCGACTCATTTTAATTGAGTGGGGAAGAAGGAAAGTTTAATTGAGACATTCAAGGGCAACCTTTCAAATGCAACCTTTTTTCAGGTTCGGGTTGTCCCACCTGATTTACTAACCCTCAGTAGTTAAGCTATGCAGGTTAAGGTCGGTAACGGTTATTTCGTATTCTCTCGATATACTCACATTTAGGACTACTTCATCATTGTCCAATAAATTATTTTAAAAGTCTGCTAAGAAAGAGAATTATAATTATTATCATTTCATTTTTTGTATTACCCATTTTGAATGGCCAAGAGGGCATTCAAGTAATTCAAAGTTATCTGTTTATTGTCTTACAAATTATAAAATTATGCACGAAAAAATAAGCTAAGTCTACCAAAAATTAAAATATTAAGATCACAATTAAGAATTGTTTTACTATGTACACTGTACATTGTACAGCCTATCGACTTAACAGAGCTACCTGTATTGGCATGAAAGTATTAATTCTAACTTATTCATCTTAATTCTTTTTCAATGGATAAATAAAAAATGTAAACAATATTTTTTTTTATTTATAAGGCGTCAACCACGAGAGTCATTATTGCCTTCTATTACAGCATGGGAATTATAAAGCGGCGACGTGGTAGCTAATTTATAATTTATCGTGCAGATTTATGTGCTTTATGAAATCTAGGAACATAAATTTTTCTTTAGCGTTCTTATTAATTATATTTATTATTTTCGATCTTCCAAAACCGGGAAGAATCTTAGTAAAATACATGAAAAAAAGAAAGAAATGATTTTTGCAATAAAGAAAATTAATTAATAAATAAATGTATATATATATATATATACGATATCCTAAATTTCTAAAAAATATCAGTAGTTTCTAATGACAGAGAAATGAAGGGACAAATTAAAAATTAAATCATATATATTATTTCTCAAGACCAGTTATTTATTATGTTGATACGCCATAACTTCCTTATAAAGGAATCCTAAACCCTTTAAATATTTGTTGTTTTTATTATTATTTATATATGTATATATAATGATTTATACATGTATACCTAGATAGATACATGTATCTATGACCAATACCTCTGTTGTACGAAAATATAAGTCCCACCAGTTCCAGGATACAACATATATTTCAAGGACGCATTTATAAATCCCGCCCGGTTAAAGGGTTAATACTTCATCAAATTTCATGAATGAGGCGTCATTTTAAAGCTTCCCTTAACACCGGAATAGTATACAAATCACCCATTTCGCCTTCGATTGCGAGTTAAAAGCGCAAAGCCGCGTTTTTGCGCGAAAATAAAAATGGTCGTAGTGGTTTCTAAAGGGTGGCAATCGTTTTAGGTTTTCAGGGAGAACATTTGCTGTTATATACATTTTTTTTCGATTAACCCCTTTGTTTGCGAGTCGTAAGCGAAAAACAGAGGTATTCTTTACTTCAACCCTCACCTATGCCCATGACGCACTAAACGATACTAAATATACGGTGTGTAATTAATTAATTAAGTGGTATTTAAGTAGGTTAGAGTGCGAATACTTCACACGGGTCAGCTAGTTAACTATTTAATAAAATAGTTTATTTTGAAACCGTTCAAATAGTTATGATTTTGAGTTATTTAATAATGTCCACAGTTTATAATACAGTTTAGTGGTTTAAAGTTTATACTTAGTCAACTATAAAATAAGATAAAAGTTAATTGAATATTTTTTATTCCTGGTTTTTAAATGTCGGAAGCATTGGGGTTTAACGTAAAGACCGACGTTATACTCAACATACAAATATGTGCCTTAAAATATAAATATTTACAGATTATACACATCATACAACATTATACAATAAATAAAAATATTTTATTAAAATAATAATAATGTTTACCTAAAATTATAACCCTGGGGTTATAATTTTAGCATGAAAACATAGTAAACTCGCGGTCGTAGACCCTTAAATTTTTTAAGTGGAGTAAAAAATCCGTGGTTATGCGCTCCTTCAAATGGAAGTAAAATGGTGGTTATGAATCAGTGCCACATAAATGGTTTTCGTTATGGATCGATATCCTAATTAGGCAAAATTTACGTCTCCCACTGCATCTTCCGATTAGACATAATTGTCCAGAGTTACGTTACATAATTAAATAAACCTAACAACTCAAATGTCATTGCTAAGATTTTAATTGTAGGCTTCTTATATCATTGTCTCAGCTTGTCTTTAGTTTTATAACTAGCTATTACTTTTGATGACTTGCAGATAGACGCTATTCCCGATCAAAACAATGCATTTATAATATAAATCTAAATTATAATTTCTAATAAATATATGCGCTTGTTGCATTACTCCCTTCTGTAAATTTGCAATGGCCCCATTAATAAGCAAAGGTTTGGAAGCAAGATTGGCTTATCATTATCCAAGCTAAAGTAACACGTGTCTTAGGAGAATGTTATCTCAATCGCTCTCTTCGAACGTTTTAACATTTATTGACTTCGTGAGAAAATTCGACTTTTAAATATCATGAATATTTTACAACTTTCAAAGCCATGACTTTAAACAGCCATTTTAAACAATCGAATAAAAGTAATACCTAAATTGTTATTATTATTATTTGTAATGAGTATATGCTTGTAAGAAGGGCCCATTAGCCCAAATGTTTTAAATTTCAAATGTTCAAATGTTTTAAATTCAAATCGTAAATGTGGATTCTTAACAGTTCGACTTATTAATTTGAATTTTTAACTGAATATTCTTCGATGAATTTGACAGGGCATGCAGGGGCATTTGACATGAAAGGTTGGCCAAAACTATTTCCTTACATTTTATTAATGCTAATACCCTAAAAATGACTTTTGTATTACGTGTACACTCATTTAATATACTTTATTATTGACATAAAACATTTCCAAGATTTTAAATAACTAATTTTCAAAATGCTTATTGATGAACTTTAAAAAAAGGCGTCCAAGGTTAACTTACCTATATGAAATATATAGTAAGGGAAAGTATTGCGATCGTGAAAAATTTCGACTTCCGGTTTTCAACGGAAATACTCATTTTAGGGTACCCTGAGTCCAAACAATCAAGTCCTGCGAAATGGTCTGTGTGTGTGTGTGAACAGACTAGCTCAAAAACTATAAGCCGTGCGAATCTGAAATGGGGTATTTAGTGTATGTATATGCCCGTGATGTGACAGCAAAAATTTCATCAAAATTTCTAATAGTAACTTTTAATTATAATTAAAAACTTTTTAAGTTTTTTTTATTTAATCAAAAACGGCTTTTAACGATTTTGATCAAACTGGGTATTTGTTGTATGTATATGCCAAAGATTTGATAGCCAACATTTCATCAAAATTGGTCAAACGGAGGGGGCACTTTATTTCATAACTTTTAACCAATTTTTACATTTTTTTCGATTATCTCAAAAACGGATTTAACGATTTTCATCAAATTCGTGGTGTTTAATGAAAATTAGGTGTTCTTTAATATCAGGTAAACTTTATCATTATTAAAATGTTCTGAGGGGGCTTAAATGGGGAAGGGGCCTTTTTTGTTTTCTTATAAAGTACCTTTGTATTTGTTTATATGGAGAAATTATTTGTCTTTTGTTTTGCCTAAAAATAAGAAATAGCTAAATATGAGATATGATAAAAATCAAGGAAACATGTAGAGGAGAAAAAAAGAAAAATATTCAGTCAAATCATAAAACTCGTTGAGCGCAAGCGGAGTACGCCTTTAATGACAGACCATTGTTCATAATTAAAGCCGTTCTGTTCATTTGAGAAGTGGCAACTAACAAAACGCATTAATTTCTAATTTAAGTAAGTTTGTAAGTGAAAGTTGTGTGTTCCGCGCACGCACCAGATTTTTTTAAATGCCATTATCCAAGTAATTTTCAAGTTAAGGTTCTGGCAGGCAATCCGTTGTTTTGTTTATATATTATTCTGGTAACCATTAAATTTTCAGTCTTAAATTTTTTGGGTGAAGTTTTTTTATAAGGTAGATAAGCATTTTTCGTTAAAAAACATTTTGTTTATTTTCCATTTCTATGAATTATATAGCACGGGTGCTTAGAGGCAGAGGCTATCTCTTTATCCTTCAAGAACGAAGTTTTCGATAGTACTATCGATAGTTAAAAAAACTATCGATAGGTTGGATATTTTAAAACTATCGATAGTGGTATCGATAGTTTTACATCACTAATAAGTAACTAAAGCCAAAATTGTTATCTGAATAATCTCCAAGTTCAAGGCATACCTTTTCAAATCCATTTCGATATAATCGTGAAGATGGTACAAAAACAATAGGAATACAATTTTTGTAAATTTAAATTGGTAAAAATGGTGTTTCCGCTTTTTAATTAATTTAATACCACGATTTCAAGAACACATATAAAAAATAAAATAAAAACTGTGTAAATAATTATTCTAAATTGGAATTTCACTTTAAAACACTTGTACTTTAAGAAGACGCTATTGCCATTAAATATATTCTTTAATTATTCTGAAACGAACCCCAACATAATTCAATTTAACAAAAATTTTTTAAACAGGTATTGTATTAATTTGGTGGTTCTAAGTTTATTATTTTAACTAAAATAATTTATATCATTAGTATTTTGTATAATCAGTCGTGATATAGACGTAGTTAGGTGAGAAAGCCGTAGGTTGAGATTGTATATTAATCTTTAGGAAAATAAGGAAAGCGACCACAGGGTTTCGAGAAAACGTGTACTTTAATCTAATTTGATTTAAAAATATGTTTTATATCAACGATTAAAAAACTGGCTATGGCGTAGTTTGTTGAGCTAGTCTAAAATAAGTAAACTTAAAAAATTGTTAAAATCTTCTTTTTGGCGACTAATGTATCAAAAACGTGAGGAAAACATTTAGAATCTGATAAGTATTATAATAATTCAAGGTTAATTTTTTCTTTATTTGTTATTTTGCCAAAATTCTCTGATATACCTCTTTAAACCTCATTTTGACAACGTAATAAGGTAAATTCTTCTTCGAAGGATCAGCTTATCTCAGAAATTAATTTTCATAGGCTTCCGTTTAACGTTATCAATATAATATTTAACTTTGGGATTAATATTATATTCTCCCGTTCTAGCTTAGTCTTGGAGATTTTTATCGATGTGCATGTATTCTTTTGGTTTGCCATACACGTGATGAGTTCGCAATCCTGGTTTTTGCAGTTCCAAAAGTTTTTGGTAAGTTGAAATCGTGGTGTTGGAAGGGTTTTGAATGAACTTAATACAGCAATAGATGAATGTCAAAATAATTTTATCTTGGAATGAATGTCGAATAGAATTGAATTAAAATACTCTGATTTAGGTACATTTTGCTAATTTACTGATAATTATCAATTATTTAGTAAATAAATTTTCTTTGATTTAATAAGTAGAAGAAATTATTGAAAATTTAAGAATATATGCAATATGCTCTCACCCAGGTTCTTTTTAGTATGTTTCTATTTTTATTTGGCTTGTTTTAATATTTTTTTCGTTGTTTTGCTAGAGTTTCTATTCTTAAATACAGGGACTTATGCGCTGAATTTTCACATCCTAGCGTCATGGAGACCCTATCGAGTAAAACTTCTATGCATAAAAATATTTAAGAAATTTTTTGTACTGGAAGTAAAAATTTATGTATCCTTGCATACAGGAACATGCGGAATGAATTAGTGGAAGTACAATGCGGTGAAGACAAATTAAAAAATAATAATATCAAACAACCTGTGGTGTAGTGGTTAGCATGGCAACCTACAATACTTAAGGTCGCAGTTTCGCGACCGACGGTGGACCTAGGATTTTTTAAAGGGAGCAAAAAATCCTTGGCTATGCCGTCCCTCGGAAAGGACGTAAAATGGACGTCCCGAGCCTGTGTGATGTCAGGTACTCGTTAAAGATCCCTATCTTAACTATACCTGGATAGGCAAAATTTAAGACTTCCACTGTAGCATCGTCCGATTAGCCTTAGTAGCATAAATGGACGTTAAACAAAAAAACAAACAAATTTCCAATACAAATATAATTCTGCATTTCGGAGCCTTGTATACCTTCTTGCCTTGTCCAACCGCATATTCAGATGGTGACATACTTTTCCACGGGTTTGTTTCTCAGGGTTTTCTCAGTTTTTTCTAAGGTTTTCGTTCCTTATCGTTCTCTCAATCTCTTATAACTTTTTTTCGGATGTTATGGTTCTTTGTGAGTCCTCTGGTACCTATTTCGTTTTTACTTTCGCTTTGCTATATTTTTGTAAGTGTCTCTTTTTTCTTTTCACCAACAGAATTTTCTTCGATCAATGTTTTAATTTAATTCCATTTTGTGAAGTTTTTGTAAAATACGATTGAATTTTTCGTCTCACAATGACATTTTTAATCACTTAATTATCAAGCTTAGGAAAAAGAATTCAGTCATCAATAATTGACAAAAATAATTAATTGGAATCAAAGTTTAGGTAGAAGTAACTACTAACTTTTTTATTTTATTTTATTATTATTATTAATTTTTTTTAACACCGCCATTAGTTTCTGACATACTTAAACCACAAAAATATGAAAGAGTGTTATATTTATTTTTTGGATGGTGTAATTTGTAGTAATCAGAGAACATTAAAGAATTGGCTAATATTTCCAATCGGAATTCTTGAAATATATTGTTTTGTATATTGTTTGTTTTGAACCACACCAGCAAAAAGGAAATTTAACACTTTTATACCGCGCTATACGCAATATATTTTCAGTACATCAGGAATTATGAACAGTTTTAAAGAAAGATAAGGTGTTTAGTTGGAAAAATACAAAATTTGAAAATCCCTCAAACGAACTTTTTTTTTTTAGAAATTTCATCGTCCGTTATTTTTTATTTATCTTGAAATTTAAAAAATTGACTACTGATTCGAAGAGGTAGGACATTAATTAATAACTAATTACCTTATGATAAAAAAAATCTAGAAAAAAAAAATTCAAATGTCTTTCTCCAAACGGATCCAATCATTAAAAGAATTCCTTAATAAACTTTAAAGCCATTTACATGTATTTAATTCTTACCGAGTGAAGAAATTTTCCTGAAAGTAGGGAATCTACAGTCTATGAGGAGGCTGACGAAATATTTCGGGAAAACCTCCTATTTATCGATTAAAACAACGCAGCTTTGCTTTGTTAGACCTTCAGAAAGTCCCTTCTATCAATTACCTAAGTGCAGTAAAAATACCTGTACCTACAAGCAATTATATAATTAAACTATCTTTGTTCGGGGAGTTTAATGTATATTATTTTATTTATTATGAGAGCCCTTAATATGAAAGTGTTCTCATTCGAAATAAAATAAAAATGAGTTTATTACTTATTTCACATCACAATAATTTAAACTAAATGAATACCATATAATGTTGAAGTTACGACCACTATTATATAAGGAATCGTTTTTGGCAATTTATTAAAAGTTACATTGAATTAATTCTGTAATTAATGGATTTAATACATTGATTTGCTGGGAAATAAATTAAAAGAATGTTTTTTTTTTTTAAACTTTGAATTTATAATTACGGTCTCGTATAATATTATTTAACACAATTACATACCATAAAGCATAATATCTCATACCGATCTGTGCTTAGAGTTTTCAAAGTCATGCTTACACTGTTATTAATAATACAATATGAAATAATACTGTTACTAACCTCTTACCCTTTATATCATCATGTTTATTATGATCAACAATACGCTAAGTTTTGATTTTTTAATTTTTTTTTTGTAGTTGTGAAACCTTTTTCGAAGATCTTGAAGCTGAAAATTTTCGAAATGATGGCTAAATTAGTTATTTATAAAGAAAAAGAAATGTGGCGTAAAGAAAAATATATACCTTTGATATGTTTCATGAAGAATATTTCCTGATAATAAAATTTCCTTGTTTTTTATCTTTATTTTTTTAAATGACTTAATGAGATTAATTTATTTTCTTATTTATATGTTTATCTCTTCTGAGATTCTGTGATTTCTAAGTCAAATCTTTGGCATATACATACAACAAATACCCAGTTTGATCAAAATCGTTAAAAGCCTTTTTTGAGCAAATAAAAAAAATACGTGAAAATGATACAAAATTTATTAAATAAATTCCCCCCTCCGGTTGATCAATTTTGATGTAATGTTGGCTATCGCATCTTTGGCATATACATACATCAAATACCCAGTTTGATCAAAATTGTCAAAACTGTTTTTGAGTAAATAAAAAAAACATGTGAAAATGATACAAAATTTATTAAGTAAAGTCCCCCCTCCGGTAAATCAATTTTGATGAAATTTTTACAGTCATATTTCAGGCATATAAATAGATCAAATACCCAGTTTAATCAAAATCGTTAGAGCCGTTTTTGAGAAAATCGAAAAAAACCTAAAAAGTTATTAAATAAAGTACCCCCTCCCTTTGAGAAATTTTGATGAAATTTTTGCTGTCACATCGCGGGCGTATACCTACACTAAATACCCAATTTCAGGTTCGCACGGTTTATAGTTCTTGAGCTAGTCTGTTCACATACACACACACACACACACACACACACAGACACACACACACACAGACCATTTCACGGGACTTGGTCATTTCGACTCAGGGGACCCCAAAACGTGTATTTCCATTGAAAACCGGAAGTCGAAATTTTTCACGATCGCAATACTTCCACTTACTATATATTACATATATAGGTAAGTGAAAGTAAAAACGTACATTGACAGAATCCACAATAGTATTAATAGTTCCGTTCGCGTAAGCACAATTTACCATATTCTATTATGGTGGGGATGATCGTGTTAACACCATTAATGGCTGTTTTTTAGTTGCAACTAATGCCAGTGGTACTAAGTGCTGCAATGGTTGACTATTAGTGATCAATGACTATTTTCTGTAGTCGTAGTTTGTAGGTACATTGTGTATTTATGTAGTTATTGTGTATTTGAGAATGGAGTTGAAGCTTGATATGTGAATATACGTGAAATATATGAAAAATAACATTTTTGAGCACTAACCATCTCCTTGCTAAATAAATGTATTGTTATGATAAGTAAAATTCTTCAATTTTTTTTTTTATTCCATTGGCGCCTCGTTCGATTTGGACGAAATGTCATGGAAAATGGTGATAAAAAACAAACAAAAAAAGCATGTATCAAGTTTTTGAATCCTTTCTACCTATACTTTACCATTTAAGTACGATCATATGTGATAAAGTATTTCCGTTGATACATTTGTATTTACGTAATTGTTCAAAGTATAATGGCAGTACTATACTAATTGAATTGTTCATAAAGATTGTCCAAATATGGATCCAATATATATATATATATATATATATATATATATATATGTATATATATATATATATATATAAATGAATATTCCTGCAAAAGTGTTTGCTCTAAAGTAAATCTGCAAACCCTGCAATGGAGGGTTGCGAACAACTGGGTAACCCCTCAACGAGGAGCAGTTTGAAAGGGTTGGGTTCCCATTCAATGGCTATCACGTGTCCATCTACCATGTTCGCAGGTGCGTGTCGTTAGCGTACAATGCGTAGGCTTGGATGCGTAGAACAGATGCCGGTTTTTATGCAGGTAAAATAATGAGAATACTTTTGAAATAATATCAGTGAGCTATAAAAAGCAGTCTTTCGAACTAAGTAAAGTAAAAAAAAATCTGGTGCGTGCGCGCAACACACAACTTTCACTTACCAACTTACTTAGATTAGAAATTAATCCGTTTTGTTAATTGCCACTTCTCAAATGAACAGAACGGCTTTAATTATGAACAATGGTCTATCATTAAAGGCGTCCTCCGTATGCGTGGGCTCAACGAGTTTTATGAGTTGACTGAATATTTTTATTTTTTTCTCCTCTTTATGTTTTCTTTATTTTTATCATATCTAATATTTAGCCATTTCTTATTTTTAGGCGTAACGAGAGACAGTTAATTTCTCCATATAAACAAAAACAAAGGTACTTTATAGGAAACAAACAAACCAAAAAGCCCCCTCCCCCCCCAAAAAAGCCCCCTCAGAACATTTTAATAATGATAAAGCTTACCTGATATTAAAGAATACCTAATTTTCATTAAACATGACGAATTCGATCAAAATCGTTAAAGCCGTTTTTGAGATCATCTAAAAAAAGGTGAAAATTGGAAAAAAAAATATGAAATAATGTGCCCGCTCCGTTTGACCAATTTTGATGAAATGTTGGCTATCAAATCTTTGGCATATACATACAACAAATACCCAGTTTGATCAAAATCGTTAAAAGCCTTTTTTGAGCAAATAAAAAAAATACGTGAAAATGATACAAAATTTATTAAATAAATTCCCCCCTCCGGTTGATCAATTTTGATGTAATGTTGGCTATCGCATCTTTGGCATATACATACATCAAATACCCAGTTTGATCAAAATTGTCAAAACTGTTTTTGAGTAAATAAAAAAAAACACGTGAAAATGATACACAATTTATTAAGTGAAGTCCCTCCTCCTGTTGGTCAATTTTGATGAATTTTTTACAGTCATATCTTGGGCATATAAATAGATCAAATACTCAGTTTAATCAAAATCGTTAGAGCCGTTTTTGAGAAAATTGAAAAAAGAGTAAAAAGTTAGCAAATAAAGTACCCCCTCCCTTTGAGCAATTATGATGAAATTTTTGCTGTCACATTGCGGACATATACATACACCAAATACCCAATTTCAATTTTGTACGGCCTATAGTTTTTAAGCTAGTCTGTTCACACACACACACACACACACACACACACACACACACACACACACACACACACACACACACACACACACACACACACACACACACACACACACACAAACACACACACACACACACACACACACAGACCACAGGGGACCCCAAAATGTGTATTTCCGTTGAAAACCGGAAGTCGAAATTTTTCACGATCTCAATACTTTCCTTACTATATATTTCATATATAGGTAAGTGAAAGTAGTAAACGAATTTTTATAATTAATTTGATTTTATTAAGAATGATCTCACCGAATTGTTTTTATATTACAATAAAATACAATAGCACATAAACTTACAATACTAAGTCGCGGGTTCGCGTCCCGAGTTTTTGATTGTTTTTGATGGGAGTAAAAAATCCTTACCCATGCCTCTCTCGGATAGGACGTAAAATGGAGGTCCCGAGCCTGTACGATGTCAGGTACACGTTGAAGATCCCTATCCTAATTATACCTGGATAGGCAAAATTTAGGACTCCCACTGTAGCATCTTCGGATTAGCCTTAGTGGCATAGAGTGACGTAAAAACAAACAAAAAATTACCATCAAACTTTCTCTTTGCTTACAATAAATATTCCCAGTGCCATTTTCAAATTTATATGCATATTGATGTCTGATTTCTTCGGATAGTCAAATGGGCAACTCATGAACGAGCATTATGACATGGTTAAATTACTCTGTTGCGTTTTTGTTTTTGGTTCTCGAGTAGTTTCAACTTCCCCAGATCTCTCAGGTGCTTTCACTTTGTCTTAAGTCCTTTAGCGATAATAAGTGAGAAAAGAATCCTTAAACTTTGTCCATTTTTTCTTGTATGAGTATGGTGCTAGCATGGCAAAACAATATCACTGTTTACCATAAATTAATTTGTTTCTCTCTCTCTTCAAACTTTGATTCACACCTGTCAGCAATCCTCGACAATCAGCGAATGTGATAGCTACAACGTATTAATGTGTAAGGCATTTTGGCATGAAGGAACGGAAGTGCCCAGCAGCACTTGAGACTAATTCAGGAGAGGAGGTCTAGGCATCTAGTTTCATTTTAGCCGTTTTATGGCGGGTGACACTGAGGGCACGTCATTAATTAATCTGTTATTATGTCTGTACAATTTAATAAAAAAGCGTGAATAATGAGTTCGTATGTGCTGTGGAATAGTTGGTTGTTGTAAGGGTGGCGGGATGCCAATAACAACCGGACAGATGATTTGAGAACCAGAAGATAGCAAGTTCAAAACCCGGAGCCAGGGGAAATTTAATAATACTCGGCATTTATCCCCCACCCTCTCCCCTGGTCCGGGAAACCCCGTATAGCCTAAACGGCGAGGAAGGGGTTGACCCTCCCAAAAAAAAAAAATGTTGTAAGTCTAATTTTGGCTGCATACGTACTTAAGGGCGTCATTAATTAGTCTCATAATTTTGGATTCAAAAGTTTGTAAATTTTGTGTGTCTATTTAGGTGAGTCAAAAATTCCTGAAGCATATGTCCATACATTGAATTAAATTTAAATAGGTTTTATTTAACAGATCTTTAAACGGGTCAAACACTCACAATTGTTTAAGACCAGATCTGTTTGACCTAAGACCCTCCTTTGATGTTATATTTTTATCAATGGCTGCCCCTTAACCTGATTAAATTAATCAGTACCCATTCAAATAATTCTTCTTTATATTATAGATAGAGAGAACGCTTGATTCAATGAAGTTTTTTACTGCAATTTATCACGAAGCGTTAAAAGTATATTTATGAATAAATAATACATATTAATTTAAAAATAAAAGTCTTACTCACTATTTTAAGAAAAATAATTCGTCTTAAAACAGTGAGTACAAGATAATTGAGGCGTTTACTTTCAAAACCGGCAGCATCCATTTTCAAAATTTTTTTAGGACTGATCAAAAAGGATCAATTGGAACCGCTTTTGATAAGAAATGGAATCTTTTAGTATTGATTTTCGGAGGATCTAGACGTTCTTGAAACAAACGTGTCTAACACATTTTATTTATCATGAAAAACTTGAAAAAAAAAATGTTAGTAAAACATGGATGTAACCGGTTTTGAAACCAAACGTCTCAATTACTTTAGGATAATTAATATTTTCGTCTTAATTTCTTATTACTTAGAAAAGTAGTATTCTAAATGAAATCAGGATAAACTGTTGTATTGTAAAACGGTCTCTGAATATGGAAGAAACCGTAGATATCCTAAACGGCAAATGTAACCAACAACTATTCCTGTATATAAAAATTGCAACAAAATATAGACAAGAAATGACTCATGAATATAATCAGTAGAAATAGATTCCCTAATACGCCAGTGGAAAAATTTATAAAAATCGCTTATAGCTAGTTTTATAATTTGGTCATTTATATATGAGGAGTTTTTCAGTATGGATGTCAGTTCAGTTCACTATGAAATAATTTTTCTTTTATTTGGTTTTTATTACTACCACTTATCACATATCTTCTCTTATTGTTATATATTTGCAACCTATTTATATTTATAACAAGCTAGGATATCTTGACAGACGGTCTTGCGTCCATTGTCTATTTACGTCTTAGTATTTCCTTATTTTTATATTGTATTATATAAGTATTTTCTTATTTTGTTTTGTATTATATAATATTTTTCATGAATAAACGTTATTTCTATCTATCTATCTATCTTACTAAAAGTAGGCGATGGAAATCCATAATCCATTAAAATAAATATTTCAGACATTTATAAAACGTTGCTTTTTAGCCAAATAGCGGTACATAATTTACCTAATACCTAATTTTTATATTAATATCTCAAAAGGAAAAAAATGTTATAAGGAATACACAATTCATTAGTAAAAGTATTTCGAACCAATATCGAACTATTGTTTATATATGGTTTATATATATACCTATGAGAATTGTTTATCATTTTAAAGGATTAAGTTTATAGGGGATCTAGCTGTGTGCGAAAAATATAATTGTAGGTATAGACGAATGGTGACTGTCAATTTAGGACCTAATTCTAAATATTTTCTATTATTCAAATCATACAATGTTGTTATAACAATTAAATGTTTAAAGCCAATCCATTTTGCATTTAATGATATAAAATATTATTAAATAAAAGCGTCATAAAAAAGTTTTTTTTTGGGTCCTCAGCTTTCAAGGAGAGGTAGGTAGGCTCCACTCCTTGGGATCCGCTGATAATTGAAACAAATAAGAGGAAGAAAAAAAAAATCATAAATTATAAAACTTGCATTATACGAAATCGTCTAAACTGTTAAGAGATCATTGACATGTAAGGTATGCAATAAAATTAAATGCTTTAACTGATAGTGAATTAAATAAGCAGACACAGATTAAAGGTGGGATTACCCTTTAAACCCACGTGTTAATACAGTAAACATAATATTCCTGTTAGTTGAAGAAATTGAATTGAGACCTGTCATTTTATACCTAATATCTGAATAATTTTTTTTAATATTTTATTAAATCGATATTATTACTGTTGCTAATTTCAAGTGTGTTCGTTATTTCATAGTTTTAAATACTGATTTAATTATTTAAAAATGTGATTAAGGTTTTTTTTTCTTAATTGAAGGAATCTCTTCCATGGGATATTATTTATTTTATTCTCCCAACGTTTCGGGCTTTGGCCCATCTTCTGGGGGCTCATCTGTGTTTTAACATTATTTGAATAAGAATATATATATATATATATATATATATATATATATATATATATATATATATATATATATATAGGATTGAGGTTATATTAGCAGGCCCTAATATTTTATTAATAAATGCTCTTATTCGCAAGAAAGAAAACTTTTTTATATAGTTACTTATCATCTTATTATAAAAATGCAAGGGACGGTTTGTTTGTTAACTCGAAACTCAAAAACTAGCGGATGGAAAGTCTGAAACATACAGAACGTTGCTGTTTAGCCAAATAGCAGTCATATCTACTTTTTATGCTAATATATCCAATAGAAAAACATTTTATTTTGTTTATTCGCTGCAAAATTAAGAAGGAATCACGGAAATAGTAAAATTATTAACAGAGTTACGGCCTATGGTAATTTTGATCCCAGGTTTTTCTACTGTTTTATCAGTTTATAAGCCCAATAGAAAAAAATGAATCCCAATGGAATACACAATGTTCCTTTTATTCAGTAGAGTGTAATTATCTTTTTATATGGGGGGGGGGCACAATGAAACAATAAGGTTTTTTTTACCGTTAGCACCCCACCTGAGACTTTATTTTCAATTTTTTATTTTTTTCAACGTTACCTTAGGATCTAATCTATGTAAGAAATGCGTTGAACATTATTTTATGCATCATGTCTGACCGCGAGCAACTATTTTCCAAAAAAATAATTTTGTTTCATTGTGCCCCATGCCCGTGGAACAATGTAACAGCTGAAGAAAACAACACCGTAATTAACAAAAAATCTTTATTCGGCTTCCAGTCGGTTTTTCGTTCTTCTGCTTTAGGATAGCCACGAAATTATTCAGGAAAGAGGAAAGTTTGACTTTGGAAAAAATTTGTCATAAATTATACAGTTATTTTGTTGTTCCGCTCTCAATTTCGAACCAATTTGTAAGAAAATGAAAAAAATAAAAAACTGACTGCTTAAAACACAATGAAAAACGCATGCGGCATGATGAAACACTCGTGGGACTCCATAAAACGTTTCATGGTGTCCCGAGCGCCCTTGTTTCAAGGAACCCAATACGAGCCATTTTGATGTCTTTAACTTCCTACGATGAACGTGAAGAGGTAGGAAAGCCAAAGCCAGGCAAAATCTTAACAGATACACGCATAATGAAAAAGTTGTAAGAGCAGATTGAATAAAATAATTACTCATACGTAGAGATGAAAATCCGTTCGACGAAAATTTTTAGTTTCGCCACACAAAACCGCATTTCAGCACGTGGAATCTGTCTAAAACAAGTCGAAAGGGGACAATATGCTGACTTTGTTAGTAGCCACCCTTACCGCTTGCTGTATGAATTTGGTTGCTCTAGACCTTTTGGTTAGCCCAGTGCACCGACTGTTTCATTGTGACCCGTGTTTCATTGTGCCAAACCCTCCCCTATATAATTTAAAAAAATGTCAGCAAAAATTGACTCGTAAATATTCGACAGAAATGTAAAGAAGATTATGTCTAATGACGTTTTTGCATTTATTTACTTTCCTAAAAGTTAATATTACTATACAGTTCAGCTAGTTTATGATCTGTTGCAAAAGATTGGCGGCTATGGCTATTCGATTTTTTTCATATATCTATCGTGTCAAATACAAGACTGGTCTAAATCAAAATAGTATATTTCATAAGTTTTTATTTCTGTGCAAGATCTCGAAAGTGTTGATTTTTGAAAAAAATTAACTAGCGGATGAAGTAGCCAAAGAAAGCTAGAAGAAGAAACTTTAATTGGCTCTCCTGAAAAATCTATTTTTTTTTTTAAGATAGGCCAATCTTGTATTATATGAGGCGTTTGATTTCAAATCCAGGTACATCCATTTTCAACAATTTTTCAAGATGAATCAAAAAAGGATCAATTGAAACAGCTTTTGATAAGAAATGTAACTTTTTAGTATTGATTTTCGAAGGATCTAGACGTTTTTGAAACAAAGGCATCCAACACATTTTGTTTTTAACATGAAAAACTTGATTAAAAATGAAGAAAAAATTGTTTAAAAAAAAATGGATGTAACCGGTTTTGAAACCAAACGCCTCGTATGAGTGTTTATATTAAACAAGTATTTTGTTTTAATTAAATAGTAATTTTCTAGAATCTCTGAGTCATATTCTCTTTCCCTTTTTTTTTTTTTTATATGTTTGTGAATGTCAAAAAAAAAGGTAAATAATTCTTTAACATGAACTTTTTTTTATAACTTAAATACATTCATTAATTAAAAATATATATATAATATATATATATAATACATGAATGGATGGCTCAGAATAATTTTTTTTTCTTTAACAGGAAGGGCATGGTTTGGATAAAATACGCGTGAAGGAAGACTCAAAAACTAAAAAGGTCAGTAAAACAGAAGAAAAAAAAACATGTAGATTTTCTACACTTCAATCTTTGACCATGACTCAAATAACATAATTAATATCATTGAATGTTGATCACCTAATTTTGTATTATAATTTTATTGTTAATAACATATCCCTCTAATAAGGAACTGTCATTTAATATACACCAAATGAAATAAAATATTTTAAGAGCAGTTATCATGATGGGAAGGAGGAACTAATCTTATTATTTTGAGGTCCATGTGATAAGGTTCTTGTTGATAACACTTATTTATGTGAGGTCTTTTAACTTTTACTCGCACCATGGCATGGTTTCCTTTTCCTTTCAGAATATCCTTTATTTTAAATATATATTTTCTGAATTTGACAGCCGCTAAAGAACTTGGTCTAGATATAAATACGGACAAGACAAAATATAAGTGTTAGTTGCTTAAAATAGGGACGATTACGGTGATAGCTATGAAGAGGGGAAAAGTATAAAAATTTTTGCGGTTATGATGATTTGGAAAACGAAATTCAAGTGGTTATCGAGACTAGATTACAGGTGACAAATGCTCACTACTTATCCGTAGCAAAATTATTTGGCTCACGCCTTATACCAAGAAACTTAAAAATTCATATTTACAAAAGTATTATACTTCCTACGGTCCTTTATAGACGGGTCATTCGCTGTCAATTCAACACAAGCTTGAGCCTCACCATATCAGACTTTCTTGAAATTTGGTATATGTGCACTACTTGTATCTATTAGAACAATTGAAGGGGTCGGGGCAAAATAGTGCCAAGCTACATTTTTAACAAAAATAAACTGTAGCTGCAGTCTGCTGTATATATACTACGTAGGACTATATGTCTATGATGGAAATGCCACCTAAATATGTCTACAGAGGATCTATATAGTCATAGGTTGGCACTAAAGAAATTTTCTAAAAAGTAAGTTTAAAATTTTAATTTCATTTTTCTCAAAAAAGACATTTTTTTAATTTTTATAGATATTTTTTAGAAAATAGGTCATACCTATACCTATACATTATTATATATCATATGAAACGGCATGGAATGCGCTGTTAAAAAACACCAATCTCATAGTCCTAGTCAAATTTGGAAAACATCTACAGCTATTTTTAATCATAAAATGCAAGATTTATTTTATCACTAGTTTTCAATTTTTTGAGTAAAGAAGAAATTTTCATCCCATTTTTATATTTTGTTATATGAATAGATATAATACTCCCTATTTTTTTTTAAATATAAACATTTTAAAAGATGCCCTTTTCGAGAAAATTGAAATTAAAATTTTAAACTTGTTTCAAGAAAATTTCTTTAGTATCTACGTATACATTGCAGTTTATCATATGAAATGGAATGGATTACGCTATTAAAAGACACCAATCCCACATTCCTAGTCACATTTGGAAAACATCTACAGCTATTTTTTAACGGTCATTTTTAAACGATTTAATTCGATTCGACTAATCTTTTATCTTCTAATTAAATCGTTTAAAAATTATAAATCAATTACCTAACAATAACTAATAACAACATAATAATATTTTTGATCATGTTTTTTTCTTTTTCTGGACCTTTTTTTGAGTGCTTTAGAGACCAATAATTCAAAAACGGGTGGACATATCTCATTAATACTTCACAATTGTTCCAGTAGATAAAAGTAGTACACGTATACCAAATTTCAAGAAACTCTGAGGTGACGAGGCTCAAAATGATATATTTTTGTGTTGATTTGACGTGGAATGGTCCAGATGCGAAACGCGACTGCATAAATTGATGGATGACCCACGGCTAAAAGTTTTTGAAAATTAAGTACCATGTAGCATATTTGGAGGGATTAATCAACTGGAGAATTTAGGCGTTTACACAAAGTTGAATTGAGGAAACTTCATCAGGTAATTATGATTGACTGACAACAGACTGACGAATAAGATATGCGTGTAAAATAACGAAAATTATTAGTGAACGAATTCGAAAAAGGTTAATAAGCGCAGAATGGGAAAAGTTAGATGGGAGGATTTCTTTAGGACAATATGTGTCGAGATTCGGTTTGGACGGCTGTCGTTAGATGTATAGTAGAGATCAACTAGTGTGCCGGTATCGTTCTTCGAACCTTCGGGTCGGTTCGCCTTTATTTTGTTATTATTATTTTCTGAATTTGTATTTATATACCGTACTTATTTGCAGAATTTACGTTTGTTTATTTAACGTCCATTTTTATGCCACTAAGGCTAATCGGACGATGCTACAGTGGGAGTCCTAAATTTTGCCTATCCAGGTTTAATTAGGATAGGGATCTTTAACGAGTACCTGACATCGTACAGGCTCGGGACCTCCATTTTACGTCCTATCCGAGGGACGGCATAGCTAAGGATTTTTTACTCCCATTAAAAAATCCTAGGGCCACCGCTGGAATTGAACCCGCGATCTTTAGTTTTGTAGGTTGCCATGCTAACCACAACACCACAGGTGACCCCAGAATTTACGTAGTTCTTTACTAAAATACATAAGTGATCTCGATGTATTATTTCTCGTTTTTTTTTTAATGCATGCCATATCATTAATACTAGATATCAAATGCAATAATGTAGGCCATTAGTTTAAAGATTTATTTCTCCTACAGTTCCGAACAATAAGCATTGGAATATTATACAAAAATTCGACTATTGTTGTAAATTAAAAAATTCTACTATTCCTTGGATTTGACCAAAAAAGAAACAATAAAAATGCAATTACATTTTCATTTTATATTAAAATTGCTAATGAAAGGTATAATGGATTGAATTAGTTTGCACCAGCCGACTAATCTCTATTTAAAAATCAATCCAGCAAAGAAAAAGAGGTCATACCAGATAATATTTCCAAATATAGATGTATGGATTATAAAATAGTTATGTTCGATAAATTGCACATCTAGTTTATAAATTTTTGTAAACAAGAGCGTTTGTATGCAAATTGATTCATTGTGCAATCTTGGGTAGCCGCAATACCGGTCGTTATTCCCGCTGCATAAGTTTACTTGCTAAAGGAAGTATTTCGTAACTTGCAGAATATTCCGAGTTCAACATCACTCGGTTGATACTTTTACGCAATGTTATTAATCAAATTATTAATGCATAAAACACTTTTATATGCAGGGTTATAGACTCCAGATGTTCCAGGTAAATATCTTAGCAACTTTCAGAGATAATTTATTGAGATTTTTTAAATCCATACCATTATGCATATCCCTCTTTTTTAAAAAACAATTTCTATGCGCATGCGCCAGAAATTTATTGATATTGGGAAAACAAAATGAAACTATGTCCTCAATTATATGGGTGCAATTATTATGTAACACTATCCAAAAATTAGCATCATTTCGTGATTCTCTTGATTAGATGATATACCAATAAGGAAATAAACTAAATGAATGATGCGATAGGAATGAACTGAAATGGAAATAAAATCCATTTTTTTAAAATTTGATTTATTGAAATTTAAAAATGTATTTATAATAAATACATCTAACTCTAGTAAATGTGATAATAATCAGAAGAGAAAATATCGTGAACTAACATGAAGAGAAACTACCCATTGGTAGCACTCAACTAATGCAACTAACATAGAAGATCTCTAGGCCATATTTTTTTTTTTTTTTTTTTTTTCAGAAAAATATTCTAATGGGGCTTGAATGGCGAAGAACATTTTTTTCCTATAAACTACCTTTGATTTTGTATATATGGAAAACAAAATTAACTGTCTCTCATTATTTAATAAGAAATAGCTAATGTTAAATATGAAAAAAAATCTATTAACATATAGAGGAGAACAAAGAAGAAAAATGTTTCGCAAAGATTAAAACTTCCATTAATAACTGCAGTAATATATATGTGTGATATGGTATATCGTTGGGAAGGTGAGAACTACTGAAAAAATGAAATTTAGTTTATATTAACTTAGGACGCATGCGCATTATTACCGACAAACCATTGTTTATAAATAAAGCTGTTTGGGCCGGGGATAGCCGAGCGTGTTGGAGCGCGGCCCGCTTTAACACGCTCGAGCCAAACGGTGGCGGTTCGAATCCGGCCTGGGATGGTTGACTTTTATTTCGTGGAGGCACCACGGAATAAATCTCGACCTACCCACCATGGTTAGGATAGGTTGGTTACACCTGTAGAGTAACCCCCCGTATGCCACACATGGCCAGGTAGGGATACCGAAAAAAAAAAAAATAAATAAAGCTGTTTTTCTCATGAAATCAATGTGTCAATGTGTTTTATATGCGTGTTAGAACATACATAGTTAATGGAAATTATTTGTTTCCATGATGACTATGAAGTTTTTAACAATTAATAGATAATTATATATACAGACGCCATGGCTTATTATCACAAATAAAAATAATAAATGAAGCGTGGAAATGCATAAGGGTTTAGGTGCCCAAAAAAATAAAGTTTTTTTTCGCCAAATTGTTATATGTGCCAAAGACATTCTTCAGAAATGGGTATAAGTAATGTTTCGTTGTTAGAAAAGAGTTCATTGAACGAATGAAAAACGGCATGGGTGTAATTCACCCTAGAGAGTATGAAAGTAAATCACCCTAGAGGGTACAAATCACATCATTTCTGTAAAAATTTCCTAAGGCACTTATACCCTTATGCATTTCCACGCTTCAGTTATCTTGATATAAAATATATTACTCTTTAGACAGTAAATGCGTAAAAAAAAATAGGCAATTCTCAAAACATTTAAAATAGTTTACGGTATGAAAAACTACCAACAAGTAGGTTGGTAAGTGAAAGTTTTGTGTTGCTCGTATTGCACCAGATTTGTTTTATTTATTTAGGGATGGTGGGAAAAACTTTCCCATTCCAAAAAGAGATAATTCAAAGTAAAGAACCTGACAGTGTCTCTGTATCTGTATATCGAATACAAGCGAATAAATATGTAGATATAACTACAAATTTATCTTAATAAATTAATTTTTTTTTTAATTTGAAGTGAACATGACTTGTAAACAGGTAATATCATTGATTTAGTTATTATAAGCATTAACTATATCTTACACATATTTCTGATATACTTTTTGGTAACCTGAGGAAGTTTGCTTGCAGATGACGTGCGACAACAGCCCGATCGCGGAGCCTGCGGGCGGAGAGGTGAAGCTGAAGGCGAAGATGTCGCTGCTGAACGGGATCACGGTGATCGTGGGCTCCATCATCGGGTCTGGGATCTTCGTGTCGCCCACCGGGGTCCTCCTCTACACCGGCTCCGTCAACTCCGCCCTCATAGTATGGCTCGTCTCCGGGCTCTTCTCCATGGTAAGTCCAGCCGGGTTTAGAGTATTTGGAACATCCTGTGGCGATGCTTCCTTTGCCTGATCTGTTCCGTATTTATTACAACCAATTATCCCCATTATTAGTATACAAAATTTTAGCTTTAACATCAATTCTATAGTAGAATAACAATGACTACCAAGGGCAGCACGGATTGAACGATATTTCCTTTTTTTTTTTGTACCTTTTGGGAACAACTCATAGTTCTCAACAAATCTCCTTCGATATTACATACTTGGTCCAGTCTTAGAAACCCCATTACATCTCTCTTTTCTTCTTGGCAATTCCGCTCTACTATAGATCCCAGAATGGAAGTGAAAATACCTATGGAAATATCTTTGAAAATAAAACATAGACTTAGTTCGGATTTTTTAGAAAGAATGCTATTCAATTAACTAAATTAAAGCTTAACTAAGTATGTGTATGAATCAATCAGAGTTTTAAAAACATGAGAAAATCCTTTGTACTATCGGAGATTTGGCTTCGAACATTAGAAAATAATTTACAATAAAACTCAACACTAAGTTGAGTGAAGGAGTCGAAAATTACTTGGATAGAGAGAGAAAGAACGATCTAACTCTGGGGCACCTTTTTTTAATCACTAAACCCCGGAATTTCTCTCTTTGTTATTCGAACGTTGCCAATCGTTAATAATAAGTTTTTAATGTATAGGAAGTGATATCTTTACTATAACACGTATGATAAATATGGATTCTAGGGCGTCCGCAGGATTTCGTCTTAGGGGATGGGGTAGGCTGGTAAACATTTCGTCTTGGGGGGCAGCCTGCTAAGATTATTATGACCGGGAGAGGTCGTTGAGGTATTTTAACTAAGTAAGGCTCAATTAGTTTTAAAAATAATGCTGATTGATATTTGATAATCAAAATATTTTTTTATATAATAGGGGAGAGCGGGGTTGGTTGGCATAGTGGGTAGGTTGGCCATTGGCTTGTAGTTTCCGTCACACCTATTGTGAAGGCCAACATTGTATCATGTGACCCGCTCGTCCTCGGGAGTCTTGTCCTGAGTTTTCAATCTGATGCTAACAGTGTAGATGAGAGTGTGCTTCATTGATTGATTTTACAACATGTAAGTAAATTTTTATATTTTCAGTAAAGTTGGTTTAAAGGCATGGCAAAACATTTGACTCCGATTCTGTTCACATAGCCCCAAACTCCTTTGAAAAACCTAACCTTTCGACTAACCAGTTTTTTCAACTTTTTTGATTGCTCTTAGTACGTGGGCCAGACCCCCCTACCGTGCACCCCCCCCCCCCCACATCCCTATAAATTGCATATCGTTGTGTTCCTTGTGATAAAAGATTAAGAAAAAGCTAATGTTCCCAGAAAAAAAAGTGGCCGCACTAACCGAAAATGGCGTTCAAACATGGCGGAATGACAACTTTGATTTTAGTTAGTTTTTTTATTACTGACATTCACCATTATGCTTAATTTCGCCATAACTGGTATTTTATTAAAGCTAGATAGTTCTAGATTCAGAATAAATTAACAAACGTTCTAAAATAATTAGTCTTGACAACATAAAATACATTCAAAGTCTATTTTTTCAAGTCACTCGCGTAAAAGTTAAAATTCCAAGTTAATTTGTGATAAAACAGCCATCGTTAACGAAAAACACCCTGAAATAAAACATCTGGAGCAATTATTCCTCTTTAAAAATCAGAGGTCAAAGTTCAAAATATATCAACTAGTTTCATAGAAAAAGGACGTACAAGGCGAAAAGGCGCCGGTGACTCGGGCGCATCCAGTCCTCTGCCACATCGTTCAGTTCTCATACATCATATAATTACAGCGGGTTTAGGATATTATTTTGAATGTATAATGCAAGTAACTATGTAACTGCAAGTTTTTAATTTATTAAATTACAGAAATAATTAATATAATTTTTTTTTTTTTTTTTTTTTTTTTTTTTTTTTTTTTTTTTTTTTATAAATCTGATAAAAAATAAAGGATATAAATCTGATAAATAATAATGAATTAGTCGCAGATTGCACATTATCTAAACCTCACTTATATTGACATAAACTGGTTATCTTGAAATTAAATAATAATGTTCTAATTGTAGTAGTAGGGTTACAGACACTGGCTTCTGGTCATTCGTGAAATTTGAAATAAATGCAAGTATTGATTGTTTACAGATTTAAAAACAACCCAAATAAAAAAGATAAATAAGAAGTTCTGTTTGTTCGTTGATATGTAGAAATTATTCGTAATACAATTTAGGAAGTATATACATAACACAATTTATTAATGGCTCACAACAATTAATGAATTAACAGTTATACGATATGTGTTTGTGAATATATATATACATATTATGATTAGTTTAAAATTAAACCACTACTGGAGAGGAAAACCAATTAAAACATGTAAGTATTCATGTAGCTATTGGTCTATAATCCACGAAGTTGTGGCCTTTTTCGGTTGCTGGCATATAACTACACATCAAAAAGTTTACTTTCTCTTTTTTTCGAAAAAAGGGTATACTAATATAAATAAAACGAATTATTTGAAGTTGAAATCGGATTAGTTATTTAGCCAAATTCGAACATGAAAGATCGGTAATTTTTATCACTTTGGTGAAAACTCATGTTCCAACGCCTATAACTCGACAATATGTACTCTAAATGAAAAATGTTACAGATAAAAGTTTTAGGATATTAAATTTAGCATAAAATAAGCCCATTTTTATTTATTTATTTTTTTTTTTTTTTTTTTTTTTTTTTTTTTTTTTTTTTTTTTTTTTTTTTTTTGGGACTTCAAGGCTTCCACTGAAGCCCTATACTGCCCATACTAACACCCATGGCACTGGGTGATACTTCTCCTACGAAAGAAAAGCACCACCCAGGGCGGGACTCGAACCCGCAGCTCCGGCATGGGAGTACGGCGCTTTGCCGCACAGCCACACCGGGCCCCAAGCCCATTTATTTTAAAATTAACTTATTCCTGCGCAGAGATACAAATGAAAAAGTGAAAGTATTTGTAGCGCTTACTTCATTCTTTTAACTACATCTTCATTCCTTCATATATCTACATGTCAAAAAGTTTACTTTCTCCTTTTTTCGAATAAAAGGGTATACTAATACAAATAAAATGAAATATTTGGAGTGGAAATCGGATTAGTTATTTAGCCAAATTCGGACATCAAAGATTGGTAATTTTTACCATTTTGGTAGAAACTCATGTTCCAACGCCTACAACTTGACAATATGTACTCTAAATGAAAAATGTTACGTATACAAGTTTTAGAACATTAAATTTAGCATAAAATAAGCCCACCTAAATAGTTAGTTCTGTGAATATTATATCCCCTTAGGTTTCACAGAAAGAAGGAATCAAGTGCTACGAATACTTTCACGTTTCCATTTGTATCTCTACTTCGTAATAAGTTAATTTAAAAATAAATGGGCTTGTTTCATGCTAAATTTAATGTCCTAAAACTTATATATGTAACATTTTTCATTTAGAGTACATATTGTCGAGATATAGGCGTTGGAACATGAGTTTCTACCAAACTGGTAAAAATTACCGATCTTTGATGTCCGAATTTGACTAAATAACTAATCCGATTTCCACTCCAAATATTTCATTTTATTTGTATTAGTATACCCTTTTATTCGAAAAAAGGAGAAAGTAAAATTTTTGACATGTAGATATATGAAGGAATGAAGATGTAGTTAAAAGAATGAAGTAAGCGCTACAAATACTTTCACTTTTTCATTTGTATCTCTGCGCAGGAATAAGTTAATTTTAAAATAAATGGGCTTATTTTATGCTAAATTTAATGTCCTAAAACTTTTATCTGTAACTTTTTTCATTTAGAGTACATATTGTCGAGTTATAGGCGTTGGAACATGAGTTTTCACCAAAGTGATAAAAATTACCGATCTTTCATGTTCGAATTTGGCTAAATAACTAATCCGATTTCAACTTCAAATAATTCGTTTTATTTATATTAGTATTTATCTTTTTTATTTGGGTTGTTTTTAAATCTGTAAACAATCAATACTTTGCAAAAATACATTTATTTAAAATTTCACGAATGATCAGAAGCCAGTGTCTGTAACCCTACTATTACAATTAGAACATTATTATTTAATTTCAAGATAACCAGTTTATGTCAATATAAGTGAGGTTTAGATAATGTGCAATCTGCGACTAATTCATTATTATTTATCAGATTTATATCCTTTATTTTTTATCAGATTCATAAAAAAAAAAAAAATAATAAAAAAAAAATAAAATAAAAAAAAAATTTATATTAATTATTTCTGTAATTTAATAAATTAAAAACTTGCAGTTACATAGGCTCGATTATACATTCAAAATAATATCCTAAACCCGCTGTAATTATATGATGTATGAGAACTGAACGATGTGGCAGAGGACTGGATGCGCCCGAGTCACCGGCGCCTTTTCGCCTTGTACGTCCTTTTTCAATGAAACTAGTTGATATATTTTGAACTTTGACCACTGATTTTTAAAGAAGAATAATTGCTCCAGATGTTTTATTTGAGGGTGTTTTTCGTTAACGATGGCCGTTTTATCACAAATTAACTTGGAATTTTAACTTTTACGCGAGTGACTTGAAAAAATTGATTTTGAATGTATTTTATGTTGTCAAGACTAATTATTTTAGAACGTTTGTTAATTTATTCTGAATCTAGAACTATCTAGCTTTAATAAAATACCAGTTATGGCGAAATTAAGCATAATGGTGAATGTCAGTAATAAAAAAACTAACTAAAATCAAAGTCGTCATTCCGCCATGTTTGAACGCCATTTTCGGTTAGTGCGGCCACTTTTTTTTCTGGGAACATTAGCTTTTTCTTAATCTTTTATCACAAGGAACACAACGATATGCAATTTATAGGGATGTGGGGGGGGGGGGGTGCACGGTAGGGGGGTCTGGCCCACCGTGTATCTCCCCTGTCCTGGCATTCATCTTTCATATGATCTCTCCTGTGGGGTTATTTGGCTCTCTTCAACTTTTTTTGGTGCAGTAGTAATTGACAAAAGCAAGGAAACATAATCAAAGGTGAAACTACCAATTGTCTTTAGTTCCAGCGAGGAAAATGAGAGCAATTTTTCTTATGCAAAAAGTGACGACAGTCTAAACTTCTATCTTCTTCTATTGTCATTCTATTTTCCCTTAAAAGTTGTTAAAAACCGATTCAAAATTATTATATCATCATATTGCAGGTTTTAATAACAATAATATGTGTCAGGCAGTACTTGAATGAGATGGCTAAACAACTCCACCTTCTAGGCCAACCTGCCCCACATAGGGGGCTTAACATCATGGTTAATTGGCATACTCTGGATTGAAGAATTCTTCAATTTTCTATGATCTTAGTATTAAATATTACGTGTTGAAAAAAATAATTGAAGTACTCTAATACTTGGAGTTTACAGTAGTATCAGCCTTATTGGGATTATATTAACAGGAACGACTCAACAATCTAAAAAGTAAAAACTGTTGCCAACCAACCCCGCTCTCCCCTACTTAATAAACTTAGTAAATAAATACGAATTTATTAAATTTGAGCTTTTTGAGTCTCATATTTTTTAGAGGAGGGTTCAGCTGCTCCGCCTTTAAATGTATGCAATACATCTAGAAGATATTTATCGTTACTATTATGATAAAACGCTTTTTTTTTTTTTTTTAATTGAACATTTCTTCTTTGGCTACGTTTTTTTTTTTTTTTTTATAGTCTTTTTACAACTTTTCGTTTTCATAAATATGATGTTAATTGCTCCATATTTTGATAATGGTTTAAAATCTAAAGATCAATTTTCATGATCTATATCTAATATTATAAAGATCTTCAGAGCCGTGGTATACCAAAAACTTTTGATAATAATTTATTGAATAATATAATGTACCCCAAACATGAATGATTTTAACGTAAAAAATTATAATAAGTTCATAATTAGTAAGGAACAAGGTCGTTTTTTTTTTCTCAATAATATAAAAATAGTCTAAAGCCATTTCAATCCCGTGTTTTCTGCGGTAAATCTTTTTAAAACACTCTTAAACAGGCTGGTTAAACATACAATATAATATTAACATCGACGTGGACCTTCAAGAAAATGGGTTCTATGTACGAGTACATGTGCGCCGAACGATAATGTTTTGCATGTTCCTGAGAAATTTAGGTAGTTAACCTGGCCAACCAAATGTATAAATACTAAAAATAAAAATACTGCAGAATCTACAGAATGAATTAGCGTGCAATGTAGTTAGGTATAGTTAAATTTTTTTTTTGTGTTTTTGGTTTTTGTCAGGATTCTGCTAGTTGAGAATCTTCAATTGTGTCTTTGAATCATGAGGTAATCCTTTTTGCGATCATTAAGACATACTGTAGGAATCCTTGTGTTTACAACAGTCAAAAACGATTTTTTTTTATTCGCTAAACTTGATTGTTTTTTTGACATTAACATTAATTATTATTATTTTTTTAATTTTTATTATATTTTTTTTATATACCTTTGATTCAATATTTATGTGAACAATTTGATATCCCCCTACTTGATTGAGCTTATGAAGTGAAAAGAATTCTAGGTTATTTACATTGATCAATGAATGCGAAGAATGTTTATTATATTATGTCATATCCCTATAATAATCTACCATTATACGGTATCCATTAATATCATACATGTTTATCGTAAAACGCTTACAATAACGTAACTTCCTCCAATAGTGTCATAACACCTTTTAACTAGCTCTATCTGCACCTGTCATAATTTGTATCATTATTTTAAAATATTGAAATTGAGGGCTACCTAAATATTTAACGTAGTCATTATCACTGTCGAAAGTTCTGCTTTCGTTTACCGCTCTTTCAATTTTACCTCGTAAGAAATATCAAAGTTCCTGATGGCTCTTTCCATTACTAACTTTTTTTTCATTTTTGTATCAGTATCAGTATCACCAAATCAAATTTTGATTATTTTTCTCCCTATTTCTACCAATTTGACGTTGCTGAATCGCTAGTAACAATATACTCAGTATCTTTATTCGGCAATTTAAGCAATGTCAAGAAGCCTTTGTTAGTTGACAAAGCGGCTTAGAAGCTAAATAAGCTGCTTTACCACTGAGGTTAGAGCCTCACATTAAACGGCTCAGCCTTTTTATAGTTTTATTAAGGTATTGTTAATAAAAAATTTTATTATTCGGATGATAATAAGGAGTTAAAAAAGGCAATAAACATTTCTTATAAAAAGTATCTAATAAGTTAACAACATAATAATGTGTAAGAATTTACACAATTTACATGAATTGTGAATATACAGAAATTTTAATGAAATTTGATTGGCCTACCTTAAAAACATTCAAAAGACTGATAACATTGGTATTTTTTAAATGTTAGAAAAAATTAACAGTTTAACTGTTGTTTTTTATAACAGTTGCATTGGTAGTAAGATATTTTTAATTATCGATTGGTGTCACTTCATGTTTTGGTTTTGTAGACTCTATATTTTAAGACGTATTACACAAAAGCTTTCTTCTATTGTTAATTAATATACTTGTGGTCTCAATTATACTTACGTATCCAAAGTAACTTATGTATAAATTGACAAGGTTTTGGTATGAAAATATTCATTTAAAGAGAATAATTTGTTTTGGAAGAAAGGGCGAATGATGAATAGTTTAGATGCAAAAGAGAACAATATAACTGTGAATGATCTGTTGAATATATTATCCAACGCAGCAACAAAAATGTTCTTTGGAATTTCATAAATACGATCCGTGATTATTTTCAGGGATCCCTAAGATCTCCCTGCTAAGCAATTCAAATTATTCCTAAAATTTATGGATTATGGTTCATTAACTAAAATAAACATTATAAAGATGCTGATATAATATTAGGGCAAGACGAGTTAGCTGTTCCAACCATTTTTCGGAACGATTCGATTTTTTTTTGTTCTTCCGATTCGCGAAATGCTGACAATCAGTAAATGTGATGGCCAGCCCCACTCCTGGCCTGGGAAACCCTGTATAGCCTCACAGGCGAGGAAGGGGATGAAAAATATTAGATGGCCATAGAGGATGTAATGACATGTCAGGTACGGCGAAGGAAAGTACCCAACAACACCCACTTCCTTTCTTGATTCAAATACCATGTTTTTTTAAGTGAGGAAGTCTCTCATCCAGCTCCTTTTTAGCCTCAACCTTGTGCAATGGGGTGTGACAGCCATTTATCTTATCAAACTGTTTGTATGTCCGTTGATGTAAAAGTAGAAATCTTCTTTAAAGCTTCGCTATACGCTCATCTACTGTTTATAGGCAGGGATCATTGTGTAGAGTTTTGTTGGTGACGTTTCATAGCGCATTTGTTAGGAGTTGTGAGAATTTTTATTATAAATTTTTGTAGGTGGGTCTTATTGTGAGTCTCTATCGAGTGTTTGTGAGGAGCATGTCCATATGGACCTCAGTAATATGTGTACGTATTCAGTTTTTGTTAGTTTTTTAGCTTACAGGTTTTAGGAAAAAAGCGGATAAAGAAATTTCGGGTTATTTTAACTTGTGGAACCATGTTATTCTTTTTTCTCAGGTAAGTCCCAGATTGTTTGTTTGTTTAATGTCACTTTATACCATTAAGGCTAATTAGACGATGCTACAGTGGGTGAAGTCTATTGAGTCTATATTTTTTTTTTTTTTTTTTGGGTCCACCCATTCTTCGCCGTTTAGGCTATACGGGGTTTTCCGGGCCAGGGGAGAGGGTGGGGGATTAATGCCGAGTATTATCAAATTTCCCCCGGCTCCGGGTTTTGAACTTGCTACCTTCTGGTTCTCAAATCATCTGTCCGGTTGTCAGTGGCAACGCGTATTTTCTAACGCGTTTAGCCACTCGGCCATCCCGCCACCCTTAAAGTCTATTGAGTCTATCTAAGTTTCTATTGAGATCAATGAAATACTTTGAAATATTTGTCCAGTTACACTACTCTTCACTTAATTTACTTACTGACGGGCACTACAGTTCTTGAAGAACCTTGGCCTCCTCCACAATTTTTAGCCACTCCTGACGATCATTTGCCTTTATCCGCCATCTTCTCACTCTCATTTTTTTCAGGTCTTCTTCAATATTTTGCAGCCACGTCAATCTTGGCCTCCCTCTTAGTCGTTGGCCACCAAGTTTGCCGTAGAACATCCTCTTGGGGACTCTATACTTTTTTTTTTTTTTTTTAATATTTTTCCTCCAATATTTATTCTTCTTATTTAACTATCATCTCAACTCACTTAATCTTTCCACAATTCAGGAAAATGTTAAAAGTTGGATAAAAACGGTTAAATATTATAGATTCAAATTTTCGATAAAATTAAAATTTCGTAGTGTTTGCCTTTCCTGATCAAGATATTTTTGACATTTTTGGTAGCTATCCTGATACTCATCGTACTTGTTGCGTTTCCCGAAGTTGCGATCGGTCGTTGATAAACAATAATTAGAGATGTTTTAAATAACTCTCTACTTCGACAATAACAATGACAATGGATGCCATTATTGTCCCCCATTGAGCCAACTCTCGCTTCTTCATTGTACCTTCTTCATTTAACTACTTTCTCACTTCCATTGAAAAAAAATGTCGATTAATATTGATAATAAGATTGGCTTATTGAGCCGTTTGTTACCAGTAAATATGCTATACATTTTTAGAGAGTATCGATGCAGTCAATTCATGGTATATCTTCTTTTCAATGCAAAAATTCTTTTTACCAACATATCCTGCTGGTAAAAAGAATTCTATCATATGGAAAGATCATTTTTTTTTTACATAATAGAGGTTACTGGTCGAATTAGTATATTTAAATAAACAGAAATTGATGACTAAATTAATCAATTTGTTTATATTGATAAGTATATTTGTTAATTATAATTTGTTGATTGTGAGCTATCAAACCTAGCTATCTTTAAAGGTTATATCGAATCACGATGGACGAAGATATTTTGCACTTTTTACTGTGTGATTATTAATTACTTTTCATTCTTTATTTGATTGATCTTATAATTATTTGAATTTTTACAGTATTATTAAATTTATGATAGCAATGTTTTGTTTAATGTCCCTTTGTTAATAATGCTAATCGGACTATGCTATAGTGCTATGGTGCTAAACTTTGCATATTCACGTATAATTTCCTTTAAAAAATCCTATAGCTACCAGGCGGATTTTTATGATAGCTATTTTAAATATCAGTTTGTGGAAGTGGACTCATTTATCTAAAAATTAGAGGTGCCGCACAGTAAATTTGAAGGCTATGTCCGCTGGAATCCAAAGGTTTTATGCCGATGTTGTTAAAAATTTTAGATTTTCTATCTTATTCTGGATTTCTAAACCCCAATTTTCTAGGATTCAAGTTCTCGTTTCTTCCATATACCCCTAGTATTCTAGTAAAGTGGGTTTCAGATTAAAATCCTTAACCAAGAGACTTCCAATGTACAAAGTACTCATTATAGGAGGGGATATTTATGTACATGATAGGTATGTATGTCATGTAAATAATTTTCTATGTAAATCCTCTTCTTGGAATTGCTATTGAAAAAAAATAAATGACGAATTATAAAAATGGATGTACATTTAAGAATTTTGTTTTAATTAGGCCTTAAAATATTATGCAATGTTCAAAAGTAGGGCATCGGATCTGATATATAACACAGATAGATCGCCTTTGATCGATTAAATTTTATTATGAAACTAAAATGCGATGCATAAAATACTTTGGTTTTATGATTTGCCATTTAATTTTTCCATCGTAATCCCTTTCTTATAATAATTATTTTTAAATCTTGAAAGCGTAGCAAATGCCTGAAAATGGCTTCTGTACATGCAGAAATCTCAGCAGGTAAGGTTATTAGGGTTTATTAAGCTGTTTTATTTAAAATAAAGCAAGCAAATGATTCAGATAAAAAATAATTATAAATGATTATAAATGCTAAAAAGAAATTAACAAAGAATGATTTATTCTAATTTAATCACGAATTTTATACAATTTTCGTCAGTAAGTTGGTGTTGTGGTTAGCATAGCCAACTTCGTAGCATGCCAGGTGGCCCTAGGATTTTTTAAAGGTAGAAAAAAATACTTGACTATTCCGTCCTTTGTTTGGGACGTAAAATGAAATTCTTCCGCCTGTGCGAAGTAAGGTACCCGATGAATGTCCCTAGCCTAATTATACCTGGATAGGCAAAATTCAGAACTCCCAGTGTATTATTGTCCGATTAACCATAGCAGCATAAGGTGACGTTAAATACATAAACAAAGCGTGGTGGGTCTCTGCATCTAAACAGAACCACCTTTTCGTGTATTTGTTCTATAGTTCAGAGTAATAGTTTATTATTCGATCTTTGCCTGTTTTGAACATATTCCTCTTGAGGTAGTTTATTTGTATAAATTTTATCATATAGTTTTCGTTGAAGCTATGGGACGTGTGCTAGTCAGGCGATTTATTTCGTCACTATTTGAATGTGAAGTTTTTTTTTAATGAATATACATCATTCTATTGAGGAAGAAACCAACTGACGGTAGATATCTCTTACTCATTTTGTGTACCTTTGTAAGTGAGCTCTTCATTTGTATAATGTATAATATTACCTAGTTAGTACCTTATAAGGTTACGTATTATACTTAGCTACATACTCCAACTACCATTTATCTCCCATCTCTAACCTCGCTCCTTCTGCTTCCCCTCAGGTGGGTGCCTACTGCTACGCCGAACTGGGCTGCATGATCTCCAAGACGGGGGCGGATTACGCCTACATCATGGAGACCTTCGGCCCGTTCCTGGCCTTCATCAGGCTGTGGACGGAGTGCATGATCGTCCGCCCCTGCTCCCAGGCTATCGTGGCCCTCACCTTCAGCGTCTACGTCCTCAAGCCCGTCTTCCCGGACTGCGTACCTCCGGATCCGGCGGTGCGTCTTCTCGCAGCCATGTGTATCAGTGAGTACCGACTATCTCTAACATAATGTTCTTATCAACATACTATACCATAGATATCATAGATTTTTCCTGTGTGGTTATACAAAGTTTTCTTGCAGGACTTTACTAGTAGAGGTATGCGGTACGCCAGCTATATGTTAAGTGTGTTTTATTGTATTTTTTTCCTAAGGAAACAACGTATATATATTTCAGATTTAGTTTTGAAGTCGTCAGACGCATATACAGAAACTTACTTGAGAATAAATAAAATAAGTTTTCTTATCTTATTAATATGCTATTTCATCTGACAGTACAAACTTTCTCTAAAACAGTACCGGGTATTGTGGAAAAGTATATACAGTCAAAAAGCGTTGATCCGGACTAACTGGGACCAAGACCGATCCGGATAATACGTAATTATTGGTAATAAAAACAAGTTCTCAAATAAGGGAATTAGAATTTCTTACGAAAAATTACATAAAAATGTATAAAATTAAAAAAATATATATTTTACAGCTAAGCCCGGCCATGCTTTGCTGCGGCTTGCTGTCATATTAAAATTTGGGGAAATAAGCAAATGTATTCCAGTAAAATTTACCCCAAAATATTATTACACATAGTAGCCTACTTTAAATAACTGTCGAAGATAGGGTTAAAAATCTTTTCTGACATTTTGTAAATTTTATATATAAAGATAGTTACACTTCTCTACTAAACAGGAAGGAACATTTTGATTTGATGAAATAGGAAGGAACATTGGGATCCATTTGTTAATAGGAAAAACAAGGGATTAAAAATAAAATAGGCCTTAACTATGTTAATAATTACCCGTTTGTTGAGGTTTCTTTTTCATTTTGTAGGGAAGAAAGAAAAGTACCATTCCACCGATTACGATATCATTCTAGTAAAATGGGCGAAATAAAAGAAAAAACGTATGTCTATCACATCTTTTTACAATGGATATATCAACATAAAAAATAGAGTTGGCTTTTATTTTGCTAAACAACAGCATTCTGTAAAAGTTTCATATTTACCCATCCAAAAGTTTTTCAGTTTTAAGGTAACAAACATACAGCCCTTTTATTTTTTTTTTTTTATATAAGATTTCGTTTCAAAGTATCAGTCCTCTGTCTTTTTTTAAATACGTGTTTTGCACTCACCCAAGTCAAATATATATTAAAAAACCAGAGCTGATCCACTTTAACACCTTTTCATCCGTTCCTTTTTTGGCAATATCAAAATATAAGAGAATTTTTCGCGAAATTATAAATACACTCTTATTTTCCGTCTAATTGTAATTTCATTAATGAAAAATTACCGTCTAAACGAAAATTTAATAAAATAAAAATGCCTACAAATATGATTATCATTTGACCTCCGGTTAAACTCTTAAAAGGGGTTTTAATTTTTGCCTCCACCTTTTGAAGGCTCGTGTTAAAAACAAAATTCTATAATTTATTTTACTAATTTCGTCAAAATGAACAATTTTTCTATTAATTTCGATAATTTTACGTCTAAAAACCAAATATTCATATTTATCGGAACCATTATTGAATTTAATTGTAGGGAGTCATGCATTTTGCCTGAACTTTGTTTATAGAAGCTTGGTTTTCTACAGGAAAGTAACAAAAAAAAAAAAAAAAAAAGGCAGTATCAGCAATTAATGAATGGACCCTTGCGAATTTCAAGTAATTCTACCCTTTTAATTTTACTGATTCCCTTGTTAAACTTATATTGCCTTGTTATGAAACTTGCATGAATATGACATATAAAAGTATGTAGAAAGTGAATATATGTATGTATACTTATTAATAAACGCCTAGTTTAAATAATAATAAAAAGTCAAAGTTGGCTAACCGGCGACGACTTAAAAAACAGGTGCAACCCCTAAGAAAATATTGTAATTTTTTTCTTCTAAAATTGAAGTATACATTAGATAGGTAATACATATAGCGTTTAAAATACTTATAGTCCATTGACCATTACTTAAAAGACCATAAGTGATAGTTATGCTGATTATCAATAATGGGCAAATACTTAATTTTTAGGGTATTTACATCCATTATTTAAGAAAAAATATATTTATAAAAAAAATTACTGTTTAGAAATAATTAATGAAAAATCGAACCAATCCCTCAGTACTAAACTGAAAATTCTTTTCGCATTGATCCTTAATGAACAGATTTCATTCTCTCTTGCTGGAAAAGTCTTGCTTTGCTTGAAAAATCTTTCACGAATCACTATCAAGAGACCTTGGAGTACAAACGTTCCGTGCTTTATACCCTTCCTTTCCTACTCGCGACCTTCATCGCTGTATCTACTGAAGAGTACGTTGTACTATCGCTGTGCTATCATACTTGATAATAACCGAGAGCTCCTACTATGTATTCTTTAAATGTGACAAACATTGATGTTAATAAACTATAAATAAGTACCTAAAAACAATTTTCTAAAATGTTTAAAAAAGGAAACTATTAACGAATCGCAAGATCTAGGGCATATAACATCTTGAAAGGGCATATAACATCTTGAAAGGGCATATAACATCTTGAACACGCAGTTTTCTTAGGCATTGGGACTTAAGTGGCGCGACATATAGTAAAAATAATAAGATTAAGGGGAATTTCAAGAAATGTAAATGATCAGAAAATCCTTTTCATATTGTCATAGCTGCATAAAATACAGAAAAAAAAATTATCAGCAGAAGAAGATCAGATCTCATTCCTTAGAACATTAAACTTTAATAACAACTATAAATATTTTTTATTTTATTGTTTTTAAATATAAAAAAAATAATTGTTTTGGTGTAGTTGCTTGAATAGCAGTTTACAATTCTAAAGGTTCGTATTTTAAAGAGAGTAAAAAATCCTGGCTGTGCCGTCCCTCTTCTCAAAATGAAGGTCCGAGCCTGTGCGATGTCAGGTACACGTTATCGTTAAAGATCCCTATCCTATTGTACACGGATTGGCAAAATTTAGGAATACCACGTCCGATTAGCCTTAGCTGCATAAAGAGACGTTAAACAACAAACAACAATAGCTATGTAATCAATAAATATATATTATAAAGCAAAGTGTACAATGTGCGTGCCGAAAAGGCTCAAAATTTGTAACCGAATTCGAAAAAGGAGAAGTTACTTGATAAGGATGCGGTATCGTCATGAGAAATCAGAATGGAATCAGAACATAGAAAACATAAAAAATGGTACATACCAGGATATATTTGCTGCCAAAATAATTTTTCTTAATCTAGAAAAGGGAAGAAAACGCATTCAGAGAACCGCATTAATAGGATCTCTTATACCCGAACCATATATGGGCGGACTTTGAGGTTTTGAAACTTACCACTAATACTAAACTGAAGTTTCAGAATGGTACAAATTTTGTTTTAATCATGATTAATTTTGGTCTATTTTTCTGTAATATTACATTTTAAAGTTATTCTTTCATTCCACCTATTCTACAACACCCTGAGCGAAGCCGGGCCCCACAGCTAGTTTAATATATAAGCACCCTTTATAAATTTGATATAGATCATTTAAAATGCCATTGGTTCCTTTTCCATGGCTAGCGTGCCATTATTCTCTTGAAAAATTCGCAGCTCAATTTCTTATTTTTGACTAATTTTAACAGCCACGAATAAATATTTAAAGTAAAAATAAAAAATAAAATAAAACTAGGTCGGCCTCCAGCTGTTCGTCAAGAAAGAGACTTACATTATAATTTTTTTTGTAAGAAATTTGGCCGCTGAAGAACAAGGCAGAACATTTTCTCAAGTTTAAAATGGACTCACATGTATGAAATCAGGTACAATTTCTTTATAAATAGTTTTGTAAAACAATTAGTTTTTCAGACCGTTTCATTTGAGCAATTTGTTATATATAACGAAAATGGAGACTCATTTTAATCTTAAACGTCAGACTGAAATACGTCTGCTCACGTTAAGACAGGAAGCCCCTCCGTACTGGACCGCTGTGTTAAGTGGAATATTGTACAATTGGGTCTTCAGCAAGTAGTCCGGCGAGTTTAAGAGCACTGCTAGTCTTCATAACGGGATTTATACAGAGATGAACGATTAGGAAACAGGATTTGTAGTAAACCCCAATGATTTATGAATGATTAGGTATTATAGGTTCTTGGATTTAGGCAATTAATAGAGAAATTTCGTTCAAACTGTCAAGTTTACTGAATTCTTGGCTAATGTCACGTTAGCTTTAGGAAGTTATGCGATGTAGTGAACCTACATGTTATGTTATATCTCTATGTAGTTCTGACAGACATTTTTCGTGAGATGAGAATTTAGGTGCTTCTCACTGTTACAAGATGACATTTCAAACTGCTTTAACATCAACACTACTTAATTTTATTTCAAAATACTTCGTACATCATATATAAAAGATAACTATTTTTGTCTTGAACAAATTTCATGTATTAAAAAAATGCCGTTGTGAAGATACAACAAATGACACCATTGGTACATTTATTTTATGACGAAAAAATTATTTAACTCGTTTTACCAAAAAAAATAAGTTAAATCATTTAGAACCTTGTTAACTCAAAAAGATACCGAGATGTAAATTTTTGTATTTGCTCAATACTTAATATTTTATAGTCAGATCATGTATAATAAGATAGATTCCAATATTCCATATAATATAATTTAAATATTCCATATATATTATGGAAGAAGAAGTGGTCCCGATTGGCATTTAAGAAAAATCTTCAATTACATTAACCATTTATCTATTTATTTTTATTTCATTCATGTAAAATATTTGAGTATCAGTAAAATAAAATTGTAGTATATACTTGCAAAAGCGTCAACATTTCAACACATTCCAAGGAAACCTATGAAAAAATATTAAGAAAATTTTCATAAACTAAAAGATATTGTTTAAAATTTAAGATTTTAAATGTTATTATTTCAAAATAGAAAAAGTCAGTGATATCTAAAAATATTTGTTTCGTAGAAAATCGTAATTCGAAGGCTTGATATATGTTCTGAACAAATTGTATTCTACTTTCAATCTTTAAATTAACTTTTCTGAAAATTATTTTTTTGAGATAAGGAGTGAAGAATCAAAGTAAACTATGACAATACTTTATAATTAAATAGTTTCATAAATCATAAAACTGACTATAGACCACCACTAAAACTATGTAGATCTGATATGCGTTATACCTTTTATTTGCCTGAAATGGTTAAATGAATGAATAAAAAAACTCGTGAATTATTGACAAATAATTTATTGAAAACCCCGTAACACTAAGAAGAAAATTATGTAAATATCGTTTTACATCAATATCAATTAAAAAAATTAATCAATTTTAAAACGAATGAAATGAAGACATAAATTATATATACTAATATTAAAATTGTAACTAAAATAATTTTTCGTATTATTCAATGGCAGAATCTCGACTCTTTACTACTTTTATGTACTAATTTAACAGTGAAGCTTGAAATTTTAAATTTCGAACATGAAATTTTTTTCGAACTCGGATATATGGAAAACGGAAACCAATCGTCATCCTGTACCGTAGCCTTTACTTAAATAAGAACTGATATTACAAAATAACAGGTTCTGAAGCCTATTGCCATAACTGACCTACCTCTTAATCACAGTTACATTATTAACAAGGACAAACCTGGTAACTGACCCCGATACTTGAAATAATGATGTCCTACAGTTCCAGATCTCGCAGCGATATGTTCGAACTATTTTATTATCCCCTTCGTTTCCCCATTAGCGGGACTTCAGAACTCGCAAACCATTAAGAGCAGCTCGTAGCGTGTTTACTTATGACCACAATAGCCATTGTGGAGCAGAGCAATTTGCGGCTGAGGGGCTGGAAAGGTCAACACAGTTCTTCAACTGACATTCCAATTTCTTTAAGTATTTGCCGTCTCTTGGGAACTCACTCCACTTTTACCGTAATTATGGTATACACGACCCGTAATTAAAAGAAAATCTAAAAGTTCTAACTAATTAGCACACTTTTAAGAAAGTGGTACTTTCAAGCACAAACGAACTTTCATATTTGTGTAGATGCACCTGTAGCTGACATGCTTAAGAGGATCTCTTCGAAATTTTAGATGTAAAAACTTTTAATAGAATGAGGATTTTGTATTTCGGTTCAGTTCTAATCATAATTGTCAGCTGGAAATGAATATATAGAATATAAATAAATATATAAATCTATATAAATATATAGAAAAGCTTATTTTACCATGCTCAACTTGTAATATTCCTATAATAATGATAATAATTCCTGTACTAATAATAATTATTATTATTATAAAAGATATGTTTACTTTTATAAAACTAAAATCTGGCGTTTCTTGTTCATATTTTCAAAATAACATCTACGCTATCAAAATTGATTAACTAAAGAACTTATAAAAAGGGTTATTATGAGTTACTAACACAAGCTCGGACGGATCTTTTAAATCTTCCATATCCTTTTAAAAAAAAAAATGTTCAAAAAAAAAAAGAAAAATTAACTTCTACGGTTTTATTTTTCAAAAAAAAAACCAATGTGGTTAATCAATTTTACAATTAAAATTAAATTTACATTTTAAGAGGGGAAGAAAAACCGTATCCTTACTGGCTAGATGCTTGTTCGAAGGTGATTTCGAGTAATTCGGAAATTATTATTGTAACTAATATTACAATAAATACTTAAGAAAGACAAAAGAATGTCTTAATTTTTTTCAAACCATTCTAGGAGGTCCTGAAATTTTATAATTCCGATCTTTCAAGGTGCAGGCCAATTAGCTATCGCCGCCTCTCCTTAAATAAATAATCATTAAAAGTCATGAAAAATATATTAATAACATATAACAATAATAGTCACCGAACCCTTAAATGCATAAAATAAAAGAATTTTCCATTCATTATTCTCTCAACACTAAACCTCACCTATCAAACCACTCCAGACACAATTCCAAAGCATTTTGTATTTCTTTGGGCAGTCTTCATAACTGTAATTGTAATTCATCATACTTTAAAGTTAGATCGAATAGTTTAAAGATTGAAGAAAAATTCATTTTTCTAGTTAAATATATTTTTAAATTTCATAGAGGTGGCTTACGACATCATCCCCAACTATTTCCGCTACAAAATTTTAAAATCTATAAAAAAAATTATGAATACAAAACAGGGTAGCAAACCATTCACTTTAAATCCATTTTTCTAAAATTTCAATATGCCACCGACTTGACCCAATTCCTATCGGAGGGGGAGGGGGTGACCCTTTCACAGCCTCTGTGAACACATTGTTTCCAATCTTTTTTGCTCATTCAATCTTGACTATTCTTAGAGGCGTCTGAAAAGAAGATGGCATAAGGATCTCATATTAAAAAATAAGTTATTGCAGTCTGTTCTGAAAGTCTGTTCATGGTAGTATACTTGCATGTGTTGTTCAAAGTTATAAATTTAGCTTTCGTTAGGTTTTAAATTACAAAAATATAATTAAGAAACGAATTTCAGCATGATTATTTTAAGACATATTAAGAACATCATTGTCTCAAAATATAATTTTTCTGTGGATATTTCGGCATCTTATGACCAAATGAGACCTGAATTATTATTTTAGATAAATCTAATATTATTATTATAAATTTAAAAAAACATTTTAATTCAGTTTCGGTATGGTGCGCTGACCAGTAACATAATGCAAATGTCATTCAAGCTCTTTGGATATTAGCCAACGCTTTTCAAAATAAAGGTTAATGTAAACATTGCGAAATTCTTAAATAATTTATATCCGCATCTTCTCCATGAAAACTTGGTTTGCGAAGCCGTTACTGCACAGGGGCATGTTGGCCAACCGTGTCAATTTAATCAATTTGATTAGAAGGTATCGTTCCTTTCTAAAGTACAAGGTTACACTCCAGCCTATTAGGTATCAATGGTAACCGGTCATGGTTTTTTGGTCGTTTTATTAATTAATGTATAGATAAGAAAAACACAAAAATGTCAAATTATCGGCCCATATTAATTACCCTCTTGGGTATACTTTCTAATTTACTGCATGATTCTATTTACTTTTTAGGCTTCCTAGAGGTCTCTTGTCTACAATCGAAGCATGCATTGTTGTGTAGAGGCTTCTCTAAATCTTGATGAAAGAGTTTTCATATTACCCTATTAGTTTATCAAAATTAATTTAATAATTTAGTTGATGATCTCCAAATGTTCCAAAAGGGTTATGAAATTTACTAAAAAATAATTTATATTGATGCTGAAGGGATCTGGAAATGGCTACTGCAGTGTGTAGCAGTGTTGCCCATGTATATCGATGTAGCAGTGTGTGTTGAAAAATACCTGCGTTACCACGTGGAATTGTTACCTTATATGGAATTAATCAAATAGAAATTTCAATATATGTTTTGTTACTTGGTTTAATCAGAATTCATTGATTGGTGCAATTAGAAGTACCAATAGTGAATATATTTTTATTTTGTAATCATATGAATTTATTAGTATTCTCAATAATTTGGAACTATATTTGGAGAAGATACAGCTACATCATTACGCTATTTCATTGGGCATTACAAAGTCTGGTAAATTGTTGCATAGGTTCGACATGATTTTAACTGACATTTTTGTTGCTTTTGAATTCCTTTTAAAGTGATTTTTTAATATGTATTTATTTTTACTCGTTTTTTCTGTGGCACTATTTTACCCGTACTTGGACCTTTTTTAAAAAAAAATGAAGGAAAAGCATTTCTGTAATAATTAATGCCATATAAATTTCATACATTTTATTAGTGACGAACATTTTTTTTTCTAAATCTAAATTTTCGAACCTCGTTTTTTTTTTTTTTTTTTTTTTTTTGTGAGGGGTAAGAGTGATGTTATGGTTAAGCATTTTACTTTTTGACTATATATAGCTCAATGAATCTTAAAGTTTACAGAAAACATAGTCTGGTATTTGGTAAAAATATAACGCCGACATTAACAACATAGACCTACTACTTAATGTGGTAAAAAATGTTTTTTCTATTGTGAACCTTTTGAGAAAATTTCTAGTTGTGCTGGTGATATGGATACCACGATAAAAACAAAAAGAAATATAATTCTACGGTGAAAAACAAGGTTTTTGTGAAAAATAAATAAAACTTATGATTAATTGCATATAAATATTTTTACAATAAAAGTGAAATATCACTTAATAAGTTTGGATTTTGATAAAGTGGCCCAATCAGAATTTAATTTGTTTTATAGGAATATTGTTATTTTCGGAAATCCCCAAGAGTATCTTAACTTTAATATTCATGTAAATAAGCAAAGGATAGTAGCTCAATTGAGGATGGCGGGTAAGAAGTATACACGGTTATCAATAAACAACATGCATAGAACTTTCAATAGTGATCAAGATTGTAAATATTGTGAAACCAGTTGTAGCGATGAAATCTCACATTTTTTATTAAATTGTTCAGCCTTTCATGATATGAGACAAACCTTTTTGAAAAAGTATATCCAACCAAATAATACAAAAGAATGGAATCTCCAGAATCTTTTGTTAATTAAAAATGAAAGTCAAATTAACAATATTTATTTATTTGTACTTAAATCACTTAGGAAAGAACGACAATAGAAAATAAAAATATTTAATACTCCATAATACTTAATTGCAGCTTATTAATAATATTTTGTAAGAATTGAATTTATTTTATTTTTTACGAGTTTTTTTTTTTTTTGTGATCGAAACATAATTTTATTCTATCAACAAAGAATTTTTATGTTTTATTTTCGCTATTTGTAAATATTCTGTACGTGATTTAATTTTAACATTTTTCTTTACAAACATATTGTACTATCTGTCTATCATTGTTATATTAATATTACTACTTTTCTTTTTATGTTATAATTTAGGATTTTATTTTATTATTTTTTTATTTAATTTTTTTTTTCTTTCTTTTTTTCGTTTGTTTTGTATGACCATTTTATTTTATTTTTTGTATATGGAGCCAGACCTCCTGTAATTGTAATTATTACAAAATACAGTATTTTATTCATTCATTCATTCATTCATTCAATAAAAGTGAAATTTATGTTTGTGAAACGAAAACAAACATCTTTTTCCGAGAAAAAAATAATCATTGGTAGCACAAATGTTTTTCCGTGTGGCACTTTACTCTGACCGACAGAGATGCCACTTTCATCAACATTGAATATGAGATCCCCTCTTTTGAATGCCAGGAGGATGCACCACTGGGTGCTATCTCCCTCATGCCTACCAATGCCATTTGTAACTTATATCCTCCAATGGTTTTGAAATCAGGATAAATACTTCACAGTTTTTGTACCGGCATAAACATAAAAAATATAAAAACTCACTAACTGGAACTGTGGCCGAAAACAGTGTTTCCACAAGCCTTCTTATAACCTTTAACTTCAAATTTAGTTGTCTATTACTAATTCGTTTCTATTAGTTTCTTTCTAAGTTTATTTTTCTATTACTATTTACCAGCGTACTTTTTTAATATTAAGGGTACCCATATTACCCTTATAATACCTGCCTCAACCTTTTTTAGCTTAAAGGCACATTGTTAAACGGATGGCTAGACGAGGTTGTAAAGCATTATTTAAAAATATCTTATGATATTAAATTAACATTTGAGTTGAAATATATTAATTTTTGTAGCTAAAAAGAAATCCTTAAATATTTACTAATGAGTTTTGTCACATTTTTTTTTTTTTTTTTTCAAATGTCTATTGTTTGTAAACGTTTGTAAAATAATTAAGATTAATTATTTAATTTCCTTAGCTATTAAATGAAATGGACTTTATTAATAAATTTTCTTATTTATTTATGGTATTGAGACGTAAAGAATTTTATATCCATACAAACGACGGGAAGTAGGTCCGGCGGAAGATGAGATGAATTGAGCTACAAAGGCCACGAAATTGAGCTAAGGACAGTGAACCCATTTAGTTTATTCTCGATCTTTCCCTCCATTTACATATTTGTTTAAATTATTATAAAAATTTTAAAAAACGAAAAAGGGTTCCACCCCTTACTCATGGTTCTTCAATCTGTTTACGATTGAATTCTCTCATGTTATAATAATACCCAAAACTTTTGACCTGACTTCTTCGCTTCTCATAACCGAAAAATCGACGCAAACTACATTATTTTATAATGTAAAATTTATGTTGTTTATTGCCTGATAACATTCCCCAGAGAAGATCCTGAGAAAAGAAATATGTTGTTGAAGGCACTGCTTGACTTTTTTTGAAAGCGATTTCTAAAACTGCTCTTTAAGATTAATAAATATGCTATTATAGATATAATAGATGCAATTTTCCGTCGAAAAACTCGCCCGCGGGGTATTGAAGTTTTTCCCGACAAAGTGGGCCAATTCGTTCCGCGCTAGGGTTTCGCGAAACACCTGCCCCTCTACCTTGTGACCTCGTCCAGTCGTGTGTGTGTATAATAAATTCTTCCCTCTTCTTAATAAAACGTTTTCATAATACTTCATATCCGAACGGGTCCATTGTACACTAGAATTTATAGAATATTTTTGAAAAATAAGGTCTTTATTTAACTGTATTAAAGAAATTAAGATATTTTGGTGAACCTAGGAGTGAAAAAAAAACAAGAAACTAATTTATTATGTTGGCAACTTATTGCTTAATAACAGAATATGTTGGTTCATGGACATTTTTTTTGGTCTATGTCCACCCAAGTCTTGTTTTGCCCTTCATTGATACTATGTGCTTTTAAAAGATTGTCACTATGTTGAGTAGAGCATACATTCAATACCATCAAGATGGGTATTTGGAAAAAAACATCTCTTTGAATAGAAAAAATGAACTCTCGAATAATAAAAATATATTATTTTATTTTCTGTTGTTGTAACTATTTTTAAGGAACTAAGCAATCTTTCATGCCTCTTTCATTTTTGATAATATACAAACAAAACAACTGATTGCCCGCCAATCTCTTAACTTGAAAATTACTTGGTTGATGGTATAGAAACAAAATCACTATTTTGTAACAAAATATTTTCGACCACTATTAATCAACTACCTGAGGATATTTTTTTGAAGTATGCATGTTCCAAGGTATGCCTAGACAAATGTTACAACAACGTCGTTTTCTTCAAAAACTCCGACGCATTCGAGGATTGCGTTCCGAATGTTGTCATGTTCAATCAACTATTTCGACAACTGAGAATCATTGTTTCATGGTTACTTGAAGAGGGTTGGTATATCTTTCTTCTATCTACGGTTTCTTTGACCTTTTGATAAAGTTTTATTCTTTGCAGTTACGACTAAGCTTGAAACTAATGGAATCCATCTTTTTTTCATAGAAATGTTCATCTTATTCCCAAATAAAAAAAGGAATGAAAACAGTGTAAACGGAAACGCGCATTATAGCTCCTATCGTTCCAAATAAAAAATTCTAACCACCCCCCAAATTTAAGCAATATTTCAAGCCTTTTCTTCTTCTAAAACAATAGATATTTACAATAATTAATTGAAAATATATTTCATGTTATTTAAATCCTAGTGGATAATTTAATTCAATAAAAATGAGCATGGGGTACAGATATGAGAATAATTTGTTTTTTGTTGAGTAATCATCCGCAAATTGGCTTCGAAACATTATGGAAATATTTTATTTAAAAATTTTAAAACAAAACTAAATTCACTGTTGTCTAAGGTCAAAATATTCAATTTTTTGGCAGGCATGGAAACGTTTGTTATATCCGTTGCGATGAAAATGAAATTCTTCGTCCAGGTTTTTGAAAAGTACATACATTGCCGATGGCGCCAAGATTCCACGTTGCGAAAACCGGTCTCACCGAAAAGAAAAAAAAATCATCGCAGTCGGCCTTGGCCCCGGTTAAAGAGTGTAAACAAACAGAACTAGAAGACCTGCATCTGGCTAACCTTATTACCCGATTTTCAATTCTTTTTAATTTTTTAACAAAAAAAATTGTTTTGTTTTTTTGCTACCTTATGACTGACTCTAGAATGTTCATTTTCAATATTGACGTGCTTTACCGAACAGCAATTCATTTTCACTATATTTGTTTTTATCTATTTATCCTTGAAAAAAAAACACCTTTTATCGTCAAACTCGGTTTAAAGTTTTAACCGTCCAAGATAACAAACGTTTTGCTAAATACATGTCCAACCTATTCTATCTTCCAATACAAGATGTTTTGACTTGGACGGGCACTAAAAATGAGTATTAGTGCAAATATGAGTATCAATATGTTAAAAACCACATTTTCGTGGTTTATTCCAAAAAAAAAAAAAAAAAAAGATCATACTCGATAATTTCACTAGGCTAATGCTTATTTATTTATTTTTAACAAAATGAGCTCTTCAACCACTGGGGTCATTTTAGCCTCTATACAACATTTGCTAAAGTATGAAAAGAAATATCAGAGTACAATTATAAATACAATTGTAACATAAAAATTATGGGTGACAATAAAGAATGAAAACAATACAGAAGGTAGTATCGCTATAAGAATTTAGGTGTTGCTTGGGAAGAGAATAAAGGATAATATTATAAATGGATAAGTTGGGAAGTTAATGCTTATTGAATTGTTTTTAGTAAATATGATTTATTTTTTATAAAAATGAAAATAACATAAGCAAAAAGTCTTCCTTTTCCTTTCTGTGCTTTTAAAGTAAAGAAGTTTAATAAAACACATTTTTAAAATTGAAATTTTATTCAACCCACAACTATTTTTATGCCCCCGTGAAGGTTGGAGATTTATTTATAGGCATGAAAAAAAAAAAAATCTGAAAATCAGCTCTAAACAACATAATATGGAAGTTGTCAGAGACCTAATGATTATTTACAATATGGTTAGAGGTCCGTTCATTATAAATATTTTTAAAACTCCAAATAACCATAACTACGAATAAAGAAAAAATCTCCATTCGTAGAAGCTTTAGTTATAAAATTTAAAATTCCTGGACTCTCAATATTCTTCAGTCAGCCACTTGAGGAAAACTGAGTGCCATAGCAGAATTATTTTTAGTCTTTGATAAGGTATAAGCATTACTGGTCCTTACTAGCTTGGGTAATTTTCGATGGTAGGAATATTTAAAACAAAACTGGAGTTATATTGTTAGGTGGTTAGAAAAAGGGGCGTCCTCAGGATTGTGCCAGGCACGTAAAATTTTCGTCTAGGGTAAGCAGGATGGTAAAATTCTTCGGCCACGGAGGGGATCGAGTATTTTATGTAAGAATCTATAAATTTTCAAAAAATTCTTATTTTTGCTATAAAATTAAAATATGTTTTTATATAATACTTAATAAATATAATAAACGAATATGAATATATTTAATTTGTAGCTTTTGTTTCTTATATTTTCAAGGGTGGGAGGGGCGGCTGCTAGTCCCTGCGGACGCCAATGGGTTAGAATGACAGCAGGGTAAATCAATATTGCTTAATGCGAACTAAAATAATTTAGGCTTAATAATATGTATAACACCAAAACCGCATAACTACATATAATAGGTATTACTATACTATGTTATATAAAACTTTAGACTGGTCACTCTAGGGGTACACTTCAGGCAGCCATCTATTTTATTTACTTTACATCCTCGTTGGATGGGTTTAACGCCCATATAAAACCTTAACTAGCGCACAAAAGGTTCTTTACTGGTTCACATGCTATTAAATCTAGTTAGTAAGTTCTAGAATTCCCGGCCGACTCTCATCATAATAAACATAGTGTAAAGATCTTTACTATTTGTCTAGGATTAATCATTAGCTCTTTTAATCTTAAATGAAAGTTTTATAACGGTCATATTTCTGTTTTTAAACCTGATTTGTTTGTATCGTGGTATAATTTCAATTGCTATTTAGTTATTTATAATTTTAACAAATCTGTGGGTTATAAAGCTGTATATTATCTAACGATGCAAGAATTTGCTTCGCAATGAAAGATTAAACGAGGAAACTCAGGCCGGAAATACAACATAGTGTATGATATTTCCAATCCTTATCATTTTCCTTACTTGCTGAAGCAAATTATGGCATTGAATATATATATTTATATTATATTTATTATATTAGCAAAAATATAGCCTTTATATAATACTGAATAAATAAATACGTATTTATTTGTTTGTTTGTTTTTGTTTCTCATATTTTCTGGGGGTGCAGCTGCCTAGGCAGACTTGGACGCCAAAATTCAAAATGATAAAAACAGAATCTTAACAGACGAATGAAATTACTGTTCTATCGTTTTTTCAAAAATATTAAAATTGATAATCAAATAGATACAGAATACATACTCACTAGTCACTTAAACCCGTTTGGACATATTCCTCATAGAGTTCCGGCTCAGGAAAGAAGGCTCACTGACTAAAATTTTCAATAATAAATTGTAAGACTAATAACGGAGAAGCTCCACTGTACGATAGTAACAACACTCCACACACAGACAACAACCAACTATCGACGAAATTATAGTCTCTTTATTCACGCTATCGTGTTAAATTGCATGGACATGGCATCAGACTAAGGAACGACATGGCCATGGCTAATTACCTTGTAAGAAGTGACTGAATAGAAGCTGGATGAGAGACCTCCTCTCCTTAATTTTTGCCAAGCCCGTAGAGAGGTGATCCTGGGCACTTTCCATCCTCATGCCCAAAATGCCTGTCATATGAATTAGGTCTTCCTATCAAATTCACTGGGTTGTTGTAATTTGTTGACAGCTGTAAATGAAACTATGAAAAAAAAACGTTTGCTAGTCGAGTTTTATTTTAATTTTAGCTGACCTGATATATATTGAGAGCAGTTGATATGTGCTTATTTTTGATAGATCGATTGTTTCAGATTTTCTCTGCTGAATTTTGGAACCCCGATAACATCAAAAAAAATATTATATATATTTTTAAATTATTATACGATCATCGTTTTAGGTTTATCACAGAGGGTGGTGTGGAAAAAATACTGTGTGAACGAAGGAAGCCCCTCTGCAGTGGAGCCGTTTTGTTAAGTGGAATATTGTACAATTAGGTCTGTAGTGAATAGTCTGGTTGTCGTCGTTCTAGTTTTTATAGCGGGATTCAAACTATCGTGTAAGGGGAATGGTCAGATTATTTTTTCAAAAATTGGCTACGAATCTTTCTGAGGATTTTACTATTCCGGATTAGTGACTTACTTTGGGGGATATTTTTTAAATGGTCTCTAAGCTAGCTTATTTGGTTTTCATAGAAGTGCAAATATTTCTCTCAGAATGATTAGGAGAAGAGATTGGTTAATTTATAGAAGATTAGAGAATTCAGTCCCCAAAAAGTTTTTAATGCCTGTTTTGAGAGGATTTTACAAAAAATATAGCAACCTGTTTTGAGCCTGTTTTGAGAGGATTTTACAAAAAATATAGCAACAAAACTTGCGCAGAACCATGAACTTTTTTTTTTGTTTCTATAGACTTGGGTTTTTATTTTCTTACTTGTTTCAATTGTTTAGACTTGTTTGATTGTTTTTGATTCCGAGGAAATTAATTAGGAGTGTTATAATATAGTGTTTCAAAGCAACAATTAAGTGCTATACATTTTGAATGATGAAGATAAAAATTGTAAAAGAAATTTGTCTTGAATAGAGGTTAAGTGCTTGAATAATTAACGATTGAAATATAAATTTTCTTATTACGTTATGATTTCATACGCCGGTCTCTGTATTAGAAAAGATTGCCGTAAATTTTATAATACTAATTCAAGTTTCAGCTAGAAGTAAATATTTGAAATTTTCGGGCAAGATACTCTTAAGCTTAAACTTCATTCTGTAATACGTCGTTTTTATTTAAAATGTGTTCCTTTCATCATAACTTTCCGAGATAAAAATGTAGGGTATGGATTATGGAACAGTAGAGACCCATGTTCCATCAGCGGTAGTGTAGCTGAAACCAGGAAGATATCTTAAGATACAACTGGCCATACAATGTGATTAAACCTACTCTTAAGTAGATAAATCGTGGGAACAATTTAGCGGTTGACCGTCAGTGTACTTTCTCATACTTGATGATATATTAATTGTACAGTTAAAGAAAAATTATTTTTGTAGGTTAGAACGATAAGGTTCAATGATTAAAACTGAAAAAAAAAAAATCAATATAAAAGCATACTTAGATAGTTAAATTGGCTAGCTAGTTCCTTAGTTGCTTGCTGTCAACACGAACTAATAGTGACAGGAATGTTTTCTTTTTTTCGCCCCCACCCCATTTCTTGTCGTTTAGGCTATACGGAGTTTTCCGTGCCATGAGAGTGGGGATTAATGCCTAATATTATTAAATATCCCCTGGTTCCGGGTTTTGAACTAGCTATCTTCGGATTTCTACTCATCTGTCGTTTGTCAGGGGCAGCGCTTATTTTCTCACGCGTTTTCCCACTCTGCCAACCCGCCACCCAATTGACAGGAGATTATACTCTTAAACAATTAATGTATATTCTCTCCTTATTTCATCGGTACAGCACATTCGATTTCGATTTTTAACCTTCGACTCCCTCCCCCATTTTATTTTAAGTACAGATTTAATTTCATCATTAACATAATTCACCGGAAATCAACGTCAAACACAATACAGGATGGTATATATGCTCTCGTTTCTATTCCTCTAAGGAGCATTTATCCAATTAAAGCTATTTATTCTAATTACTCAAATGATTCAATTTTTGAAATTCAAATTTGAACCCGTCAAATTACTCTTCTACTATTAATCTGTTTAACTGTTCTACTATTATCTCACTACCTTAACTTCCGGCTAAAAGGGCCTTCCCAGGAGAAAACAACTATCTTCTTGGAGTCTATGGCATCCTTATCATCAAAGTCATAGTGTTTTGTAGATGTCTTCTTAGGTCATCAAGTGCGGGGTGGCGGGATGGACGAGTGGGCAAACGCGTCAGAAAATACGCGTTGCCCATGGCAACGTATGATTGAGAACCGAAACATAGCAAGTTTAAAACCCGGAGCCAGGGGACATTTAATAATACTCGGCATCAATCCCCCCACCCTCTCTCCTGGCCCGGGAAACTCCGTTTAGCCTAACAGGCGAGGAAGGGGAGGACCTATAAAAAAAAAAAAGGTCATCAAGTGCGTCTTTCTTCTATTCATTCTCAATCCTGCGCTCTTCTGAACGACCAATTGTTGTTTATTTGTAGGGGTGTTCTTTTTTTTGTTTTTTTTTTTCAAAATTTCTAGGGATATTGTTTTGGCCCATTCTCTTTGCAACGTTCAGTTAAAAAAAATTGCAGCTTAAAAAAAAATTGCCGTCTCAACAAGTGCTAAGCCTCTATGGAAAAGTACAAACAATACCTATTTACATTCTCTTTGGAAATTTTGTTATTGGTAGGTAGAGGAGGAAACTAGCGTTGGGACGACCTATCGTTTTCGATTTCATACAATTGTGAAACTAGAAAGTTATTTATTGATTCAATTACATAAAATTTGCCGCGTTCTGATTTTAAAAGCTTAGATTTGAAATATATTTATGTTCATATGACTATTATTCTTTCTCCCAGATTATTTGCTAAATTGCTTAGTTCGTACTTAGCATCGGCTTGGAGCCTGATGCTGAGATGAGGGTGGCCGTGGGGGTTGGGAGGCCCAGCTGACGTAGAGGTCAATACTCTGCGTCATTCAGGGTCCTCCTACTAGCCCATTCAGGATACGACCACGCCTTCCGCCCACGTGACCTCCGCGATACTCTTGCATAATTTCCAAAATCGATGTATTACTTTCGCTTACCTACATATGTCCAATTCTGACTTTACTGTAATTGCCATTGAACTGATTCTACACCTTAAGTCAGACAAAAAGCTCCATAATTATAGGTATGTAATAGTCAAATGTTTTCCTTTACGATAGGATGATTCAGTTGAACACTTTTTATTTTGAAATGCCAACGTTTCGATCCCTACATGAGGATCTTCATCAGGGGTTGCTAAGCCCACAGGAATACAGAGACTGCTTAGAGGTGTGTGATAGTCAACTGTTTTTCTTTACGATAGGATGATTAATAGTCGGGATTTTCAGTTCCACATTTTTTATTTTGAAAAGCCAACGTTTCGATCCTTACATGTGGATCTTCATCAGGGTTTGTTTAGTCAGCGAAATACAGAGACTGTTGTCTGGCATAAATTTTAACATTTTTAAGAAAAGAAGAAACCATTAAATAAAGTTTTTAGAGCGTTTTAACTCTGATCTAGTTAGTTACTGACTTAGCTGGACTGCGCTAAAGGTCTAAGGTGCCTTTAAACTGTACGAACTTTAACCTCGAACGGCCTTCACGTCGACTGTTCGGTTACTCTAGGTACTTCATCTGTTCGCCTGTTTTCGGGGGTAGCGCTAGTGTCACTTTTGATTTGGGGTTTTCCCAAGTGACAGGAGTTTGTGATACTGGTGCGCCGTTTGTAATTCGTTTCCAATTTTTTTATTTTCAGATAAAATAAAATATATTGATAATGGAGATTTTTCTTCATCAGAAGCTTGCGTTAGATGAGTCAGCCATATTTTTTCGCTCAACGTTGAGAGTATGCTATGTTTAAATGGCTGTTCGTGGAATGCGGCGGCGCGCCGCACAGTGGTCCAACCTGGGAAAAAACCTCATAAATGAAAGTAGCCCAAACCTAATTTTTTCTTGGTTTTCGAATACTTGAATAGTTTTAGAACTGTTGGGTTTTTGGATAAGAAGAATCAGAGATAAAAGAAAAAGAAAACAACTGATTTTATTACAAAAAATAAAAGACAGTCCAAAACAAAATAAAAATAAAGTTCCTCTTCTCCTCCTCCAGTGATCCCAATTTTCTGCAATTAAGACAGCGGTGAGCTGATCTAATCTGAAGGGGAACCCAACACTGTTGCGAACTGTAACGAAATGAATTGTGAGAGAGAAGCCTGGGGAGGTGGACCTTAACCTAGGGTTACAGAAACTGGCACTCACCTGATATTTAGCCGGAAGCTGATTACCGCACCCCTGAAGACCGCCTGGAAACAGCCGAAGAACCGCTTTCTGCCCTTTACTGCACCCTTGAAGTTTTCCTTTAAACAGCTGAAGATGCTGGGTCCTTCGCTGAGAGGTGCAAGTTGATGCGGGTGATCCGGCTAACAGTATTCTGCGTTCGGCTAACTGCCAGCTCTGCAGGGTTCCCCAACTCAGCTCACAATTTAGCATGTAAATTACAAAGACAATTAATAATTTGTAATGGAATAAGTCTTTAGCGGAGGTACAATCCAAGACTGTTAAATAAAAATTAAAGATTGCTAGACTATAACTAATTATAGCTAAGTTACAAGGAGTAGCTGGCCAGCTAATTAAAGACATGAATACAAAATTAACAAAAGAAACATTTTTAAGAAATATAGTTACGATACAAAGCTTCCGTAGTGAAGACTGGTGTAACAGAATCGCTGGGCTGCGAGGAGGAGTCACCTGCAGGCTGACAGCTGCTGCAAAGTGAAGACAGTGGAAAGAAGTTCTCCTCAGCGAAGGAACCACAGCGAGTTGGTCAATTTTGGTCTTGGTTGCCCCACAGAAGTTCTCCCCTCGGAAGATGGCGTTGAAGATAGCCAAGATGGCGGCGGGTCGAGACAGTGACCGTGAGACTTAAGATCTTGCTTCTTCAAAGGGCAAACGCAAAAAGACGGAAAGGAAATCCCTGCCCGGTGTTTTATAGGGCTAAGGGATTAAGCTCTGCAGTCGGGTGGCCGATTGCAAAAGCTTCAAGAAACTCACAATATATAATCTTTAAAATGACGGAAAAATACTATTATAAGCATGTTAAAAATAAAAGCTGGTACTTAGAAGTGCTTTTAGATTTTATTGAACATAATTAGACAGCTAAAATTGCTCAAAGCGAGAAAAACGAAAATTAGAGAAGAAACTCAGCGAGTGCTTTGAGCTTTTGAACGTGAATACGTAACCTGTCGCAAAGATAACCATCAATAGTGATAAATGCTTGAATTCTCACAAATAAGCCGGGTTTCAGTGAAAAACCTATTAAAACATAATCTAGACAGTGTAAAAAGATGACACAAATGTTTTTATAAGAAAAACATCGCGGGAACATAAAATTGGCAAACCACGTTGTAAGTACATGTTTTAATTTAGTAAATTAGAACGCTCTAGGAGTTTTAACCATTTGGAATTGCTAAATTAAGGAAAATTAACGTGTTTAAATATAGAAAGCAAAGCCAAAATCATCTAGAAAGGCAAAAAACATAAACTCAAAAGTTCACTTAGAATGTTTAAAAGGTTTAATCGTTTTGAAATGAATGATTAGCTGAAAAAAGTATGTTTAAATAAAGTCATAGATGTTAAACATAAAATCATATTCTTCTATAAACATAAAACCAAATTTTTTAGGAACAAAAAAATTCTTAAGTTTGATAAAAACTTAACACTCCCAACCCCCAGGGGGGTAGAATACCGAGTTGGAGAGGTGAGTGCCAAGGAACGGAAAACGGAGGGCAGGCACACAATCCCCTTGCTCCTCTCCCACAATCAACCCAAACATAGATCAGCTTTTCTCTTCCTACAATGGCAGGAAAGGGTAGAGTGAGTAGTAATAACTCTGGTAGAAACAGTCCCACCGCTGCCACCAAACAATGATTTACCTTGTATCCAGTCGTACATATCTTTAAAAAACATGCACCTATCAAAATGATGAAATATGAACGAAACTATCGATGACAAAAGGCTGCAAAGGAGACTTAGGCTCTTAATTAGGATTACAAAAACTGGCACTCAGCTGACAGAGTTTAACCTTCAAACCAGGAAGAGTCATTAAATACCTAAAAGAAGTCTTGACAACGATAGGAACCAAGCAAAAGAGAGTTATTATGGAAAGTGAAACAGGAGACATTTAATCGTTAAATATGATAGAAAGCGAAAAGAAAGCAAAACGTGGATGCAAAAACGGTTAGAATAAAAGCTACTGGGTAGAAGCAGTAGAAAAGCGGAATCTACACATAAGTAAAATGCAACGTAAAACGATAGTACGAAAATTTTAAAAGAAAACATGTGGATGCAAAAACGATCCTGTAGTGTAAACTGCAGTATCTACGCAACCGAACTCAATTAGGCAATTTCATAACCCACATTACCATTCTCGTTCAGGCATGAACGACAACGCTTATCGAAAAGTAGATTACTTCTAATACTAGTTTGAAGTGAAGAAATGTAATCTAAAATCAATACCAGAATTCATTGCATCAGATCGATTCTCTTTCCCAAAGAAGACTACTTAGGAAAAGTAGTTAGGAAAAAACTAGCGTAAGGTTGAAAAAGGCTATAAAACAATAAACGCAAAACGTGTGGTTGCAAAAACGATCCAAAAGACTACTTAGCAAGTAGTGAGAAAGAACGCAAAACAATTGGAAGCAAATCCAATGAAAGAAAACGTGTGGTTGCAAAACGATCCAAAAGACTACTTAGTGTAAGTAGTGAGAAAGAACGCAAAACAATTGGAAACAAATCCAATGAAAGAAAACGTGTGGTTGCAAAAACGATCCAAAAGACTACTTAGTGTAAGTAGTGAGAAAGAACGCAAAACTATTGGAAGCAAATCCAATGAAAGAAAACGTGTGGATGCAGAAACGATCCAAAAGACTACTTAGTGTAAGTAGTGAGAAAGAACGCAAAACAATTGGAAACAAATCCAATGAAAGAAAACGTGTGGTTGCAAAAACGATCCAAAAGACTACTTAGTGTAAGTAGTGAGAAAGAACGCAAAACAATTGGAAACAAATCCAATGAAAGAAAACGTGTGGATGCAGAAACGATCCAAAAGACTACTTAGTGTAAGTAGTGAGAAAGAACGCAAAACAATTGGAAGCAAATCCAATGAAAGAAAACGTGTGGATGCAGCAACGATCCAGAACAAACTACTTCCCAGAAGTAGTTGAAGAGCGGCTCACCAACGGGCGGAATTGCCAGATCCAACATATCCCTTTGGATATGGGTTGCCCGGGAAACAGGACGTAAAAGTTTAAGTTTACCCGTAGGCGGGTCCCAATAACACGTTCCTTGGGGAATGCACAACCCCTGTGCCATTTTGGAGCGGTTCCCAATTTGTGAAAGATATAGTTACGAAAACAAAAAAAGTAACTATACCGAAAAGAAAACTTAAACAACTATTGCAAATTTGATTGTATGGGATGCCTCGTAATTTGGAAAAACTGGCGTGAGGTTAAAAAAGTTATAAACATGTGTTCTGTGCATTAGTTGTAACACATAAATTTAGTACAGCCCATAATTTGGAAGGAGTTGCCAAATAGCCACGATGTAGAGGGCCACTGAGAAAATTACTTGTTTTTCTACATCGTTTTCCGAAACTGAGGCAAAACTATTGAACAGGCAATTTGTAGAGTTTGGTAATTGGTCTTAGAAACTCTCCGGTAGCGGTTTTTACCGTGGCCTTACGTACCTGACCATCCTGCCCAGGGAATACCTTAATAATTCTTGCTAAGGGCCACTGTGTGGGAGTTGTGAAAGGTTCCTCCAACAAAACGAGATCACCTATAGCCAACGGTGGCTTGGAAGATAACCACTTAGCCCGCGGTTGAAGAGAGGGTAAATATTCAAGTTTCCAGCGATTCCAAAACTGCCCCATGTACGATTTAAGAAGATTGTAATATTTGGAACTACAAGCTAGAGATGTTTCCTCTGACTCTGGCAACGAAAAGTTAGTCCTACCTAGTAGGAAATGAGCAGGTGTGAGAGCCTGATAATCCGTAGGATCGCTTGACAGTGGTGTTAAAGGTCGGGAGTTCAAGATCGCCTCTACTTGCACAACAAGAGATTGAAAAACCATTACAGGAGGTGTTTCGTTTTGGAGAATACGACTTAATACCCTTTTCATACTTCCAATTGCTCGCTCCCACAGCCCTCCTTGATGAGGAGCTGAAGGTGGATTAAACTGAAACTCTATATGGCTTTGAAATAAAAAATCATGAAATGGTTTGGAAGTGTCTCCCTTTTTTAGAAGCTGGTTCACCTGCTTTTGCAAAAACGAAGCTGCCCCAACGAAGTTTGTGCCACAATCTGAAAACAACGTTTTGGGTATTCCCCTTCGGGCAATAAAGCGCTTTAAGACATCTAAAAAATCTGCCGTGGAGAGACCCATGGCCACTTCCAAATGAACAGCGGTGGTAACAAAACAAATAAAAACGCATATATACACCTTTAACACTGGAGCCTTACGCAATGTGGAAGCTTTGACTTGAAAAGGACCAGCAAAATCCATACCTGTCTTAACAAATGGTAACTGAGGGTTAACTCGCGAGAAGGGCAAGTTACCCATCATGGGAAACGAATTCCTGGGCTTAGCTCTAAAACAAATAAGACATTTGAATATGATGGAACGAATAATTTGTCGACTTCCAAGGATCCAGAACCTCAGACGCAGCTGAGCTTGTACTATATTGGGGCCTGCATGAAGCAAGATAACATGATAATGTTTGATGAGTAGCGAAACTAAAGGATGCTGTTTAGGAAGCAGAATGGGATGAGCGCAGGCGATATGTTGTGCATTAGCGAGTCTCCCTCCAACTCTGATTAGACCCTTTTGGTCTAAGAAGGGGTTCAAACGTTTTAAGCGAACCGGTAGGTCACCCTTTTTTCTCAGGGTTTTGATATCAGACGAAAATGCATCTTGTTGGATAACATGGCACAAGGCGTGCAAAACCCTCTTATACGTTGGCCGTTCAGTCGCTCTCCAGGACAGAACATACCTAAAAACGTTTATAACCTGACCCCAGGACGAGTATTTAAGGAAATTAAAAGCAGAAAAGGAAACATCATTGTGAGAAGAAGAGGAAATCGCTATTAGATTGACGGAGGAATTAGAATGCTGAGCAGGTTCTACAAACTTAGATGGCCACATTGAAGTATTATGAAGTGCTGCAGGCCCTCGTTGCCAAAGCAGGTCCTCAGCTAGCGCTTTTAACGTTGTGCCTCTTGATGCCACATCTGCCGGATTATCCTTGGAGGAAATATAGCCCCAAGCGAAATGCTCGGTCCAGTCCTGAATTTGAGAGATTCTATTGGCCTCGAAGGTATGCAATTTATGAGGTGGAGTAAAAATCCAACTAAGAACTACCTGGGAGTCACACCACAAGTGCACGGAAAGAATCTGAATTTGTTTTTTGAACAGAGTATAAAAATGAACAGCTAATTGAGCCAGTAAGTGAGCACCAATTAATTCCAGCCTGGGGATGGTTTGAACCTTTAAAGGTGCTATACGTGTTTTTGCAGCAATCAAACTAGGAGGCGAACCCACAAGATCTTCTGGGACCAAATACAGAACCGCAGCACTGCCGAACTTGGAAGCATCACAGAAGCCATGTAAATAGAAACATTTGCTACCCTGGGGAGACAGGGGTCTCGAAATTATAATTTTAGAAAGAAACTTAAATTCTGAAACCAAGTTGTGAAATGCAGACTGAAGGTCTTTGGATAAAGGAGTATCCCAATCGTACTTTAAGGACCAAAGTTGTTGTATAAACAATTTCGCTTTAAAAACAAAAGGAGAAGCCCATCCACAAGGATCATAGAGCTGAGCAATCATTGAAAGCGCTTTACGTTTAGTGGGAACTCCACTCAAATCTGAAATTTCTGAATCCAAACTTAAGACATCCTCAGTTAAATTCCACTTTACTCCCAATACGGAGGAAACGGAAAATGGGTTCATCTCTTCACTAGGAAGCAGTTCAGTACAGTTGGAATGCCACTTAGCCAGCGTGAAGCCTCCAGCATTAAACAAAGCAATTAATTGGTCTCTGAGAGCCAAAGCTTGTTCAAAAGTATTAGAACCAGCCGCAATATCGTCAACGAAAATGTGGTCCACTAAAGAGGCTGATGCCTCTGGAAAATGCAGAGCTTCATCCAAAGCCAACTGTCTTATTGTACGATTGGCCAAGTAAGGAGCTGAACGAGTACCATAGGTAACTGTGGTTAAATAATAGACCATAATGGGAGAATCTGGAGTTTCCCGCCATAGAACACACTGATAAGGTAAATCGTCAGGATGAATTGCGATTTGCCGAAACATTTGTTTGATATCACATGTAAAAACATAGGAGTATAAACGAAACAGTGACAACACGTCAGGAATATGGGTATGTAACTTGGGCCCAGCGTATAAAAAATCGTTTAAAGAAATGCCTGTACTAGTAATTGCACTGGCGTTAAACACCACTCTTAATTTGGAGGTATCACCACGTTTCTTAAAAACACCATGGTGAGGGATGAAATATTTGACCGGTCCATATGCTGGAACCATATGTCCCTGCTTTATATAATCAGACATAAAATCAAGATATAAACTGTGAAAATGTGGATCACGTTTGAATCTTTGTTCTAAGGCCATGAACCTAGCGTAAGCACCCTTGTAAGAATTTCCAAGCTCAGGAAGCTGGGCTGAAATGAACGGCAGTCTAACCTGGTAACTCCCGTTAGGTCTTCGATTTACGTTGTTAACAAAAAAATCCTCACATTCCTTGTCTACAGAGGAAGTGATAGTAGGGGGTGATGGAGGCTCCTCCAGCTTCCAAAATTGCTCCACGAGATTATAAAGAGAGTCGTGAGAGACGGTATGTGACAAAAGGGTCACGATGGGCGATGCTACACTAGCCTGGAACCTAGACTCAGCATGATCTTTAACAGCAGGAGCCCTTCCCATGAGGACATATCCAAAAAAGGAAGAAACGTATGAGGGCAAGCCTAGGCCGAGTGCGACAGGGGAACCAGTAAAGATTCGAGCAGCAAGATCAGCACCCAGTATGCAATCTAACGGTGCAGGAGAGTCAAACCAGGGATCCGCTAAACTAATACCTCGCAATTGTTCCTTGACTGTAGATGTCACCTTGTTGACTGGAGTGTTAAATGCAATATGGTCGAGAACATAAAAGGAGTGGCAATTGACCAGAGTACGCTGATCCAAATTCTTTATATTTAAGCTGACAGTACCATTAGCGTTGCAAACCTGCCTACCCAATCCTCCTACTGGGGTAATAGCCTTGCTAACAGAAACGTCTAAACTATTCACAATAGCCTGAGAAATAAAAGATGCTGCCGCGGCTGTATCGATCACTGCTCTAACTACTGTATTACAATGTGCATTAGGGACCTCTAACTTAACCAGAGCAGTGGCCAACAAAATGCAGACTTCACTAGTATTTGATGCCGCACACATCGCAGAGGCGGATGGTGGGGAATGAGAAGGGCCTTCTGACTTAGAATCTGGTGAACCCCGAACTGGGGTAATCTCCTTATGCAGCAAAGTGTGATGTTTTTTAGAGCAGACTCTACACCTTTTCTTACTTTTACATAGCGAGGCAAAATGAAAACCCAAGCAATTGTAACAGCGTTTCTGATTCGATATCCATTTGTTACGAGATGGTACAGCCATGGAAATGAAAGCCTTACAATCATACAATAAATGAGAACCCTGATGACAACACGGACAAGCAGATTGAGACCGTGATAAAGCATTATCGGTTGAAGAGGCTATTAATGCTGTCGTCCTACCCCTTTGTCTTGACCTGGGCCTGGAAGAAGCCGCCGGCTCCTTAGATTGGTACAACTCAGTGTTTTCCCAGTGCAATCGTTTTTGATTAAGAAATTTGCAGACAGCATCCAGGGTAGGAAACGGTCTGGAGGACTGCTTACTATTCTCAAAACTGGCCAACAACCTTTTATCAAACTTGGAAAGAATGTATGCAACAAAAAAAATCTCAAAAGCATTGACATTTTCCATGACTTGGATAGCCCTAAAATGAACATTTAGGCAGTCAAGGAAGGCAGAAATTGAGGCAGGATTGCTCTCCGCAACACTGGGAAGATTCAGGAGTTGTGTAGCATGATGTGTTATAACTCTCAATGGATTGTCATACTTTTCTCTGAGAATATCGTAGGCTAGGTTATAATTGACCTCTGAAAGAGACAAATGTGAAATCAGCCTTTTAGAGGTGTCATCTAAGGCATCTAAAAGATATTGAAACTTTTGTACTGCATTTAAGGTAGCGTTTGAACCAATTAATGATTCAAACCTACTATGAAATTGTTCCCAGTCATGGGGAATACCAGTGAATCTGGGGACGCTCAACCTGGGCATATGGACCATGGAGTTGTCTGATGTACTGTGACTTGTTTCATTTACAGAAAACCCATAGAAGGGTCTGGAACTTGATTGATCACCAGCAGTTGGGGCACTAATCAAGGTTAAAGGGTGAAGATGCTCAAATGTCTGAGCGTACAAAGCATCCAACTCCTGGATAGCGGTTTGGTACTCTTTCTCAGTCAGATCAGGAGTTGGGGCATCGGAAAACATACACCCCTCTATAGAAGCTACAGCAGACGGAAATGTGTTATCCAACAAGGCCAACAAGGTGAGGGCCTTTTCCCTTGCCCCATCGGTCTGGTGAGTCACAGCTTGAGCCCTTTGGAGAATTGATGACAATTTGTGCTGAGCAGAGCTTACTTTGGTTCGAAACTGAGCTAAAGTCCTGGCCATATTGAACAAGAACTAGGAAGTATTTACGAAGAAACGACAAAACCAACAAAACAATGGAGGACCAATGAAAACAAAACAAACTTAAAAGACCTCTGGTAGAAACAGTGTTGGGTTTTTGGATAAGAAGAATCAGAGATAAAAGAAAAAGAAAACAACTGATTTTATTACAAAAAATAAAAGACAGTCCAAAACAAAATAAAAATAAAGTTCCTCTTCTCCTCCTCCAGTGATCCCAATTTTCTGCAATTAAGACAGCGGTGAGCTGATCTAATCTGAAGGGGAACCCAACACTGTTGCGAACTGTAACGAAATGAATTGTGAGAGAGAAGCCTGGGGAGGTGGACCTTAACCTAGGGTTACAGAAACTGGCACTCACCTGATATTTAGCCGGAAGCTGATTACCGCACCCCTGAAGACCGCCTGGAAACAGCCGAAGAACCGCTTTCTGCCCTTTACTGCACCCTTGAAGTTTTCCTTTAAACAGCTGAAGATGCTGGGTCCTTCGCTGAGAGGTGCAAGTTGATGCGGGTGATCCGGCTAACAGTATTCTGCGTTCGGCTAACTGCCAGCTCTGCAGGGTTCCCCAACTCAGCTCACAATTTAGCATGTAAATTACAAAGACAATTAATAATTTGTAATGGAATAAGTCTTTAGCGGAGGTACAATCCAAGACTGTTAAATAAAAATTAAAGATTGCTAGACTATAACTAATTATAGCTAAGTTACAAGGAGTAGCTGGCCAGCTAATTAAAGACATGAATACAAAATTAACAAAAGAAACATTTTTAAGAAATATAGTTACGATACAAAGCTTCCGTAGTGAAGACTGGTGTAACAGAATCGCTGGGCTGCGAGGAGGAGTCACCTGCAGGCTGACAGCTGCTGCAAAGTGAAGACAGTGGAAAGAAGTTCTCCTCAGCGAAGGAACCACAGCGAGTTGGTCAATTTTGGTCTTGGTTGCCCCACAGAAGTTCTCCCCTCGGAAGATGGCGTTGAAGATAGCCAAGATGGCGGCGGGTCGAGACAGTGACCGTGAGACTTAAGATCTTGCTTCTTCAAAGGGCAAACGCAAAAAGACGGAAAGGAAATCCCTGCCCGGTGTTTTATAGGGCTAAGGGATTAAGCTCTGCAGTCGGGTGGCCGATTGCAAAAGCTTCAAGAAACTCACAATATATAATCTTTAAAATGACGGAAAAATACTATTATAAGCATGTTAAAAATAAAAGCTGGTACTTAGAAGTGCTTTTAGATTTTATTGAACATAATTAGACAGCTAAAATTGCTCAAAGCGAGAAAAACGAAAATTAGAGAAGAAACTCAGCGAGTGCTTTGAGCTTTTGAACGTGAATACGTAACCTGTCGCAAAGATAACCATCAATAGTGATAAATGCTTGAATTCTCACAAATAAGCCGGGTTTCAGTGAAAAACCTATTAAAACATAATCTAGACAGTGTAAAAAGATGACACAAATGTTTTTATAAGAAAAACATCGCGGGAACATAAAATTGGCAAACCACGTTGTAAGTACATGTTTTAATTTAGTAAATTAGAACGCTCTAGGAGTTTTAACCATTTGGAATTGCTAAATTAAGGAAAATTAACGTGTTTAAATATAGAAAGCAAAGCCAAAATCATCTAGAAAGGCAAAAAACATAAACTCAAAAGTTCACTTAGAATGTTTAAAAGGTTTAATCGTTTTGAAATGAATGATTAGCTGAAAAAAGTATGTTTAAATAAAGTCATAGATGTTAAACATAAAATCATATTCTTCTATAAACATAAAACCAAATTTTTTAGGAACAAAAAAATTCTTAAGTTTGATAAAAACTTAACAAGAACAATGGAAAGAATATATTTTTTCAACTAGTTCAACATTAAAATGTGTGTGTACCAGTAAAATTTGACTTTTTAATGATTGGAAAAATCGTACTTTTCTACCAACATAAAAAAAAAATTCTATTCTGTATAAGATTAACAATAAAATATTCCCCAATACATCAGGAGTGTGTCATCTATATGTGCACTGTTATGGACTAAACATGGACTAAACAAAAACCAATAGTAAGAGAAAAAATTAATTTTCGAAATCGTTGCTGAAATAAGTATGATTTTTTGACTTTGTTGGTTTATAAAACGCTTGCGTTACGTTGCGTTACGGTCGCAATGGTTTAATATGTAACTGTAGGTAGTAGAGGAACTGTGGTAAAATTTTCAGCGCCAACTTTGGGATTTATAAGGATTTAAACCTTTCGTTACCGTTCGAGTGGCGAAGGCGGATGACCTTGGGGAGGAACTATTAGTTAAGAAAAATCCTCCTATAGTCTCTAAGGGAGGGGGACTGACTTACAATTAAAATAAAATAAATCACACGTTATTTTCATTTTATTTCTAAAATACTAAAATAAAATAAAATTGTTTTAATTTTAATTCTAAAATACTAAAATAAAAAAAAGTATTTTATTTTGTATTTTAAATAATCAAATAAACTACAACTACAAATAGGTTGTTTGAAGTTGCACAGTTTCTTTATAGTGTATGGTGTTCCTTTGCACTAGAGCTCTTATCCCTGAAAATTAGGGTGGTACATTTATTTCACTTTGATGCTGTAATTGTTGCAAGTTTTTTAAAAATCCTTCACTAACCGCGCATATTCCAGGGATAAATGAAGAATTGATTATGAGATTAAAAACAGTACTATATGTGAATTTGCTCTCTGTACTCGATTGATTCTGCAGCATTTCGCAAGTATGCAGCGGAAATGGCTGAGATGGCAGTGACTCGGTACCCCTGGTACTATCTCCCATCGACCGTCCACAAAATTCTTTTCCATGGAGCAGACATGATTGAGTACGCAGCTCTTTTTATCGGTTCCCTGTCAGAAGAGACTCATGGAGAGTAGGAACAAAAATTATAAGCAGTACAGGAAACATCATTCCAGGAATATATCTCAAGTCGCAACAAATGAAGATGTTTTCCACCAATTATTTGTTACAAGCAACCTATACATTACGGATTTAAGACCAGCATACAAGTATAAAAAGAAAAAAGAGCTAACCGAGGAAGCTTACAATTTACTTAAACAAGATTAAATAATTATATCCTATTTGTATTATTGTACATACAAATTTTAAATAAAAAAAAAATTATCTATACAATTTTTTTCATTTCATTCCACATCAAATTTTAACTTGATGTGATGCTCTGATTTCGTTGATATTGATTTCATTAGATTCGGCACCTCATAAAACATATAAGACTATACCAAACACGAATTTTTTATATTTTTGACTTTTTGACCTCAAATTTGGACTTGATCTGGTGGTCCCATTGCACTGATTTTGGTTTCATTAGATTCGGCACCTCAAAAAATCAATACACGGGAGGTTCCATGCCGCTAACAAAGTTAATACAATAGATATTAGGTTTTTTCCCATTTTTAGCTTTTTTGGACCACTGTGCTCCGCACAGTGGTTGAAAGGCGGAAAAAAACTTTTTGAAGGTATTTGAATATTCTTTTTGTTTTCAATATCAATTAATAGAATAGTTACCTGACACATTCCATCAATTTATTCGGATATATTCTGATTTTTAAACTTGTTAGGACCCTTTGAAAATCGATCATTGAAAAGGTTTATTTTTCAACGGAAAATTTATAGCACTATTATAATTGTTACAACTCGCATTTTTGTTTCTTAGAGCGATTTTCCTTCTTAATCATGAAAAGCGATCTCACATATTACACTAGCATAAAAATGATGGTATTTGGTCTATGTTTTAACCCAGAAATAAAATCCCAAATAAATGCAGTAAAATTAAGACAAAAAATCTTTTTGGTAATCCATATTTTTCTAAGCGCAGTTTTAAAATCCATTTTTTTAAGAAGAAGATACATTCAAGGAAATATTAAAACATATTCTAGCTGCGTCCACCTGCGTCTGTACATGTGGAATTTTTTTTTTTATTGAAATACCAAAGCTATTTCGTGCAGTTTATTCGCTATGGAGCTTGTGCTTCGAATTAGGATATTACTAATCGTTTAATAAAACATCATGCCTTACTTACCAGGTCTGTAGCATCATTTATAAAGTCACTCTGAATCGTTGTTAGGTCGATAATAAATCAACTTTTTCACCTACCGTGATTTTAGAATGAATTTGGAAATTATTAATAATAAGTTTATTAGCATGACCTCCTATAACTTAAAGGCTTCGGCACTTTTAATTTTTAAGCATCCATTTGTTTTTAGAAGATTGGTATTAAAAAAAAAAAGGTTCAGCTATTATTTAGCGTGAATAAGGGAACTAAATCTTCACAGATAGAGTTGCAGTTATTAAACCTACATTGAACAGTCAATCCCACCATCTCCTATCAAAATTATATTAAAGTCGGATGATCCCAATCTTATATTTTAATATGATATACATTTAATAGTTAAGAATTAAAACATAACGACAAAGATAATTGATAGTTCCTATGTATGATTTTTTTTTTTTTACCTATCTTGAGTGTTTTTATGAAATAAAATTATATTGCAAGTACTATCAATGATATTACTAGCATAAAACAGCAAAAGTGTTTAAACTAGCCGATTTCGAGTCGAAAATTGATGTATAATATTTTTCTATTTTCCTTACACTGCCAGTTAATCCGAACAGCCGGTTAAGCGGGGCTCGAACCTATACATTTTATAGGAAATTCAATCGTGGTTATGATAATATCAACTTTATTTTTTTGCGGCTCACAGATCGGGTTTGACGAGGTTTTTTCCGAAAATAGTCGATTTTCAACCACTGTGCGCCGGTACGGCAAGGTTTGGGAGAGAACCTGTTCGAGGGTGAGGTTCGTAGAGTGTAAAGGCACCTCTAGGTGTCCATTGGAGTGCGAAAAGAGATTAGCCCCTTTCCTGGGCTGCCTCTTTCCAGTTCCCAAATCCTATCACTCTGCTATCGTTGCTCTACTCATCTTCTCGGCAACGAGGTTTCTCTCTTCTTTTAAAATCACTGCTTAAAAGATTTTCCACCGCACTTTATCCCAGCTCATAGGAACGTGTCCAGCCGAATCGAAGGTGTTACGTTTAGGGTTTCGTGGCTATGTATTTGTATTATTCCTTTAAAAATACAAAATAATATAAATAGCCTAAATATTTCAACAGGGCATGAACACCTTTAACCCTCCCTGGATCTCTGTTCTCCCATTTTAATCTATTAGATTTTATGCATTCAACGGTGCCTTCATTTTATAAAATGTTTTGAATTGTTATTGTTGCTCTTGTTTCTCCAGATCCCATCCCCAAAGTTTGAACCGTTGATCGTTTTTACTATTTTTCTTTCGAAAATAATTAGGCCTCGTTTCCGCGTCATAAATCTTCTGCGGGGTTTAAAAGATTCTTGTTCTGTAACATTTTTTTTTTTTTAGGACTATACTTGTAAGCGAAATGACATTTAATAAGCACGGTTCTTAAGTATGATTTCACCTTTCAATTAAAGTCTCATTTTAATTTAATGACAATTTAGTGACGAGCCTAGATAAATGTATTATTTTGAGGTTTATAAAATTGAAATCGATAGATGAAAGATCGCCTGACTTTCTTCTGTTTAGGTTCACATTCTCATATATTTATCCTTATCCTCATTGATTACAAGCCCCATTTTGCTGCCTCAATATAATTTTTAGTTCCCCATTTTAATTATTCTCACTTCTTGCAACAATCACATCATCATCGGTATAAGCATATATCTTTTACTCTTACCTTTCCTCACTTTTTAGGCTATATTGGGTTTTCCCTGGGCTAGGGGAGATTAATTAATAGATGTCCCCTGGCTCCGGCTTTGAACTGGCTATCTTCAGGTTATCAGTCATATGTTATCATTAGCAACGTGTATTTGCTAACGCGCTAGCCCACTCGGCCACCCCTCCCCCTGCATTAGCGTATACTTGCCACATCTTATTCACTGTCGATATTCATACATAATTCAATTATATTAATGAATAATACAAATTTCCCTTGTTATAATAATATCCCATCCCCTGCGCTGAAATGATTATCACAATAATGAGTTATTTTGACGTAAGAGGGGGAAAATAATGATATTTCTTATTTCAAATTTTCTAAATGAAAGTTTGTGTCTTTATAAATTTTCGAAGATTATTATTTTCTAATCCTCGTAAGATTAATAGCGTGAATCGTTTATGAAACAAGTTTGGAAACTTTTTTCTTAGAAACAGGTTCGGCCTGAATTTGCAAATTAAGGTCATTCATTATTCATATTTTGTTTGTTATACAACAAGTTGCCTTTAGCGCAAGAGAATTGAGGAGAAGGAGGCTTCGAGTGGAATAAGAGCTCGAAAACGAGGCAGCCGGCTTAAATATTATTTATTGCATTTTTATAATATAGATCATTATATTATCGGCTTTAATTGATATTGCTTTTTTAAAACAAGGTTTCTATATATTGGCTTATGCCTGCGATCAATAAATATGACTCATATTATATTAATTTTATTTCTTACTTTAGAATATAATGAATTGCATTTTAAGTTCTAACTTCAACCCAAATTATGTTCCTTGATAGGGGATGATAATAAAAACCATAAGCTCCGTAACAGCGCCTCTCCCGACTGGTAATTCTGAGTAACAAAAGCTACATATTTAGTATATTTATTAAGTTTTATATAGAAAAAGAGCAGTCCCATCCACGCGTTGCTGCGGCTGAGTAGCTATAATGCGTTTAATTAAATATATCCTATTCTTTTTAATACAATAAAATCAAAATTCAAAGATGTAGATAGCTAATCTAAAAAACAACGGGAATTAAAATTAGAACTTTACGCCAAATTTAAAATTGTTTGGTAAAGAATTTAGAAGGTTTAAATTATTTATTTTTTACATCTCATATTTGATTATAGTAAGTATTAACGATCTATTTATTTAGCACTTATTGGATTTTTTCAGCAGAGGCGAGATTAAATATAAGTTAACACATGCAAAAGGAATTAATGAAGAATAAAATTGGAATAGGGTTTAGTACAATCACAATAGACAGTTAGCTAAAATTTACCAAATTGAACTTTTGTCCTAATAAATATTAATTAAACTCGTAATATAACACATGGTGAAATGAGATATCGTCTACTTGTTGAGGTTGTACCAGAAACAGGTTATAAAAAGCGAGTAACCTCTAACCATGCTGAATGTTTTACATGCTACTTATCAAAATATAAAAATTTAATTTTTATAAATGAGATAGATAACGTTAATTTATAACTTTTTACAACAATGATGTACTTTTTTTTATTTCTGATTTCATTCCCGACAAACAACAAAAAGGTTATGAAATCGACGTATGACGCCATGTTAATAAATCGAAACACGACCTCCTGTATTTGCAATTGAGTATTGTACTACAATATTGTACTACAATTGAGTGTGATTATTTGTAAGTTCTATCAATTTCCAAAGGATAGCGGCAATTTATTTATTGACGCAACATTTCATTTCTTTCGATATTTAGGGATGGTAAGCATCCAGTAGCCAAATTAATTTTATCTGGCTTGGACTAGGAAAATCCGTTTTTTTTCCCCAGGGGCAATTATATGTCGCCTTTTCACGTGTGCGGAAAACATCGAATCTATTTGTTTTAGCAAAAGACATTTGATACCCTGTTCATGTAGAACCTACCGATATGATACCTAATCTCATATCATCATGTGTTATATTCTGAATTTAATTAATATGTATTATTGCAATAGATTAATTTGGTACATTTTTGCTGTCTATTGTGAATGTACTAAACCGTATTGCAATTATAGGCGAGCGCAAGCGACGGTGCTGCTACTTTGAGGACCTAGAAGGAACTAGAGAAACGGGGATAGAAGCCGTGCAATAGACTGGAATTCATAGGTTTTTTGCCGTTTTTAATTTATTTTTCCATTGTTAAAACCCGATTGAGCAAAAAATTGTTGGAAAAATGTCTAAAAGGTATTGCTCGGTCCCTCAGTGTTCAATTAGAAAATCAAAAGACGTGTCATTCCCTTTCATTTCCAAAAAATAAAAAGATTCTTAAAGAATGGATTGTAAAATTAAGAATAGATAAGCCTGTTTCGAAACATATGACGATATGTAGTCTTTATTTTAAAGAAAGAGACTATATTTATCCAGGTAAATATTAGTATTTGACATTATATTATTCCAAAATGCTAGTTTTATGCAAATAACATTGAGACCATAGTGTCATAGATTTGTTTTTCTTTTTTAATTTTCCCCATTTTTCTATTACATCCGTTGTTCTTAATTGTTCCATGTTCTCAATGCGAAGCCTGAAAGTTTTGAAAAATAAATAAATAATATGACAAAGAATCTAAGCTGTCATAACAATGATTGTGTGAATAGGTAATTAATGTTATTACTAACCGAAAAACGTCTAGTAAAGTTACAATGATGTGTTTGCATTTACCAGAACTACCAGCTTTACACGTACAATGACAAGAAAATTGCTTATTATTAATAATACATTTGATTTCCACTTTTATTTGATGGGACAGTCTTTTAAGATTGCTAGAGGCTTGTAAAATAACTGTTTTTTTATTTTTAGATATTACTCCACATGTAAATATGTGGTTAGGATCAAGAATAGCCTGCCCATTAATTAATGGTCTTTTAAAATTACCAATTATCTCTATCACATCAACTAGGTCTGACACCTTTCTTTCCGACATTTTGCAAAACTACTAGCGCACTCTATATTCGATTGCGCCCGCCTATATTCTATTTTATTTTCTTTTACATTTGTGTTGGTTGGTTAATGACAATTTAGGTGTGCGAGAGCTAACTCGCGACGGTGGTGGTCCCTGGTGGGGTCGGGGAAAACCCACCGCCCCCTCCCCAATCTATAGTCTTACCTAATAAAGATTTTTGGACTAATTACCTATGCGAGAGGTAACTAGTCGCGAAAAAAAGGCCGTATTAATTATGGTTTTTAAAATTTTAGTTCGCGAGAACTAACAAGAGATCGCATTGAAAACGTTGGCCGCGGTAGTCAGGGGAATGGGGCGAAGCCCCACCCACCGCTACACCACATAATAAGGACTTTTTGAATATTTACCTTTGCGAGAGGTAATTAGCGAGGGAAAAAAAACCATAGTAATTAGTTAATGACAATTTAGGTGTGCGAGAGCTAACTCGCGACGGTGGTGGTATAATAGTATAATGGTATAATAATAATGGTATAATATTATTGTGGTCAATAATAAAGATAAAAACTATCCTATCTTTTAAGTTGGACAAAACTATACACATTGAGCCAAATTCCATTAAAATCGGTTGAATAATTTCTGAGTTTACGTCCGACAAACACGAGATTTTTTTATATATAAGGATTATTATAATTTTCAATTATTAATAAGTTTTATTTGAGCAATTAATAGAGCCTTACATAGTCAAAACACCTCGATTCCCCCGCCCTCTACCCGGTTATAAGAATTTTACCAGCCTGCACTCCCCTTCGAGACAGAAACCTGCGGACGTCAAAAACCTTGTTAGAATCAATATAATATTTTATTTTATTTTTCTATTTCCCTTTATGTTTATATTTGTTAAAATATATTATTGGTAAATTAAAAAAAAAAAATGACCTTCGGAAAACATATATTTCAGAAACCATTTTTCATAATTATTAATATTTTTATCACTATCATTTAATCAAGATTAGATATAGAAAAAGTTTAAAAGTTGTTAAAAATTTATTTTTCATGATATTATTGCAACACCAATAATTTTTGGTCGAATTTTCAAATTTTACATTTCTGAATTGTGTGTATTTATGGTTTTCAAGCTAAAAAAAACATCTGAATTTTTAAAAAATAATTTAGAACCTCATGAATTAATTAATAGCGGAAATAAAAACAAAATCCTGTAATGACATACCTACTGAAATAAATATTAATATATTAATGATGCGTAAAAAAGCAACTCTGGGGCAATAAGGGTTAAATGGTAATTGCTGTTATTAACAATTAAAATTATTGCCTTATTAGACCCTTAGTTCTTATTACCTCATTGGAGGCTTTGACTCAGATGGCGGCCATACGTAACAAGTTCTAGGTATTGTCCAAGAAAATAGTTTTTAGTATGTTCAATGCGACGACTATTGCTTAACTTCTCTGGATATTTATCGTATTTAACGAAAGCACTTCATTCGGAGTTACATGGATCCAATTTTTACTTTCACTTACCTATATATGAAATATATAGTAAGTGGAAGTATTGCGATCGTGAAAATTTTCGACTTCCGGTTTTCAACGGAAATACACGTTTTGGGGTCCCCTGAGTCAAAATAACCAAGTCCCGCGAAATGGTCTGTGTGTGTGTGTGTGTGTGTGTGTGTGTGTGTGTGTGTATGTGAACAGACTAGCTCAAAAACTATAAACCGTGCGAACCTGAAATTGGGTATTTAAAGTATGTATATGCCCGCGATGTGACAGCAAAAATTTCATCAAATTTGCTCAAAAGGAGGGGGTACTTTATTTAATAACTTTTTAAGTTTTTTTCGATTTTCTCAAAAACGGCTCTAACGATTTTGATTAAACTGAGTATTTAATCTATTGATATGCCCGAGATATGACTGTAAATATTTCATCAAAATTGATCAACCGGAGGGGGGACTTTACTTAATAAATTTTGTATCATTTTCACGTGTTTTTTTTATTTAGTCAATAACGGTTTTAAGGATTTTGATCAAACTTGGTATTTGATGTATTTATATGCCTGAGATATGACTGTAAAAATTTCATCAAAATTGATCAACAGGAGGGGGGACTTTACTTAATAAATTTTGTCCAATTTTTACCTTTTTGATCGATTATCTCAAAAACGGCTTTAACGATTTTTATCAAATTCGTTATGTTTAATGAAAATTAGTTGTTATTTAATATCAGGTAAGCTTTATCATTATTAAAATGTTCTGAGGGGGCTTTTTTTTTGGGGGGGGGGGCCTTTTTTGTTTGTTTGTTTCTTTCCTATAAAGTACCTTTGTTTTAGTTTATATTGAGAAATTAACTGTCTCTCATCACGCTTAAAAATAAGTAATAGCTAAATATCATATATGAAGAAAATCAAGTAAACATATACAGGAGAAAAAAAGAAAAATATTCCGTCAACTCATAAAACACCTTGAGCTCACGCACGCGCCGTACGCCTTTAATGACAAACCAATGCGTTATAATTAAATTGTTCTGTTCATTTGAGAAGTGGCAATTAACAAAACGCATTAATTTCTAATCTAAGTATGTTGGTAAGTGAAAGTTGTGTGTTGCGTGCACGCACCAGATTTTTTTTTATTTCTGATTTCATTACAGACATACAACAAAAAGGTTATGAAATCGACACATGACGCCATTTTAATAAATCGAAAGACGACCTCCTGTATTTGCAATAATTAGCAATAACAGATATATTGTGGTCAATAATAAAGATAAAAACCATCCTATCTTTTAAGTTGGACAAAACTATACATTTCCTTGAGCCAAATTCCATTAAAATCGGTTGAATAATTTCTGAGTTTACGTCCGACAAACACGAGATTTTTTTTATATATAAGGATTATTATAATTTTCAATTATTAATAAGTTTTATTTGAGCAATTAATAGAGCCTTACATAGTCAAAATACCTCGATTCCCCCGCCCTCTACCCGGTTATAAGAATTTTACCAGCCTGCACTCCCCTTCGAGACAGAAACCTGCGGACGTCAAAAACCTTGTTAGAATCAATATAATATTTTATTTTATTTTTCTATTTCCCTTTATGTTTATATTTGTTAAAATATATTATTGGTAAATTAAAAAAAAAAAATGACCTTCGGAAAACATATATTTCAGAAACCATTTTTCATAATTATTAATATTTTTATCACTATCATTTAATCAAGATTAGATATAGAAAAAGTTTAAAAGTTGTTAAAAATTTATTTTTCATGATATTATTGCAACACCAATAATTTTTGGTCGAATTTTCAAATTTTACATTTCTGAATTGTGTGTATTTATGGTTTTCAAGCTAAAAAAAACATCTGAATTTTTAAAAAATAATTTAGAACCTCATGAATTAATTAATAGCGGAAATAAAAACAAAATCCTGTAATGACATACCTACTGAAATAAATATTAATATATTAATGATGCGTAAAAAAGCAACTCTGGGGCAATAAGGGTTAAATGGTAATTGCTGTTATTAACAATTAAAATTATTGCCTTATTAGACCCTTAGTTCTTATTACCTCATTGGAGGCTTTGACTCAGATGGCGGCCATACGTAACAAGTTCTAGGTATTGTCCAAGAAAATAGTTTTTAGTATGTTCAATGCGACGACTATTGCTTAACTTCTCTGGATATTTATCGTATTTAACGAAAGCACTTCATTCGGAGTTACATGGATCCAATTTTTACTTTCACTTACCTATATATGAAATATATAGTAAGTGGAAGTATTGCGATCGTGAAAATTTTCGACTTCCGGTTTTCAACGGAAATACACGTTTTGGGGTCCCCTGAGTCAAAATAACCAAGTCCCGCGAAATGGTCTGTGTGTGTGTGTGTGTGTGTGTGTGTGTGTGTGTGTGTGTGTGTGTATGTGAACAGACTAGCTCAAAAACTATAAACCGTGCGAACCTGAAATTGGGTATTTAAAGTATGTATATGCCCGCGATGTGACAGCAAAAATTTCATCAAATTTGCTCAAAAGGAGGGGGTACTTTATTTAATAACTTTTTAAGTTTTTTTCGATTTTCTCAAAAACGGCTCTAACGATTTTGATTAAACTGAGTATTTGATCTATTAATATGCCCGAGGTATGACTGTAAAAATTTCATCAAAATTGATCAACCGGAGGGGGGACTTTACTTAATAAATTTTGTATCATTTTCATGCGTTTTTTTTATTTACTCAAAAACGGTTTTATCGATTTTGATCAAACTTGGTATTTGATGTATTTATATGCTCGAGATATGACTGTAAAAATTTCATCAAAATTGATCAACCGGAGGGGGGACTTTACTTAATAAATTTTGTATCATTTTCAGGTGTTTTTTTATTTACTCAAAAACGGTTTTAACGATTTTGATCAAACTTGGTATTTGATGTATGTATATGCCAAAGATGTGATAGCCAACATTTCATCAAAATTGGTCAAACGGAGGGGGCACTTTATTTTATGACTTTGTTTCCAATTTTTAACTTATTTTATCCAATGGCTTTAACGATTTTTATCAAATTCGTCATGTTTAATGAAAATTAGTTTTTGTTTAATATCAGGTAAGCTTTATCATTATTAAAATGTTCTGAGGGGGCTTAAATGGGGAAGGGGCCTTTTTTGTTTTCCTATAAAGTACCTTTGTTTTAGTTTATATTGAGAAATTAACTGTCTCTCATCACGCCTAAAAATAAGAAATGGCTAAATATGATATATGAAGAAAATCAAGTAAACATATACAGGAGAAAAAAAGATGAATATTTCGTCAACTCATAAAACTCCTTGAGCTCACGCATGCGCCGAACGCCTTTAATGACAAACTAATGCGTTATAATTAAAGATGTTCTGTTCATTTGAGAAATGGCAATTAACAAAACGCATTCATTTTTAATCTAAGTAAGTTGGTAAGTGAAAGTTGTGTGTTGCGCGCACGCACCAGATTTTTACAATTTCGATTGTATATTTTATACAAATATCTCACCCAAACCATGCACTATAAAAACACCCTAAATCTGAATCTATAAGAATATGCAGATAATGACCAATATTTTCAAAGACTATTATAAATGTTTGAAAACAAATTATTATCCTGATGATAGAGCAGAACACCGAAACATCGATATTTTAAATTAAATAATAAAAAGATATATACGGAGAAAAAATGTCTCCACAATCTCGATGTTGAAAGACTGGTTCTTTATCGATCTAATTTGATTTATACTATCAAACTGGTACTTCTTTGAGCTTCTCATCGATACCGTATTCGTGATGATTGAATAATTTATATTAATCCCCTTCTTGGCTTATGTGTACAAAGTTAAGGAGGATTAAATGTACAAATATTTAACTCTTAATCACGTCAAATCCAGGGTGACATTGGAAACTCATTTTTGGCTGTTTGTATTTATAAACTGTACCTTATATATATAATCACATCAAATCCTGGATGACATTGGAAACTCATTTTTGGCTGTTTGTATTTATAAAGCTTACCTTATATATATCTTTTAGATTTATCTGCGGTTTATTCATTCAGACAAAATAAAAATAAGAAATTAATCTGTCTAGATTTATTTCTTCTATTTTTCTATATTGTCTTATTGAAACCGAAGATAGCAGTTTTTTTCCCCCATTTCTTACATTAAGATAGAAAAAGACGTCAATGGAGACCAAATACATCCATAGACCATTTTTTCTTTTACCAATAATGCCTAAATCATAATAGTTTCTCTTCTCCCCCTTTTTTTCTTGTTATAAATCTCTTTAATAATTCAATAAGATTCATTAAATTACCTCTTGTCATTGGTGTGGAAAGGCTTTTCTTCCAATAGAGGAAATTTCCCTTATTTCCGAATTCGTCTCCTTACATTAGTACCCGGCCACAAAATTGGAACTTTTAGTCCATTAGCCAATTGGATCCAATGAGACTATTTAGAAAAATTAGAGAATCCACGCTTTTCTATTAACCAATTGCTTCTGTTTTTTTTTTGTTTTTTTTGGCCAACTGTCCCTTACAATAATTTTGAGCTTGAGAAATCAATTCAATCATTTAATATATTAATCAGGATTTGAAATTAACTCTTATTTTCTAGGAAAGGGATATTTCGGTTCAGAAAATAAAAGTCCTGATAAGATTTTTATCACAATGATATCTATTATAAGAGTCTGAGCTTGATTTTAATTATTTAAAAAATAAATATACTTATAAGTATTTTTTTAGATTTCTCCATATTGGTTTACATTATTGGGTTAACAATTTTTTCGAAAACCTTTTGGGGTATAATAAATTACCTTATATTGATCTTGACATTGATAATTATCTTATCAAGGATACTGATAACGAAAATAATATCGATTTAAAATCTCAGGCTCGCTCTGGTATCGATTTTTATATTTCTACTTATCCGATATTAACAAGCTGAAATGAACCTGAACCTGATAATATCGTTTATAGCATAAGTTGTAATAAATCGATATCTGAGCGCGTAATCGAAAAATCTATATCATTTTTAGAATCAGCACCCTAATTAACCTAGACGCCGACCTCAATATTGTTAATATCAGATACGTTGTAGTGTAAAAGTCGATACCTGAGCGAGCCTGAGATTTTAAATCGATATTTTACTATATGTCTAAAAGTCTATATTTGTTATAAAGGAAGATTAACCCTTTAACCGGGGAGTCCTCCTTTAAATTACGCAGCATATAACGAGCGCGAGATCTTTCACTAGGATGTGTATATACGTCCCGCCCGGTGCGATGTAACTTCTTCTTATTATTTTTTTTAATTTATGCTTAAAACAAATTGAAAGGCTATGGAATATATTCGTTTCCGTTTATTTATATATAAACCATAAAGGAAAACACAAAATGACAAACAAATAGTAAAGAATACCAACAATAATATAAAAGTATCGAATTAAGAAATTATAAATTTTACAGCCTTAACCAATTATAAAGAGTACAAAAGATATATATATATATATATATATATATATATATATATATATATATATAAATTCACGTCGTTACATGTATCGATGACTAATACCTCTGTTGTACGAAAATATAAGTCCCACCCGTTCCAGGGCACAACATATATTTCAAGGACGTATTGAAATGAAATGAAATGAATCTTTATGTGTATTTGGGGACACTGCCCCGTCCAAATAGAGTTTGGCTGACACATATTCTTACATGACATTATGAATATGAACATAAATATAGTCCAACTACAATTCAAATCAAAATACAACATAATATAAAGAAAATACATTTTCAGGTAATTATCGGATTATAATCAATAATCTTTAAATAACTAAATAATTGGATAGCAAAATTATGATAGGCATATGTACGAGAGAACAGTAGATATAGATTATTATCGGTTATTTAAAAACAATTCAAAATAAAATTCCTTTCGGTAAGCGAATATAGAAGGAAGTTAGATATATCATTAATTTTGGCAATTGATTCTATTTCCAGCAACTCATAAATTGATTTTTTTACAGGTAAGTATTTGGAAAGATATTTGTTTCTGAAGCTATTGTACACGGGGCAGGTGATGAAAAGATGTTCTATTGTTTCCAACTCATTTCTGTTGCAGATGGGGCAAACTTCTCTACTGTCTATTGTATGAATTTTTCTATTAACTCTAAAACGGTGTATATTCACATTACTGACTCTTAGCTGGCTTACCAATCTCAGTTTTAATATATTGACTCGCCAAGAAATATATGGTTGAGCCTGACCTAACGGGCATATAACTCTATAGTTGGGATTATAGGATGAGTTCATTGTTTGCTCGATGTCCTTGCTCAAAAAATGATTAGTAAGCTTCTCCAGCAGATCATTCACCGATTTATTTAGGGTATGAAGACTCTGAGCCAACCATACTTCTTCCGCACCAATCAATAGAAGAAAATGCCGCAGTTGTGCTGCCCAGTTGTAATGGATTGGGTCCGAATCTGCCGACGCTAACATTTCAATTAAGCATTTCCTAGGTAGTCTTTCATCTGGCATCGAAAGCAGTTTTTTCCACCACCCAAGCATCATCTGAAACAGCAGAATTTGGATTCTATCAACGCCTACCTCCAAACGAACAAAGTGATCCGGGGTGTTAATCGGCCAATGGAAAACTTTCTTGTAAAATTGCGTTTGGACACATTCCAGATTATTTGCGTACAATGGCGCCCATAGTTCCGCTCCATACATCAGGGTTGAGCGAGCGATGGCTTCAAAAAGCTTCTTCTTTGTTTCCAATGAATCGCTTTTGAACCGACATAACATGCCGATTACTCTAGATGCAGCATACCTAGCTTTATTTATATATTTCAAGGACGTATTTACACGTCCTGCCCGTTGGCGCTATAGTTTAGCCCGGTTAAAGGGTTAATGATGTCTATAATACAATGATAGGTGAATAACACATCTTCCAGTAATTTGTTTTATTAAAACGTTACATTTTTAAAACTGTCCTACTACCAACGTTTCGGACATTATACATCCATCTTCAGGGCATTTGTTTAGTATTCCATACACTCATTTTTTGGGGGGTTGTTTTGGTCATCTATTGTTTATTATTCTTACATCAACATTTCTCCATTATATCTCTAACTTTTCAGTTCAGAAGGTAGAATTGACAAAGATAAATAAATTTATGTAAGGTATTCCATAATAAGTGTTAAACAGTTTTATTGTAAAAAAAAAAGTGAAAAATACGTGACCTATTACAGGTGTAATGGAGAAGTGTTGATGTAAGAATAATAAGCAACAGATGACCAATACAACCCCCAAAAAATGAGTGGAAGGAATACTAAACAAATGCCCTGAAGGTGGACGTATAATGTCCGAAACGTTGGTAGTAGGCCAGTTTTAAAAATATAACGTTTTAATAAAACAAATTACTGGAAGATATGTTATTCACCTATCATTGTAATAATTAAATAACACGATATTATTTTTTAAAAACAAATTGTTTATTTTCAAAAAGAATATGAATTTTATTTAATTGACATAGGCACTTAACTACCACTGAACTAGAACTATTTCAAGAATTTGATGAGAAAATATATTCAACTAATAAATTTTTTTTCATCGACTCCTAGAAATAAGACGATAGCAATTCTACAAGTCTCTTGTAAATACTAGGTTGTTACAAAAGTCCTTGTTCACAAAATTAATTTTATTCAAATGTGAGTACAAAATTTACAAATCAAATTTATTCTTCAAAATACAGGCCATAATTTTCATCTACTTTAACCCATCTTTCAGTCAAAAGTTGTATTAGACGACTGAAGGACGACCTGATCTAGGTTCATCTTAAAGGCTTGTATTCCCAGAATTAAACCGCCTGAACCAAAATGCGGCCGTGTTTCGATGCACCACACTTTCCCCTTCCACTGCACAAATTTCCTCGGCTGAAGCCTTTGCACTAAAACTTTTTTTCCAATAATGCCTAAGAAGGCCGCGGATGACAAATTTTTCTTCTGACATTTCTAGTGAAATTTAATAAACTGAATGAAAGGCAGGGACAGTTGGCGTACATAGATAATTAGAGGATTAGTTAATGTAAACATTGGCATAAGAATTGTATTCGTCAGAGATTAAATAACGATTAAATTAGAGACCTCAATGTAAACAACTTGATATGCACAAGGACTTTTGTAACAACCTAGTATATCCAGTAATGACGAAGTGAGCTTATATTAAGTTCTTATTATTATTACTCAGAAAGTTTCTTAATAACAGCAGTTGCGGTACACCTAATATCGTCTAACTATGTTATTGGCTGAACAAATATTCGAAATAATAATCATATTCGTTAGTGAAATTATTCGCGAACAGTGGCGTTTATACAAAAAGATTTCTGGGGGAGGGCAAGTGGTGATGACTACTTGGATTGGATGTGGTCCGAAGGATCAGCCGCAAAGAAAACTGAATAACATTATTAACTATCGTAACTGAATACGCAGCATGACACATGGCCTTGTAATACGCAAATATATAGCTTATTTATGATACTAAAAGATATTTTATTTGTCATTTTTTATAATAATAATGATTTATATGTATATAAAGACACACCCACATATTCGTACCATGCATATACCATATAAAATATTACCAACTGGTTTATTTATTTTTATTATTAACTGGTTAACGAAAGAAAAAAAATTAACTTGAATTCAAGTTTGATCAGTATGCACAAGGGATTTCGAAATTTGTTTTCCATAGCAGGATCTTTATAATTATTGTTTTGTTATTTCAGTAAAGCGTTGACAGTCTTTTCTTGATTTTCCATTCCCAAGGTAATCTCTTCGGTGTTGATTTTTATTTATTTATAAGCCCGCTATATTCAAAGAAGTTTTTCCGAATTCCTAATATAGAGTACATAATAATAATAATAATAATAATAATATTAAGAATAATAACTATTTCATTATTTTATTCTGTTATTATGATTATTCTAGGGATTACCTCTAAACTTTATTTTTTTGTGTGTTTCTACTTTCTATCCTTCAGAAATTCAAATTAAACTATATAACTGTCAGCATATTTAAACGTGTACCTATCTCCTGCTGCTGATCTTTACTTTCACTTATTTAAATATCGTATACCTCCGTGGTAAAAATAAAATGTTGAAGCCAAGAGGTCACTGACCGAATTTCTTAATCGATGTTTTGAAGAGAGATGGTATTTTTTATATTTTGATAACTTAAATACGCAATCATCATCGGAACACGTGTTATAAAACTAGTCTCACGACATTTGTAATATCACGAAAGAATCAATAGTTTACCGTCAATACGACGATTTGCTACGATTGTTATTCGATTCACTGGTATTTTTTTCTTTAAAAGTTTAATAGTTAGTAGGATTGAAATAAATGTTTTCCCTACAGAAATAAATAGATACCCATACTAAAAATAACATGAAATAAAATTTCTGGACTCTAAAAGTTTATCAGTTTTCGTTTAACTAAATCAAAAATCTATAAGCCCGAGATATGAATATGAAAATTTCATCAAAATCGATCAACCGGAGGGGTCACTTAATTTCATAACGTTTTCCCCCATTTTAAGTGTTTTTTTTCCATTTTCTTAAAAATAGCTTTAACGATTTTGATTTAACCCGTCATGTTTAATGAGAATTATGCATTTTTAATATCAGGTAAGCTTTATCATTATTACAATGTTCTGAGGGGGGATGAATGAGGAAGGGGCCTTTTTTGTTTTTGTTTATATGGAGAAATTATCTGTATCTCGTTTCGCCTAAAGATAAGAAATGGCTAAATATGAAAAAAATCAAGTAATCGTATACAGGAGAAAAAAGAAAAATATTCCGTCAACTCATAAAACACTTTGAGCTCACGTATGCGCAGTACGCCTTTAATGACAGACCAATGCTTTATAATTAAAGATGTTCTGTTCATTTAATTGAAATTATTTGTTTCATGGGAACTATAAGAAGTTTACAACAACTACATAAAGAATTATAAAATTAGACGACTTATGTATTATGTTGCATTGCCGAATTATCACAAGTAAAAACTTTTATTTAATAATAAAAAAAAAATAGTGCACTGTAAAGAGCAAATACAACAAAAATAAGTAAATGAATGTTGAAAATTGTGTGACTTTGAGAAATGGCATTTAACAAAACACGTCAATTTCTAATCAAAATAAGTTAGTAAGTGAAAGTTGTGTGTTGCGCGCATCGCACCAAATTTTTAATATTTCCTACTGTTAATGCATTATTATTATAAGACATTTTTGTTCTATAATTGCGAAGAGTCCATCAAAACATTTTCAGGTTGGGAAAAAATATTACTTTAATAATTACCGTTGATTTAAATATTGAGGGTTATTTAATTATTACATAAAGGTTTTAGAATGCTAGTAAAGACGTTTAAAACCATAATGTTTTTTTAATAAACCTGTGTCCATATTTAAAATTTTATTTTTGCTTCCCCCCCCTATCGTTTGAGAAGATTGACGCTCATCGAGAAATGGACGCCCTATCGCCTGTGCCCTTTGACATCGATTCTTTATAGCGTAAATTGATTAAAATCCAGAATTATATCTTATCCGACGCTAGCGATAGTGGGAGTGTTTGCCTGACAGCTGTCTTGATAGCATTTCTTTTGACTTAAAAATAATACAACTTTAACTTTAAAATAACAGAACTATTCGCTGCATTGTAATCGTCCCTAGTCATAAAGGGAAGCTACATTTGGTTCCAAACTTCCTTCCAAAAATTTATCCGTGTAAACAGGGCTTCATACTAGGACCAAAGTTACTTCTCAAAAGTAAGAGGAAAAATTCTATAAGAGATTCTTATTGTAATATAAATGATTTATTATTTTATTTATACATGAACAATTAATACTTATGGGTGAAAAAGCATTAGACGTTAAGTTTATGTTGAAATTAGAACCATTTTGTTAAAACTCTTCGATTTTTTTTTTTTTATACATTTTAAATATTCCTATTAAGAAATATTTAGAGCGTTCTCTATTTCTCCATATCTCCTTAATGCCCAAACTAGGACACACGCTAATAACATACAATTAATTTAGTTTCTGAAATAAAAATTAACATTTTCTATTGAGATTGTAAACTTGCTGATTCAGTTTTCCACTATATTTTCTTCAAATCAATACAAAAGAAACTTTATTCATTAATGATTTTTATTTATCAACATATCTATTCATCCGCTATAAACCTTTTAGTTTGGATATGTTCTACGGCACATTGAAATACCGTTGTTTCGATATTAGATTTCAAATCGTTTAGGTATTTACGAATCTAGTAATATGGAATTGAAAAATAGATATCGATAATAATTATGTAACGATAGTTTTTGTTGTTTGTAATTAAATAAGTAAATAATATATATATATATATATATTGTTTTTTCTCATCAAACATTGATTACCACCTGTCAGTAATCAATTAACAGCGAATGTGATGGGTGCAGCGCCTTAATATGTAAGGCGTTTAGGGCATGAGGAAAGGGTAGTGATCAGCAGCACGTCTTTCCGGGCTTGACACATAATATTTTTGTTAAATATTATTTAAATAATATTTGTATTAAATAATATTATCAATCAATATTTGAATCACATTTCAGATTTTACTGATTTCGAAGAAAAAAAATATTGGATAGTGGGTCAATGTAATTAATTATTTTTTACTTGTGAAGGGTATTTTTTTTTAAACCCTGGAGTAACTTAAAACTCTTAAAAAAGAAAAAAGTGTAGACTGTTTTAATTAATTTTTTTTCTAACAATGTCACAAGTTGACTTTCTGAATCGAAATATAGCCACTTTCGTAAAAGTGAGATCATTGAATAATATTGCTGGAGTCACCTTGGATTATTAATCCAATATTATTTAAATTTTTAATTTAAATATTATTTAAATAATATTTAAATTAAATATTCATTTATTGACTATTATTAATATAAACAACCACAATCATACAATAATAAAAAACCTATATTTAATCACGTTTTGAACTTTTATCAAATTTTTCTTATCATCTCTGTTTGTCAGCAATATTCAGGATACTGAACAATGAACATTTTCAAGGCCTTTTCTTATTTTAGTTTAAGTATACAGTTTTTACTTAAATTTGTCCTGTTGTGTATTGAGAATTATTATAATGATATTAGGTTGCATCAGAGAAAAATCAAAATCAAATGTAGTACAAAAGCATCAACAATCATAACATAATTTCTCGGAAATTTGTTGATTTTTCGTTTAACTGTCACTAGTTTGACCCGTGTGAAGCATTTCGCACGTCGATTCGTCATAATATACTACGGAATTTTTAATCTTGGATTAATAAAATAGTTGAATAAACTTGTTTTGAATAACAGACAAAATAAAATAAAAGGCTGTAAATTGGTAAATACTGGTCTGATTTCCATGATTTTTCTTTCCTTTAGCAGCCAGTCGAAAAACCTGCATTCAAGTAATTGACAAAATGGATGTTTTTTGAACTATGGGTTAATAACACAGAAGGGGCGTATAAATTCTTTTTGTAAATCGAATTTATTCATATTCGTCACAAAAACAAAAAAAGAGAGTGCGATTCGCTAAGGCTTCGTTAAATTATAATTCGATCGATGCATGGTTGCATTTTCTAATTTTTTTGCTGAATTTCTCGATTTTTAGCTTTTGTGAAATAATATATGCGGTGTTTAGTATTCTTTTATTAGTTATAATTAACAGAACCTTACTAATGGAACACCTAGATCAGGAATGAAGTAGGTATTCCCTTCGCCAATGACGCCTTGAATTCTTTTATTTACTTGATGCGAATTCCTACTACTCTTGACAATGTTCCAAAACCTCCTGCGAGAAGACAGCCTTGATCTTGATCGACTCCAGTTCAGTTGGAAAAGAATAAATCTTCGAGAACTAGTTGGTGATATCATTTCACGTTATATAATGCCTTTTTTTTTCTTTCTTTTTATATTTGCTGCAGAGTCCTAACAGGCAAAAATATATTTATTTTTACTATAAAGTACGAAATTTAATATTTTCACTATTGACTGATTACCAACTGAAATTATCAATGGTAAATGGTATTCTGAAATAAGTATTCATATACTTCGGTTGTACAATATAATACGCTCTATGAATAATATACTTCTAAATTTACTTTTGTGGTTTAGCATCTATGGCTGACCCCTTCATTTTTTTATTACCACAATTAATTTGAATTATTGAACCGTTATTTTTGAATAGCAACTTTGGAACAGTTCCACATAAAATCGTTTCGACTTAAATAATTTATTCCCTTACTTTGGATATAACCTTGATCTAATGAGCAACAAATGACTTAAGCGAGAGAAATACCTTGACATACTTTTCACATTTTTGTATGCAATATATGGAAATACTGAAAATTCCTCGGTGTTAACTTTTCTCTTACCTACTGTATTAAATTATAGAAATCATAAAATATTTTGTTTCTCAGTCCAATTATTGAAATTTATTTTGATTTTTTTAATGTTAAATTTCAGGCCTTAGGTCACCAATGACATATATTCACTGAAAATTTCTATGTTGATAATTTTTATTTCATTATTTTTTTCCTCACGAACTGAACTATAGTTGCTAGCAGTGTCTTATATTTAACTGTCTTCCATTTCAGTAACTATATGTTAATATTAGAGGTGCTTATTTATCACCATGTCCAGATGGTACTTTATTTTCTTCAAGGGCATGCGTCATTGAGCACGTGAAGCATGCGCTTTTCCTGTTTTCAGTTAGAAGCGTTTGTAAATAAAAAGTCCTGCAACAGTTTTTTTTTTTTTTTTTTTTTTTTTTTTTTTTTTTTTTTTTTTTTTTTTTTTTTCTTTTTTTTTTGCATCGTTTTTAATCAAGTCGGTGAAAGAAGAAAGATTTTATAAATTTCAAAGTTGATGGCTGATGATTGAAGTAAATAATAAAGCGAAAAATGTAATAAGTGGCATATTTACTTCGGAAAATTAAGAATGAGAATGATAATTATTATCTTAGTATACATATTCTTAACTGTGTACATTATACTTTTATTTTATTTTATTTTATTATTTAATTTCGAGGCTAGCTGACGCTATGAAATGTTAACGAAAAGGGACATTGAAATGTTTACGTTCGCACGGCAGCGTTGACCTCCGTTTTTCGCTTAGCGCTAGTTCTATAATAGTTTATCTTGTTCCATATATTTTTTGTTTTACATAGTTTTGTAATTTATTACATTATATATATAACATTTTTGAAATATAGTAATTCAAACTAATTTTGATTGAAAATAATAGGTTTGAAGAATAGATAAATAATAGCATTCTTATTATTTATTTGATTTTCTTTCTTTAATCTATATCTTATCAATTTATTTTCGCTTCTATTTTATGCGGAAATATGTTACATTTAAAATTATTATTATTTATTTCTCGTTTTCATTTTTATATTCTTCTCAAAGTTTCTTCATAAAATTTAAAAAAAAATACAAATTAGCCTATACTATTTCATTTTTAACTATATACCTCCCTATAAATAATTTTAATTTAAAATTTCATTAAGCAAGTGATTATTTTTGTACTGGTGTACATACTAGTAATAGCTGGAGTAATCGCTGACAGGAGACCAATCGAGAGACTGAAAAACATATTGTATGTAGATCTACAAACATATATTTGATCTACATATATTTGAGTCCAAAGATGTACATATAATCTATATACTTCTTTGGACTCAAATATACTTACAATAGCATGTTTCCAAATTTGAGATATCAATCGCTTGTTATCCATGGAAGCAATCGTGTCCAAATATTTTATCCCAAGAATGGAGTAGTCTGAGTCTTCATTCTTTCCAAATTAAATATCTATGTATGTATTTATGCGTCTTAAAATGACTCGAAACAATCATGAAACTTTGTTGAGATCGTTTACTTAAAAAGACAAGGGGGTTCTCATTCTCAGGGGAAACAAATTAAGATCAGTTTTAAAAATCGTCTAAATTAATTACCAATCACATGATACAAGTATGGGATAATATTTTAAGGATATTTGCATATTAAAAGCTTCTCTGAGCAGTTTATTGAGCGATTATGATAAATAATAAATCGTTGCTTATGCAAATGCTATTCCTTTAAAATATTCCTGAAATAATTATGTTATTTACTTTTCAAAATTGTTTATTGATTATTTATTCACGATTATAGGGTATCCTAAACTACAACAAATTAGTCTAATGAACTGTTTAATAACTAAGGAAAAATTTATGTGTTTACCTGTTATGATATGCCTAGCTGTGTCCAAGCTCCTAAGTACGAAGGATCTTGTTCTTGACATTGAAAAACATGATTGTGTTTATCAAAGCTTTCTGTATTAGGATCAAATCACTTTCTTTTTTTTTTTTTTTTTTTTATTTACAACGGAGCTTTAACTAATCATGTTTAATTACATAGAGATACATTGTACTCGTATAAGATTTATCTTTTTTTAAATTACTATTATTATTTGTCGGTTTATGAAGTCTTTGAATACAAAGATTTATCCACTATCTTGTGGAATCTTAATGAGATCAAGAAGTTTGAAGCAGCCTGTTGATAGCTAGATTAGCATATAAGGATTTAAATTTCAAAAACGGAAAATCCACTTTTTCTTTTATTATTTTGCATATTTTCATCGCCTGGCTGCGCCATATCATCCAAAATGAGGCTCAAACCAATTTTTCCACACCAATGCGTATACCAGGGCTGGGCCATTGCAGATAATACTCAGCAAAATGGTCTGTTTTCAGAAAGTAAAATCGGGGATGGCCCGCTTCAATCAGATCTTTTCTTTACTGAATTCTTTACATGTAAAGAATGGATTCTTATCTTGAGTGTTAAGAATAATTTAAAATTTATTTATTTGCTATATACTTTAATTTATAATTTTAGTTAAGAGAAATCTATACAAATAAAGATGAAATTCTGTTTGTTTGTTTGTTCTCTATAGAAATCCATATCGTTTGTCCTAAATTCTTCAAATTTCTTTCATACCAGGTGCTAACAACTGTCCATATTAAAATTACCTAACTTCAGGAAAGCTCTGGGTGTATTCTTTATTCTTATAAAAATCGTTATAATCTCGCTTTACTTTGTTTTTTTACGAAATCGACAGTTTGAGTCGAAAAAAGTCTCATTCTATAGATTTTGAAGATAGATAAATGAAATTCCCCGGGTGAAACCGGGATATAAAGCTAGTACTTAATAAGGATAAAAAAAAAATATGAAATCAGTCGTTAGAGAAACATTATTTCTTTTTAGAGAATTTTTTTTCGAAGGAATCCCCATACACAAAGTTTGTCTTAGCCATAATTAACATAATTAGTACATTAAAACTGTATGTTACAATTGAAATTTATATCACGATAAAACAAAAACAAAATAAACTAATCAATAATAAAACTATTAATAATAATAATAATTGACAAATAATATTGACATACATTAGGTTGTCCCTAAATAAATCCCTAAAGTCGACAGATTTATGGGAAAGAGTAAGTGTAAGAATAGATAGGCGTAATATATGTAAATGTATAAAAAATGTAAGGTGTAAGATTAAGCATAGTTTTAATTTTAGTAGTTAATTTAAACACTGAAACTAGGCAGTATAAAAGCATTCAGATCACACAAAAAAAAAGATTTTTTCAGTAAAGCAACATAATGGTGGACAGATAAGTATTACAGTTTTGTACATTGAAATTTTTTTTCTACAAAAAGCGATGGTGTTGGTTAAGATGGTCCTTTTTTTTTTTCTTTTGCGCCTTCAATGGTAACAGATACTGAACCGCACGGTTAGTAAACATTTTTGCTTTTTACTTACCTATATTCCTGACATTGGTAAACATGTTTGTATTAATCACAGCTTTCTTGTATTAGAATCAATTACGTTTAATTTTTTTTTTTTTTTTTTTTTTTTTTTTTTTTTTTTTTTTAGTATTTACAAGGGTAAAATTACGAAATATACGTACGGTAAACGAAAGTACACATTTTTGGGTCCCCTGAGTCCAAATAAGCAAGTCCCGAAATAGAATAGTGTGTGTGAACAGACCAATTCAAAAAGCGACAGATCGTAGGAACCTGAAACTAGGTATTTCTGGTAGGACTAAAAAGTTAAGCAAAAGTTTCATCAAAATTGAGTAGACTGTCGTTAGGGGGCTTCTTTTTTTCATTATTTTAGTTATATTTTTCGTTTTTTCCGATTTTCTCATCATAAGCTCTAACGATTTTGATAAAAGTCTTTATGTTTTATGAGAACCTAGTATTCTTTAATATCAAATAGGTTTCATCATAATAGAAGTGTTCAGATTGGGCTTGAATTTGTTCAATATGCCTGCGGTATTTGATGAGAATTCTGACATGAGAAATATTTTTAAACTATAGTAAGACATGTCCAGGCATAAAATGTAATAAAAAAAAAAATCGAGTCACCTTGGCTAGAGAACAATATACTTGGCTGTCTTTTTTAAAGATAAAAAAATTTTCACGATCGCAATACTTCCACTTACTATATATTTCATATATAGGTAAGTGAAAGTAAAAATATGAGAAACACTGTTATTTACAACAAATAAATTTTTTTATAATTGGAATATATCCGTTGATTAAGTTAATGACATTGCTCTAAAGTTGGTCGGTTTGGACTGGAGTGTAATTATAAACTTGATTAGTGGGGGATAAGATCCCCTAGGCGGTTGCCATTTAATTTCCCCTGGCGCCGTGCTGGCAGTGCTGCATGTCTTCATTGCCTCCACCAAATGAGAAATTTAGTGAAATAATTGGTGTTTGTGCTGAAGTGTGTGTGTATAATTTATGAGTCAAGACTACTATGGGGGCAAACATACGAAGGCAATATTTGTAATTACTATGTTTCAAAGTTTCATCCAACTGAAAGCTTGTTTTTTTAGTAGTCGTTTACTAATAGAGGTGGTTCTTACATGAAACGATCAAATAAGTTGTTTATTTTTGGCTCGGCTTATATAGCTTTTTTTGTTTTTTTAGTTAGCATAGTGGTAATAATTTATGATAAATCACCTAAATTCTGTAACTCATCATTCAATAAAGAATTAGTCTTTTTTATTTTATGAGCATGATAGAAAGAATTAAAAAATATATATACATAAGATCTTTCTTGTCATTACAAACTAATATTTATCTGAATCCTTTCTTCACTTTGTTTTAACTGAAATAACGTTTCAAAGGGGAGAAATACAGTATTATCCTTCTCTGTTGAGCTTAGGTGCATATTCAAGTCTTTCTCGCGCATTTTCTAAATTCACAGATTTATAAATAATTTAAAAGAAAAAAAAATTAAAAAAATAATATTTTTTAGAATTTCAATGGAAAAAATGATGACAATAATAAAACCAAAAACATACATTTTATACAAAATTGAGGACAACAAATTGATGCATTGTTTAAAAATATGTCTCCGAATCTTCAGATTTTAGAACAGTGATCAATCGCATTTAATCCATCAAATATAAAAAATAAAAAAATGTTTGTAGTATGACAAAAAAATAGAATCAAATATTCCTATCAATATCAAATATATCAAATAAAATAAAACATTGTTTGTCGTTACACTGTTTTCTTTTGTTGCAAATAATACTGTATAACTTTTTCAATAATTTTATTGGCATCAGATATACAGTTTTCTGACACGAATTTTTGGGAATTGAGAAAAAAAATACAATTCTTATATAGGCTGATTTAATTTAATTCTATTAATTAGACATTTAATTAATTATAATAATTTAGAAACGTAATGAATTTAATGCAGAGTATAGTACAACTGCTAGAAATTTATTTTAATTATGTTTATTTTCTTCATTTTTTCCTATAATTTTTCTTAGATTGAGTGTTGCTAAAGATTAATCAAGGGAAAATTGAGCTCATTCATATTTATATCGCACTTGTTGACTACATTTGGCAGGTTCGTTAATAGGCCATTGATTGATATTGGTGTTATTAGAAAGTGTACTATTTTTAGACTCAGAATATCAAATAAATAATTTAAAACTTTCTGCGATTTAAATTAAAAAATGATAACTATTAAAAAAATAAACAGTTCCACTTCTTCGTATTTTAAATAAATATTAAATAGGTGAAATTTTAAAGATGTAAATGCTAAAATCTATATTCGTTTAAGGTCTGGTCACACATAACCGCACCGCAGCACGGGCGTGTATCGGATCTGATTCATTTACGAAGGATAGATTGTAGTAACCGTTTACAGATGCCCGACATCGGTTCAACCGAAAGGTTACTATCTATCCTTCATATTTGAATCAGATCCGATACACGCCCGTGCTGCCAGAAATAAATAACCCGTGAATAACCAGACCTTTATTCAATATTCAAACTTTGAATTGTGAAGGATGTCAAACAGCGTTGTGTTATCTTCGAACTTTTACATTAATTCAACTCAAATTGGACACTTTTGAGTTGAATGATTGCTAACCATCTTTTTTAACATGAAAGTTTCTATCGTGATAGTATTGTTGTGTATAGTATTGTGAAGAAAACTGGGCTGCGACAGTTCCAATTTTACTAACTGACAATAAACCTAGAAACAGTTTAAAAAAAAAAAAAACGGTGGGTGAGATCAACTACTGATCTCTTGATTTTAAGCGAGATAATCTAAAAAACTGCAAAATTCATATTTTTAATCGTCCAAACAGTTAGCAGACCCGCTCTTTAGCAGCCTTACATACGTCAGAAAACGTTGACATTTCAAAAATCATGATTAATTTATATTTTTAATTTTATGATTAGATTAAAGTCTAATACTAATTCAAGGTTGATGTTCTTAAGTATTATCAATAGACCATAATTTTAAACTCTTTGAAAATTTACATGATATACTTGATTACCTAATCATATTTTCCGTTTGTTTTTCAGTGCTACTCACCTTCATAAATTGCTGGGACGTCGGGTGGGCCACGAAAGTTCAAGACTACTTCACCTTTGCCAAATTACTGGCACTTTTCATCATCATATTGGCTGGCATATATCAGCTCACCAAAGGTAAGCAAAACCTATAAATGTATCATGAACCATCTATTATATTTTATTGTTCTTAAAATTATTTCTGATAGTCATATCATCATACCTTTTATTTGGAAATTTTGATTTTCACTTTGAAACATATCGTTGGAATATACATTATACCTTATCATTCCGGATTTTAGAAATTATGCATTTTGTTCCATGAGGGATCAAATGAAAGGGAATTTAAAGGATTTGTAAATTCTTACTAGAACCTCAAATAAAAATACTAAAAACATTTGAAGGTTTCAAAATTTTGACGGTGATAACGTCATAAGATTACAACCGTATTTTTTTTTGTTCGATTTTGATAAGATGCGGCTTAGTTCCGCATAATTTAAAGCCTTAAAATTAAGCTTCAAAGGTGTGGGGGGGGGGAGGTAGTTTTTGACGTCGCTATTGCTACTTGAATATGACACTTGTTGATTTTCTATTTCACAAGCAACAAGTAAAATAATTTATTTATTATTAGTCCGGAAATTTAATCAACTGTTTCCGAAACTACTGAGCTATGTACTGAATGCTCCAGTGTTTTTTTTTTTTGCTCCAGTTGCATTTTTTTAAATTAAATCTAGATCTATGTAAAAATTCAGTTTCGAATTTGTCTTATTTTGATAGGGAAATATCAAACCCCAAAATTTAGGATTTAAACTTTATTAATAAAAATCAGTTATGAGATTTTCAAATAATTTACGTCCTGTTTAAGTTTTTTTAGTTCGAAGTTCAGACACAGAGCGCAGCACTTACTTGGCGAATGTTGACACAGCTAACAATATATATTTATATGTCAGAGAATTTAGTATATTTATATAATTACCTTAATTTTGTTTACATTGGCGTGTTGTAAGACTGTTTTATTTCCTTTACACCCTGAAGTTTCAGTCCACCAATGACTACGGATATTTCGTGATCTTACTTCCTCTGCGATCCATGAACTTTTGATAGTTCATCCGAACATTGAACATCACAAATACCAGTTCGAATAATAAATAAATTATTTCGAGCAAACTCCCTCGCCCCCTTTTTAAATGTATTCTATAACATCTTTCAATTAAAAAAAAAATAACGTCAATTATTTTCGTCATACTGATATCGTTCGTTATAGTTTTACCTACTAGTTGCCAAGATTTTTTGAAATTGTATGATGTTATAAACTAGAATTAAGATGGTGTATCTTATTTGGATATTGTCTCATTGTAGATCACTTTACCATAACTATGTTTTTTTTTTAAATACTTTTACTTTTAATTGTTATTTAAGTTACATGTTCAAAGCTTATTCTTCTGTCAATAATAAGTTAAATGTTTTAGTTAATCCATTACAAATATTTTTTCAAACAAAAGAAAATGTTTTAAAAACTAGGTTTCTCGAGAAATCACTGATGTATATACAGTGGCTCACAGTCAAAATGATGCAAGGAATTAACTTATAAAAAAAACTATTTTATACCAAGCCAAAATTTACTTTCAACAATCTTTGTTTACAAATATAAAGTACAAACATTAGGCTAGGATTGACAATACTTAAACGCTTATTTGGGATCAAATCCTAAAATTAAACTAAAACCTCATGAATAAATATACACTTCTAAGGTCACAGTGAAAATGATGCAAAATTAAAAACATCCAAAAAATCAAAAATATTTTGAATTTGAGTACTTTGTAGGTAAGCCTTTATCTTTTATTATCTCTTTCGAATAATTGGGCATGGATTGGACAAGCTTTTCTGTTTAAGATGGGCTTATATCTTCCCATTCTTCTTGTAGCATCTTTTTGAGATCTTCTCGGTTTGATATCTTATGTTTTGTCACTTCTGTTTCTAATTTACTCCATGAATTCTCTATGACGTTTAGGTCTGGTGATTGGGAAGCTGTTTTTATAGTTTTGGGGTAAACTATATAAACACCATTCTCTTGCAAGATGAGAAGAATGCTTAGGTCGTTACCATTATAAAAAGCAAAATTATTTCTTTAATAGCTCCGTTGCACTTGCTTTAAATTTTTTCTTTCAGGATGTGATAATATAAATGTATATTCATTGTTCACTCAATAAAATGAAGATTTCCTACACCCGAGGCAGCAATACACCCCCAAACTATGACATGACCACCTCCAGGTTTGATGGTCGGGCGAAGATTTTTTTCATGGCGCTCTTCATTTGACTTTCTCCAGACGAAACCTCTTCCATCAGAGCCAAACAAATTAAATTTTGGCTCATTCGAATACAGGACACTTCCGGAAGTCCATGTTTTTTGTTAAACAATGCTTAGCAAAATTGATTCGAAGCTTTTTATTTTTGTCAGTGATATAAGGTTTTTGGCATGTAACTCTACCATTGTATTGGTTTTTTCTTAAGACCCTTCGAATGGTTTCAGCACATACCATTTTATTTAAATGTTTTTTAACTAATGTGGTCAACTTTGGAGCACCAAATTTTGGATTATTTGTTATTTGGCACGAAATCCAACGTTCATCTTTACGAGTAAAAAATTGTTTTGCCCTCACACAAGCTTTTCTTATTATTCTATTTTAGTTTTTAAAACTTTCAATAATATTTTGAACGGTGGCATAACTCTTATTGATAGTAGAGGCAATTTTTCGTTGTGTTTTGTCCATTTTCAAATTGCTAATCACTATTTCTCGTTCACGAATAGTTGTTTGCGCACCCATTTTAAGCAAAAGGTCGAACTAGATTGATTACTAGTATTCATATTGTTTATTTTTGTTTCCATTGAAAGAATGAAAAGAAATTAAAAGGTTAATAAACTCATTTACCCGATAATTGAAGAATACTTGTTACTTTTTTCTAAACGGAAGTAAACGTTGCATCTTTTTCACTGTGACCTTCAATCCCTAAGAGTTTTAATGAAGATTTTTTTTTCTCTTTTTATAATTGCTGTTGAGTTGATTTGATTATATAAATTTAATGTATGACAATGAACCATTATGGCCTCATGTGCATTGGTTTTTAAATTTTAACAAAGAGGAAGTAAATAGCATTTGAAATAAAAATATTCGTTTGCATCATTTTGACTGTGAGCCACGTAGGTGATACATAAAAACGTAGAGATAGGCAGTAATTTAAAAAGGACCTTGCTATTTGTTTCATTTGTTTTGAATTTTGGCTTATGTAATGTTATTCTAATAAACAGACTTTAATGAAAACGTATTTGATTATTAAAACGCTGTAAAAAGCAATTACAAAAACAATCAACAATTAAAGTATGGTGAATCACTGAGGGGAGGGAGGGAGTTACTATTTAGTATTCAACAAATAAGCGATCTTTATGTTTTAAAAGATTTATCTATTAGTTGAATGAATATATATTTTATAATAAATTATTTATATAAAATATATTTTATAATAAAATATTTTCTTAGATTAAGAAAATATGATTAATCAACCGTAAATACCGGTTTATGTTTTTCGTGGAATAAATGGCAACCAATACTTTACGCAATATTCTTATCGTTATAATCATTTTAAGTAATAGATATTCGATTAAATTACTTCCGTTTTACGTAATGAATTAAAGCCCTTCATCAGACGGTTAATCAGTCTTGAAATGCGATAACTGAGGATTAGAGATGTCATTAACCTGCTTTCCAATTCTGGAACGTTTCATCGGTTAATATCGCGGTTTAATATTGAAGGTAAAATTACTCTATCGATACTACTCTATTACTCTAAATAATTGTTACTCTATCATCAACTCATCATCCCGAAGGAGGATTACGGTACTTTACCAGTTACTTCTTGGGATTATTTTGAGTAACATCCATCAGTCCCTATCATCAACGTTTACCTTCATCCCTAATAGTGATGGGAAGAAAAACGCCAAACTGTTTGAAAAAACTGTTTTTTATAAAAAAACGGAAAAAACGGTTTCCCTGAACCAGCCCAAACAGTTGGGATTTAGAACTTCCTTCTCTTCCCGTTCTCATTTACAACTACTCAAACGTTTGGAACTCGTTACAGAACGACTGAAATTGAAAAGAACAGTTGTTTTCTTCACCAATAGCGCTCCGTTGTTTGATTTTCCGTTAAGTTTTCTGTGGATTCTATTTTCGAATTTCTATTTATTTCACTTAAAATTTAAAGTGACACTTTTACTTTCATTTTTTTTAATGTCAGTTTATTCAAGTGCTAATTAAAACATATCTCCAAACTGCTGTATGGATAATAATAAATTACAATAACAGGAAGTTATTATATATAGTTCATTACAATGAAAAAAAAAGTAAAAAATTCTAAATATTAAAGAAGTTTATTTTTCGTAATATTTCAAGAGTTCATAATATTTTAACATTTTTCTCGATAAAGACCTGTCGAAATTATTTTAAGTTTGTGATTTTTTTTTTAATTTTGTTGCTTCAACAATTAATAACATTTTCTGATTTTATTCCCAAATTATTTTTTTTTTTTTTAATCTTTGAATTAATACTATTAATACGTCTCCAATAAAACAACACAACACAAAACAAACACCTGATAGAAACATTAGTCTAGAGGTTTTCTGTTTTCCCCGACCTGTTTTTTTCAAACCGTTTTTTCCAACAGTTGTTTTTTTTCAACGAACAGTTCGTTGGCGTTTTGTATAAACAACCGAAACGCCCATCTCTAAAAATTACTCTATCGATACCACTCTATTACTCTAAATAATTGTTACTCTATCAACACTCATCATCCCGAAGGAGGATTACGGTAATTTACCAGTTACTTCTTGGGATTATTTTGAGTAACAGACATCAGTCCCTATCATCAACGTTTTACCTTCATCCCTAAGTTGCTTATTTTCTTTAATTCAGCAGCAATTACCAAATATCAGTGAATTTGAGATTTTTACAGTTCGGATCAGAAGGTTCACCCTGATGTGGCGTCGTAAAATGGCCATCAGGTTTCACGTAGAAACGTGAAGAACCGTATCATCATCTCTTTTGAACTGTAAAATGATCGTAGTTTCTACGACTGAGTGACGATGCCATCAAATCAATGTATACAACCTTAGAGAGAGGTTGCCAGGTTCAAATGTTCAAATTTTTTATATTTAGCCAATTATAAATATTAATTTTCTACCATTTCTTAATATTGCGATTAAAATTGATGTGATTATTTAAATAAATTTAAATAAACTAAATTAACGGAAAGATTGGCGAAAGTCATGAAACATACAAACTGTTAAGGCCCGATAGTGCTGCGCTCTTTGTCAGAACCTTTACACTACATTGTCTACCAATGAAGTGTCTATATATTCTGTTTCTATATATTATAGACAACTTTGTTGTATTAATAATAATTATTTTAATTACTAATTTTTCTGTTTAGTGTTTATCTCTTTTATATTTTTATTAAATTTGTATATATATATTGTTGTTTTATTAAGTTTGTTTATTTATTGTTTATTGTAAGATTGGAATCATTAGTTGAAATATAGAAGTTTAAGTAATAAATTCTATTTATTTATTTTCATATAAAATAAAGAGGAATTATTAATTTTTTTTTTTTTAAAGTTACACTAATTAATTATTTATTCTCAAGGGTAATAAGAAACAATGTTTCATAGAATACAAAACAAATTAAATTAATGTTATAATCCTTCAAAGTAATCAGGGCACAAACAAAAGTATATTATAGTATGTTGTTAGCGAAAAAAAGACAAAAATATATTAACCGAGATATCTTGTGAGATTTTTTATATATATTTACTAACTTAAAATAGTATTTATTGATCACTTAATTATGATAAACTTATAGTTATATAAAAACGCTAGTAATAGAGAGATAGATTTCAAATACCTAAAAGAAATTAATTATATAATAATTACCTAAAGGTTAACACAAATTTCATTGTTAAAAAAAAAATGATTAAAACTTCAGGGATTTGGTCACTACTAGTTTTGGTTTTTATTGTCTTGTGCATTTTTTAAAATATCAATTATTTCCAGTTTATTGTGTTGCAAAATTGCTGAAGAAAACCCTGGATTAGCAAAATTTTATTTAAAATTAATTATGACATTATTTTCTTTTATTTTAGCACATTTACTTAATGTATTATATGTAAATACAGATGTAAATTTCAATAAATATTTATTTAAAAAAAAAAATTAATTATAAAAATATGGGTGCATTATTTTTAAATTTATTTGAAGATAAACTTACATTTAGTGGAAATAACCAATTTTTTTTAAATGATTTTTTATCAAGTGTAGGTATACTATAAATGTAAATAGAATACTCATTAAGTATCTAATTTTAATTTATCTGGAGTGATATGTAGTCAGGAGTTTTAGTCAGATTTAACACCCCTAAATTTATTTTATTTTTGGAATGGGAGCTTAGGGTCCCATGATTTTTGTTAGGGATGTATTGTTTTTAAATTAGCTTTCTTGGTAAATAGTGTATGTGTATATTTTAAATGTAAATCTTGTTTATTAACTCAAATAATAAGAAAATGCATTTCTTAATTTATTATGCTTTTCTTAAAGTCTGTAATCGATAAGTATTGCTAAAATTGAGACTTATTTAACGGCATTAAAGGAGTTTTCATAATGTCACGGGGAAAACTGGTCCTCGTTGTGGGTCCAAGAATTGGGCACTTTATCACGTACTCTGCAATGAACGCACTAATATCTCAGTTATCGCAGAGAACCAATTTTCCCCGAGTTTCTACCTGTTCCCATTTCGTTTTTTACGTTCGAACTTATTGTTAGACTCACAGTTATCGAATCAAGTTTTGAAATAAAGTTCTTGGGAAGGCGCCACACCAGAGGCCTTCGATTCGGTCCTAGAATAAGCTAGACAAAAGGACATTTTAATTTGTGCTTCTTTTCTTAAAGAGGAAACTCGCCCACGGTGTCAGTAATGAGCATGGGAATGTCTTTGACATTTCACGCAACAAAAACTAATCTGTTTTACAAGCATGCAGGTATTCATGTCAAAATTGTCTAATGAAACATTTCTTTTCATATATACGTTCATGTTGATACCGAACCGGTCATAGAATCAAAAGCTACAAATAAAAAATGATCAGTTTTGAGTTAGCAACAGTCCTACAATGTGGAAGTTGATTGATGAAGTATTTTGTTCATAAAATGATTCAAGTAGTGTCTCCACCAACTAAGGGATTGCGTTTTTCCTGGTTCGAGGGTATTCAAAATTTTTCTAACGAATTCCCCCAAACATTTAATTTTTGAGTTGTGCCTTTATCTTACTACTGGTGTGGTATTTAATCTGCAATCAAATTTGTAATTTATATTTAAATTTTGGTATATTACTGAGTTTTTTATTCTCTTACTTTTGTTTTTACATACATATAATTTTAACCTTTATAAAACTAATTGTCCTAAAGTTTTTGGCCGTTTTATAAGGAATATCCATCATTTGATATCCGGAAGATCGTTATAAAAAGATATTTCTCAAAATCCTAATATTTCCCTCACGTAACTAGTGTTTCTTTAAACCTTGCCAACCAGGGCATGTGACCCCTAGGTACACGTACCCTCCAGTTCCGGTCCTGCCCTTCTTGGATAACCCACCCTAACTGACCTGCAGGTCTACTTTCTCCCTCATGCAGTCCCAAGATATCTCAACGTTTGGTACTTCCATCAACTGCAAAACCAGTTTAAGCTTAACTGTCCCGATCATCAGGAAATGTATGCATTATTTAATATGGCTCCATGTAACGGTTATGTAATAACCGGCGTCTTTCACCTGGTAAATCTTCAATATGACGAACGTACCGATTAGAAGTAACAGTTCAAATGGCTATCGACGTTCTTAAACTATTTAGAACGGTATAACTTTTCTTCTGAAAAATAAAAATAAAAGCAAAGCTGTTTTCATTGCAAGGCGTGAAGATGAAAAAGGGGTTGAATCTGATTTTATCATTTTTAAAATACTAACATTTTCTTTAAGCTAACACTTCAAAACGTACATTATGCATAGTACTTCCTCCTATCCAATTTTACATTCAAAGTGACTATTGACTTGAGTACAATAGTTGTAATTAATAGAAAGCAAGGTTACTGTCTAGAATTTATTCATTTACAACTGTGAATAATCAAATTTTGATGTTTTGTTGCGTGATTTAAGACACATGGAGAAATATTTTAAAGTGAAAACTGAAATGTTCATGTGTCGTTAATCGACATCTTTCTAATTATCGATATATTTTTATTAATAATCATATTAAGAACTACGCGTAATTATTTATATTTTTTTCCCTAAGGTAAACAACACCATGCCCATTTTTTTATTAATTATTAAATTCCACGATAAATACTTCCAATTGCTTATCAACTGCAATAACAATGTGAAAAAGGTTGATTAAACTGTATCTAAAAGTCACGAAAAACGAAATTTTAAGAGCTCAAAGGTTTGAAAAATTAGCTCTTCTGAGCAAACTACAGATTTTTATAATTTTTCAATCCTAATTTTAAATTTAGACAAAATAAAAAATCCCTAAAATCCATTTACACTTGCAGATTGAAATAAATCTGATTAATTTGATATTTAGAAGGGCTTAAAGGTATATATTTAATTTTTTAAAGTGTTTCCTCACAATAAGGCTTCCTAAAACCATGCACGGGTTAATCAGCCAAATATATCTTTTAGGTTATTTTTCCATTTCTTCTTGGCCTACATGTTCTTCCCTCTTAAATCATGACCGCACATGCTTTCTTCGACATTTTCTAGCCACTTTTTCCTTGGCCTCACCATTACCTCCCTCCTGCCTTCCAATTGAAAATTAAATTGGGGAACCATTCCTTCTTCAATCTTCTCAGATGAGAATACTTAGTTCAAGTGCTTTTGTTGCAGTAGTTTTGAGGATATTTTTGAGAAAAAATCCGAATCAGAAAAATACTGGACCAGCGACTTCGGTATAGGAAAAAAAGTTTTATAGATGCAAAGATTTTCTCTCACATTGTTCGGAATGTTATTTTTTATCATAGCCTACTATTTAATTCGACGAGTCTTTAAAATCTTCCTTAATTTTCTGCTTCTTTTTTTGTTTTGTTTTTGATCTTATCGATATAAAATAGTATAAAAAGACAAAAAAAAAATTTAAATATTTTCGAAGTGAAAATAGTAAATAAAGGCAAGAAAATATAAAACAAAATAACAACTTTGTTTCTAACTTGTATTCTGATTGAGATGGATATATATATATTATAAAGATTATGTACAGTCGAGAATTAAACCATAACCATACAAAGATTGCGTGCAGGTTGGCAGTGCATACCAGCTGCCTAACTGCCCTGGATACACTTTCCAATATCCTAGAAGCTTGTTCTCTGTTCTAAATTATTATTATAGCTGAAAAGTACTCCTGTACATTATTCTTCATTTTCTTCTCATATGAACATGAAGTCATAAAAACTGATGGAGAAATTCCACTTCCTGGAGTAAGCACCGACATTATACATTTAGAATACATAGTATTTATTCGTATCTAGTATATTTAGTGGACTACACTTCATAGATTTGGATTTCCTTTTTCTGAGGAAAAATCCTCAGAGAATCCAAGCCTTTCTTTCAGTCGTAGCTTTAGCCGGATCATCACGGAGGAAAAAAGAAATAGAGAAACAGTGGACCAAAGTCGGCTGCTGCAAACTACTCCTGTCAAGTACTATTGTCTTTTCGTTACATTCCTCTTTTGTTCTTGCTGTTTCTTAAGAAAACTATTCAAATATATACATATTTTTTAATTATTGTTTTGTTTTAAATTTATTTATGCTATTATTGAGTTGGTTGTCGAGAATATGAATTAGATATTCCAAAATTCTGGTGTGATACGCGCACCCAACATTCACTTACCAACCTAATTAAAGTAGTTTTTCACACCCTGATCTACTTAAAATAATTTGAGGATTATCTATTTTTCTACGCAATTTCTCTCTAAAGAACAATAATATATTTTATAGCTAAATACAAATTTTTATTTTTATTTGTGATAATACGACAATGCTCCATGTTGTATGATTGTATAATTCTCTATTTAGTTTTTAAAAAACTTCATTTAGTTATCATGGAAACAAATGGGTCCCATTGAAAACTTATGTTCCAACCATGGGCGTCACCAGCAACAAATTATTGGGGTGGACGGCTCAATATTTTCTTAGATAGGGTAGGTAGAAATTCGAGGGGCTAAATGTTGAAGTAATCAGTCCTAAATACAACTTTTGGGACATTTAATTCATCCTCCAACGATAAGTTTTAAACGTATTTATAGTCTCTTAAAACGTGTCATTTTATGCCTCAGTTATAGAATAGGCAGTTGTTAAGGCTTATTGTGGGCAAAAATTTAAATCTTGATTATTTAATTTAAATTAAATCTTGATTTAATTTTATCTAAGTTTTTCTTCTGATCCTGATCCCACTAATTTCGTCGCTTTACACCAACTTCATCCAATTGATGAAAAGGAGGACCAAGCTGCTTTGGTTTAAAAAAGAAACGGAGACAAATTCCGGGGATACAACTTTGTTACAGAACTCATAAAACTAAACAGTTCAAGCGGAAATAAAAAATATATAATTCATCTAATATACAATGTGTGCTGTAATTAACTAATATTTTAAATTTATATTTTATTGGTTAAACTCGGATAAATTAATTAAATCGCATTTTTATTTAATATTTTACATTGGAATATTGGGGGGGGGACAGTCCTCTCCTGTCACAATATTGGGGGGAACGTGTCCCCCCCTCACCCCCCCGGCGGTGGCGCCCGTGGTTCCAACACGCACTTAAAACACATTGCCAACTCTTTTGCATGACATTTTTTATAGTTTTTGAACTAGTCTGTTCACACACACAGACCATTTCGCTGGTCTGATTATTTGGGCTCAGGGAATTCCATAATGTGTATTTCCGTTAAAAACCGGAAGTTTAAAATTTTCACGATCGCAATACTTTCCCATATATTTCATATATTGGTATGTGAAAGTAAAAAGAATATTATATTTTATTTTTCTTATCTCATTTGTAATATATATATTTATCGAATCAACTTATACCAATCATTAGAGTCATGTTTTATTCATAATTGCTTTTATCTCGATTAAGCCATCAAAACATTAAATTAAATAGAGAGATTTCATCTGATTAAATCATTGAAATGATAAGGTATTGGATGTTTGTAAAATGTGTTTCATGAATGAACTGTGTAATTCCGGAATTATTTGTATTTGTTTCATATCCAAAGTACAGAATATAGCACTAATCACTATAATATTACGTAACATAAATAATGGCTTGGTATAATATAAAGTTTCATGGTAATTTATTTTGATTAGAACGAAAGCTGTGGCATTCGTTTGGCAACCATACGAACAGCTGTAGATAGTAATTAACGTTGATTCCCGAGAAATAGCTTTGAAAATTGATCCGTAACAATATTGTTCCAGATTTCACCGATTTGCATTGCTAATCAGGAACATAACACATGTTCTGATTGGTTCTAGTAGTGTCTGGTTAGTTCAATGTTTTGATTAGTAGTTCTACGTTTTAGGGCCTTCTATTAATTCTGTTTCAAGAGAGCGTAGATAAATGGAATATTGATCTGTGAATAATTGAACAATGGATGATTGGGATATTAATCTAAACATCCATGCTTGAGAAGGTGCTCTGAATGTCAGAACAACAACAACAGGTGGGTCTCTTTTCTCCCCGGGTTATTTGATATCTTTTAATTTGGGAATATTTCCGATTGTTTACATCTACATTAAAAATAAATAAAGAATAAATATATATGAATCTGGATAACTTCTTTTTTATTGATTTAAAACCTCTTTAATTAATTCAAGCATCGAAAATTATTTTTGTACCTTTTACCTTGAATTCTTGTACATACTTGAACTTTACTTAGGTTCGTGTATGCCGAATACTATACTTACCATTGACTGCAAGTTTTGAATATTTGTAGATTTATTGCTATATGCCTGCCTTCTTATCCTGGAATGTCTAAAATTATAAGTCAAGGATTGTATACTTATTGACGAGCCTAAGAAATAATTTCGTCTTATCCGAAGTTTCGCGTCAATTGACTTCTTGATTTAGGAAGATTACTCTGTATTATATTCATGATATTTGTTATTGAAATGTTACTTATCTTTTTTTTTTTTTCATTTACTTTTACTCAGTACCTTGGCCCCATTACTTCCTCACAGGTGCCTAGTAATCGTTTAGTGTTACATATTGTCGATTTCGTGTCAGGTTTTCCCCTTAACGATTATGGCAATTAAATACGAAGCAAAGAAGAGACAGAAAGAGCCGGGGCAGAAGTGGGGAGGCTAGCAGACCGTTTCCAGCTTTCTCCAGCTTATACCCCAGCCGAGTCAGTAGCGGGTAGTTCAGTCATGCGACTGGTTCTGTTGGCACTGGCGCTGGTGGTCGCGGCCGCCGGTCTTCGGCCAAAGAGGACCCTCGGCATCATCTTCCGTGGCTTGGTGGACGCCAACATGAGGCAGACCCAGCCCAAGAAGGAGGGAGCCAAGGTGGAGAAACTGAAGAGTCCGCCGCCTCCAGCCAAGATCTACCTCATCCCCGTCCCCGAGAGGGACAAGAAGTCCCAGGTACAGGTCTTCAACCCCCACGCGCCCTTCATCTACAACAGCACCACCAAGCCATTCCAGTCCTCTACTGAGAACTTCGTCACTGCGGCTCCTAACGAATCACAGGAAAAAAATAACACCGGGGAAGAACCGAAACAGTATCTAATTCGAATACTCAACGACGAAGGCAAGTCTTTCATGGTGAGGATCACAGGTGACGATGTGCAGGTGAAGAAGAGAGGGAATGGATATATGATTGGGGTAAGTCATAAAGAAGCTAAAGCCAATATTAATATCGAGTTGCCTGACAAAATGACTGCGTCAACGAAGACCGAATTAATTCAATCTACTACGAACGCAATCAATAAAACGCCAGCCCCACTGTACACAGGGTATCCATCGGGCGTTGAGAAGTTTGAACTGTTCGATAAAGGTGGAACCACTCCAGATAAACCGTCACCGTCGCCGATCCCTCCTTTCCCCGCTTATCCTTACCCCGTATTTTTACCGCCGCAGTTTTTCCAACCTCATGCCCTTCCTTATGAAAGTCGTTTCCATCCGCATCAGTACCCTACTACTATTGAAAAACCTCAAGATTCACAGAAAACGTATTTCACTCCGACGAAGGCACCAGAGCCCGAAGATCACAAGATAAACACGTCCAAAGAGACGACCAACCCGGCGCGATTCCAGGTGACTGTGAGGTTGAAGGAAGATCCAGTTATGAAGGAGACTGTGGCAGAGATGAGGACAACAACCACCGAAAAGCCTACCACGAAGAGCATGGGCTACCAATACCCGTCGGTGGACCAAGGTTACCACTACCCGCCCGTGGAGCCCAGGTACCAGTACCCGCCCGTGGAGCCCAGGTATCAGTACCCACAACCGTACCCCGACCCTAACCCTCCGCGGTACCAGCAACCGTACCCCGAACCGCAGCCAGCCAAGTACCAGTGGTACCTGCAGCCTCCGGCGCCACCCCAGCAAGGAGAGCAGCAAGCCAACCAGCAACGGGACTACCAGCACAATCATTGGAACTTCGCTCACTTCACGCCGTACCCTTCCTACCTCCAGGATACCTTATCACCGCCGTACCTCCATAATGGGTACGGCAGGTCTGGTGGCCAGGCCAAATAGCTAATGTGGATATGTCTGTTTCATAAAGTGCTATTATGTGTGTGAATCGAAGGTGAAATTAGTGTGTTCTTACTTCTCAGTTTCTCTGTTGTTAAACTTAAAAAATATATATAATAATTTGTTGGGCTTGAATCAAAAAATAATTTGTTTCTTCACCTACAAAAAATAGACTACTTTTTATGTTCTTGGTTTGATAAGTTTTTTTCCCGGGTTCTTTACCGAACTTAATGCTAGATGTTGTTTTTCATTAAGTCCGCCATCTTATAATATCTGAGGTTATGATGGTTGTATTTTTATATGTGGCACTGTAAGTTCGCGAATTAACTTACATTATGATCCAATGAATTATTAAAATTACCTTTCCTGTAAATAAATTAAACATTTGTCATTTAAAATAGTTTTATTTTTATTTATGAAAAATATTATGTGTATTAAATAGAGATGAAAATAAATGGGGAACATAAATTTAGAAACTATAAAAAACAGCTTCAATTTTATTTTTTTTGTTTTTATTTGGTACCATTAATTTTATTGCATTAATTCATTTCAAGGATATACTAAAAGTTTTAATATCTTTCAGTCTTCTTTTTTCGTACTTTATTTCACCCTCGTTTATTGCCAGAGAATTTATAACGATATCTCCATAATTACATTCCTTCGGCACAAGAATCCGAAGAATTTTAAATATTAAGTCCCTAAGATCCTACCAACTCTCTATTGATAAATAAAATGTGTGTAAAAAACAACAACCAATATTATTGTTATGGGTTTTAAGTAATGGCTAGAGCTTTAATTTCAGTCATACCTTATCTTGTGATACTATAATGTGTTATCGTCAAATAGGGTGCTTCAGATTGTGAATTAAATTATAATAATATTTTTCTGTACATAATGTTAAGGATGTATGATGGTGTGTTATTTAATTTTATATATTTTTTTACTGTGTGATATAGGTAACCGTTTTATAAAGTTAATTTATAAATGTGATGTGATTTTAGTTTTGTAATTATTTTTTGTAGTTTTCAAAATATATATGTCTTTTATATGAAGTATTTTATTTATTCGATATCATCAAGATTTGAACATTCATGCTCAATGGATTTATGTGTCACAGAATAAATTATTTAAATAAAAGTTTAATCAAGAAGTAATATAAATATTTTTATTTAAAGATAGTTTATTGATATATTATACATCTATAAAAATATTTTATACATATTTTTTAAACATACTTTTTCTATACTTTATATTCTAATCTTCTATCATTCATACTAAAATAAATACTCCAATTTATAATCCCATTCCAGTTGGATCAGTAGCGGGTCCAGAAATTTCTTTCGGGGGGGGGGCGCACATTTTTATTTTTTTATTTGTATGTTTCATGAAGGTCCTTATTTAAAATATTAGTACATAATTACATTGTAAATTTTTATTAAATGTTTAAATACAATCCGTTTTTCATTTAAGGAGTTAAAAAATAACTAAAAATAGCCGTTTTTATATAGAAATAGTATTAGTTAATTGGTGTCCTCACCTTTCAGGGGGGGGAGCGCCCCTCCCCGTGATCCGCCACTGAGTTGGATGAACCTTTCAAAATAACGTACTAAGTGGTTCCAAGCACCAAAAAATAAATCTGGATACATTAACAACTTTGAAAAAAAAATTGAGTTAAATAATTATAATATTGTAAATTATGTCTATCTTATTGAATGACTGACATGGGTACATATTTATAAAAATAAGGAAAAAAAAAAGAGTCAAAATTAAGTTCTTAAAATAACACAAAGTATCAGAATTAGGTATTTATAATATATTGTAACATTAAAACGATAAGCAAATAAAAAAAAAAAACATATGGCGTAAACTCCCAGACCGTTTGTTGGAACAAAATAAGCGATTGGAACGAATGGTTTGGGTCTAGATCTTTCCGTGGCCTAGTCCACAAAGGCGTAAAACTGTCCACATTGTTCTAGAACATTCCAGACCTGACCATTTACGATTATATATAAGGAGCGAGTGACTGAACGAGTAGTCTAAGTCTAAGTCTGTGTCTTGACGGTGAAGTTCAAGTCATATGATTGTGTGTTATAACGTTATCATTTTTGTAACCTGCTCAAATATTTAAGTTGTATCAATTCGTTGGCTTGATAACTGTATATTTTTGTTGAATAAATATTTCTTAACCCACATAAGTGTTACAATATTATAGCTTTGTTTATGGAATATTTCTATTAAGCTCATTAATTTGGGGGAAGACATAAACTCTTGAGTTTCCTCTTAGTCAATTAATATTGAGCATTTCCAAAACTTTAGTTTCGAGTTTTTTTCAGTACTTGCCTCGAATTTAATGTGACATTTTCACGCAATTACACACATATAACAACAGTTTGAAAAAATAAATTGGATAATAGATAAGTGAAAAATGTCAACTTTCGAAATTATCAACGGTTTTGCCGACATGGTTGCTTCTGTCGATTGTGCCGTGAAGAATCTTCTGATAACTTAATCTAGGATTTCCGCCATGTAGTGTTATGGATCTGATATATTTTTTGTTGTATGGATAAACTGTTTTTATTTTATTTTTTCCATGAAAAAAAGGAGTGATTCATTATTTTATTATTTTTTTTTTTTTATTGTTTATTATGGAAGAATTCTTATCAAATTTGTTTCTAAATGTTTGAGTCTATAAATAATAGCTTCCATTTTATGCTTTATTTAATCTTATTATTTACTCATTTGGAGTTACGGATTTTTTCTTAATTTTGTTCTACATAGCTAGTGCATCGTCATTTTTGTTAAAAATATTTTTAACAGCTGACAAAAAAAATATGTTATAACATTTTGTATCCTAAATGTGTTTGTTTCATCTCACCCCCTCATTGACACAAACATTTAAAAAAGACGTATCTCATACAATATTTTTAACAAAAATGGCGGTGTACTTGATGCTATTAAAAAAATAATTTAATAAAAAAATAAAAAATCTTGTATTCCACGAAACCTGGTATTAGTATATAAACAGACTAATTATAGCTCAATAATGAAGTTATTATTAATTTATTCAAAAGTATTTTAAAAAAATATTATTTATCTATTTTTTAAAAAAATACGGAAAATAACAATATTAGAACTTTGTACGATGCCAATAAGATAACAGTATGATGTTTTTATTTAAATGATTTTTGAATAATGAGTAGGTGAATTTGTTAACATAAACAAGTTGAAAACTATGTAAGTATTGTCGGTCTCTGTTTGAAATCGCTTCGATTATTTCGATTTTTTATTATTATATTTATGTCTAGATTTTATGACTGTAGAAATTTAAATTATTAACTAAATTTATTTTTTTTTCATTTAGTTTTTCTATATGAAATTATTCATTGCTTAAAAAAAAAACCCCTCAAAATGATGAAAATCCATGGTTTATTTGTTGCCTCAGTATAGGACGTAAAATGGATGTCCCGAGCCTGTACGATGTCTGGTACTCGTTAAAGATCACTATCCTAATTTTCCCTGGATAGGTAAGATTTAAGACTCCATCTGTAGTATCGTCCGATTAGCCTTAGTAGCATAAAGGGACGTTAAACAAACAGCAAAAGTAAGTTTTTTTGTCTATACGTTAGGTCACTCATTTCAACAACGACATATCTCTAAAATCAAACATTTTTAGTTACGATTGCTTTTTAAATGCGCTGAAGGAGCAGTATCCTTGGAAGCTCGTCAGATGATTAACTCAATCCAAGCAACATCTTTGAATTATGATGTTTTAACGAAAACTTCATAAATAAAAAAAAACTTTAAAATGTATTTCTTATTCTTCTTCAAACAATGGTAGAATATTAGTTATTATGTAATAAATCTTTTGCATAAATAGATTCTCCTGAAAAAAATTGATTCCTACTCTTGAATATAAAATTCCTGTTAAATCTTGTCTTGTTTGAGAGATGACGTTGAAAGTAGTGCTGATTTTTTTTTTTTTAATCCATAACAAGTTTTATAGATTTTTTTTAATCTAAAAAAAATTGAATTCGAGATGATGGTATTAAAAATAAAAACCACTTCTGGTGTCTCAAACTGATTTCGAAAGATTTAAACTAAAGTATTTCAACATTTTTTATGTATTCAAAAAAAAAAAAAAAAATTGGAGTTTTTTTATTTTAAAATAGCATCATTATCGCAACCAAAGGGGGAGCGCTTGGGGGCTGAAGCCCCTTAAGACGACGGAAAGAAAAATTAATATTCGCGAAATATTAATTATTAATTAATATAATAAATAATAGTACACTTTTCAATTTTCTGATGTAGTCAGATATCTTTTTATAAAATTTATGAAATGATTTAAGCCCCCCTGATCGTAATCCTGATTGTGCCACTGAATAGCATACCTATATATAGTACGATTTCTTGTCTTGCGATTTTATGCCATGATCATTTTTTTTCTCGATGCATTGTTTACGAAAATGGCTGGTCTTCGTAAATAAAAATCTAAAATTTTTAAATTCGAATTTTCTCTATGATAAAATCCACTATGACTTAGAAAGTAGCTCTAATGAAAAGTGGCTTAGAAAGTACTCATATGTCTTTTTAAATGAATGCACTCAGAAAGGTAAAAGTCTGAATGATTCCTGATCCATTCGGTAATTATAGATGGAATGATCTAGGAAGGCTTAAAGAGTGATTGAGTTCATGTGGTTTTTAACCACTTCATAGATAATTGATGGAACGATTCTATCAAGTATCAAGATCATATCAAAGTTCTATCAACGTAACTTCACCCGCAGGCTTTTCTTTTTTTTTTTTTTTTTTTTTTTTTTTTTTAGTTAAAAATTAGAGATATATTAGAGCGATATTTGATATATTTTCAAATTTGGTAGCTAAATAGATAACCATAAACAAATTTCACTTCTTTTTGAAGGTTAGAATAATAAATAATAATTGCCTAAAGTGCGAATGTGGGAAAAATATCAATAAAATTGGGACGTGGATTTAGCAAAAACAACACAAAGACTTAATCCGAGAATAAATGATGCAAGAATTAACTCTGCTAAAAATTCACAGTGAGGCCATCGTGAAGTTTCCGGTGATTATTTTGATTAATAATTCATCCATATAAGTACATTTTTCTTGTTTTTTTTATTCAAATATTTATTTTGTTAATATTCGTCAACAATAAGCGAATATGCTGGTAATTACCTAAGAAAAAATGACTAGCGATATTTAAGGATGGAAATCTCTCATCCACCTTTTTAAGATCCTTCTTGTATCATGGGCATGCCAGAAGCCTCTAAATCTCTAATTAGTAATATTTATATTATTTAGTATTTCATTTACGAAGCAACCGTATCTCTTATCAGGCTAGTAGCGAATCCAGAAATTTCTTGAGGGGGGACGCACTTGTTTATTTTTAAATTTTTGTTTCATGAAGGTCCCAATTTAAAATATTAGTGCATAGTTACATTGTAAAGTTTTATTAAATGTTTAAATACAATCCATTTTTCATTCAAGGAATTAAAAATAACTATAAATAGCCCTTTTTGTACAGGAATAGTAATAGTTAATTGGTGTCCCCACCTTTCCCCACCCCACAAGAGGGGGGGGGGGGGGGCGCGTAAGCCTATTTCCTTACGCAATAGGGATTTATTTTAATTACGCAATTTATTTTAATACGCAAAATATTATTAAAACATAAAAACAAATTACATTATACTTAATACCTACATACCTTTGCTGCTACTGATACGACAGTTTTTATAATATTTTTTTACTAGAGAATCTAATTAATTTCAAAGTATTCCTATAGAAGAAATACTTTTGGAGTTAAGCTAAAATAAAATTTACTTTTCGACATAGTTTTTTCTTCAGCATTTGCCTCCTCGGTCATTCGTCATTTGCAGTTTAGTATATAAACACATTAGCATGAAAAATCAGCACTTAATATAAACTATGATGAGGGGCTAGTTTAGACTTTTTTCTTTTTTAAATAAAATAATTCTCGTTTACTTACCGCATCACCTTCCTTGTCTATAATAAAAAAAAATCTGGTGCGTTGCGCGCAACACACAACTTTCACTCACACACTTACTTTGATTAGACATTGATGTTTTCTTAAATGCCATTTTGTTTGTATTTGCTCTTTAAAGTAACTAATTATTTTTATTATTAAATAAAAGTTTCTATTTGTGATGATTCGGCAATGCAAGCATAATAATCCAAGTCGTCTGATTTTATAATTCTCTATGTAGTTGTTGAAAACTTCATATAGTTACCATGAAACAAATAATTTCCATTAAATTAACAAATCATCTTCAATTATAAAGAATAGTCAGTCATTAAATATTAAATAGTCTGTCATTATGTACTGGGCATGCGTGGGCTCAATGTGTTTTATGAGTTGACGGAATATTTTTCTTTTTTTCTCCTGTATATGGTATACTTGATTTTGTTCATATTTCATATTTAGCCATTTTTAGGCGAAACGAGAGAAAGATAATTTCTCCATGTAAACAAAAACAAAGGTACTATATAGGAAAACAAAAAAGGCCCCTCCCTCATTTAAGCCCCCTCAGAACATTTTAATAATGATAAAGCCTACCTGATATTAAAGAATACTTGATTCTCATTAAACATGACGAGTTTAATCAAAATTGCTATAGCTATTTTTGAAATAATCGTAAAAGTGGGAAAATTTATGGAATAAAGTACCCCCTCCGTTTGAACAATTTTGATGAAATTTTTGCTCTCACACTGCTGGCATATACATATACCAAATACCCAATTTCAGGTTCATACGGTTTATAGTTTTTGAGCTTGTCTGTTCACACACACACCATTTTGCGGGACTTGGTTATTTGGATTCAGGGGACCCCAAAACATGTATTTTGCATTGAAAACCAGAAGTCGACATTTTTCACGATCGCAATACTTTCCCTTCTTGTATTTCATATATAGGAAAGTGAAAGTAAAAATTAAGTAATGAATCTAAAAAGGACCTTCCTGCGTATTTTTTTACACTTTTTGTTCCAATAATATCTCATATTGAATGATTTAGAATAAAACCGTACAAGGTGATATCGTTCGTTTTTTGCAATTAAGTAGGATTTTAACCAGTTATGAAAATAAAACGGGTGAACGATCTCAGTGCGAGGTAACCTTAAACAAGGTCACTGGACGGTGTACTGTTACCTCACTTATATAATACGGTTTATTTTCTCTCTTCTTATTTCCGCTTTTTCGACCCGATCCGTTCTTGGGTTAGACTGATTAACTTTCTTAACCGGTTGTCCCCTGTTAATCGGATCCGATCTCGGTTAGAATCCTAATCATGGGATTTCTGGACACTTAGTTAATTCATAAGACATATTCGGTAGACGTGGACTTCCTAAGAATATACCTACTCTTTCTACATTTATTGTTTAAAAAAATAAAAAATATATATGAAAATATCTCTCTAATAGGATATAGCAAATCCTTATCCTTATATATATAAAAATCTCGTGTCCCGATGTTTGTCATTCTATTACTCAGAAACTACTCAACTGATTTTAATGAAATTTGGCTCAATGTTTATAGTTTTGGCCAACTTAATAGACATGATAGTTTTTAACTTGATTAGATACCAAAATAATTCTTATATAGCGAATTATTGCAAATACAGTAGGTCGGGTTTCGATTTATTAACATGGCGTCATATGTCGATTTCATAACGTTTTTGTTTATAAGCATGCCATTGTAATACAGGTTATCATTATTATAATTTTGTATTGTGTTATGTGAGTGAAGTTATTGGTTCCTATATTATTATTTTCCACAGACAAATAGTAATACAAATCTTTGTATTTATTGTTAATTTTCATTAAAGAATAAATAAATCAAGAAAAGGTTACAATAAATTCCCAAAAGTGTAGGTAATTCCTTCCTTTTCCTTTTTTATTTGTGTTTCAGTTAAATTACTAGCTAAGCGCTGAAACGCTTTGCTGTGGCCCACCCTGATATCAACTTTTAGTAAAGTGAATACATTCTAATAATTTAAATTAGGCTATTATTTGAAATAATATTCTATAAATGTTGTAACAGCACCTACTGCCACAGGTGTATCCTAATAGAAACCTGACTTGGGGAGTCAGTGTTGCCAAAAAGTTGTGAAAATTAGTGGCTACACTCCCGGTAACCAGACATGCAAACTCCCTGAGTGTGTTTTGATTAGGTGTTGTGTGTATTGCTAAGGAACTGCATAATTAAGACTTTAATATTATATTTTCAGTTGATTTATTTAACAGAAGTTTCTTTATTTTCATTATTCGTTTTGTTAGTATTATTTGAATACAGAGTTTTTTTATTTTACCAAACCTTTTTAATATTTTTATCCCGTGCTCTAAAATTTAAAAAATGTCGGTGGAGATTTGTAATTCCTACTTTATCAACAATAATTTAAAGTTGAGAAAATTTAATCCCAATCGAATAGAGGCCTGTTCAATAGAGTTGTAATTATCTTTATATGTAAAATTTAAGAAAAGTCAGCGAAGATTTTAATCTTTTCTTTAATTTAAAGTAGGCTATTATTGGGAATGATATTTCGGTGTTAATTTCACCAGAATACATTTTTTTATTTATCTTTAAATTATTGTTGATTAAGAAAGGATTACAAATCTCCGCGGCATTTTTTAAATTTTACATATACCTCTACTAAACAGGAATAACTGTTATTTGGATAAACAGCAAGTTTCAGATTTATCCACCATAAATATGAGAGTACTACTGCAAAATGATCCATCGGCAGATATATTTCCTAAACAATTGTTCTATATTGGAAACGGTGAAATAGAGCTGCATCGAAATTCAAAATTTATCATATTACCAGAAAATTTCTCCACTGTTGTAGAGACGAAAAATGAACTAATATAAAGTGTCTTTCCTGATATTTTGAACAATTATTTGGACTATAATTGGCTGGGAAAGTCGTGCTATTTTGGCAGCAAAAAATGTTTATTTCGATGAAATAAACTTCCAAAATCAATTGACAACGTTCTAGATGTAAACGAAGCAGTAAATTTCCCATCTGAATTTTTGAATTCCCTGGATATACCTGGGATATACACCCAAACAATCTCCCGTTGAAGATTGGCTGACCTCAATTGTGCAACGGTACACGTTTGGTCATTAAAAGGATCACAGGAAATGTTATTGAAGCAAAAATGTTGCCTGGAAGGTTTATAGGAGATATATATAACCCTGGAACAGTCAGAATTTTCAATAAAATTTAAAAGGCTTCAATATCCTATTCGTTTGGCTTTTGCCATGTCCATAAACAAATCCTAAGGGAAAACAATGTCCACTTGGACTTTGTAAATCCGTGTTTTTCCCATGAGAAATGGTATACCTCACGTGGGCATCGCCTGCTAACGTGTATGGAAACCATCAAATCTTTGGTTTGTGTTAAAAAAAAAAACAGGTTATCCCAAAACATTTTGAACAAATTAGTACTTGAATAAATAAAAATTCTTAATTGTATTATGTAAAAACCTCTTTAAGAAGAGATTTCTTATCACTCATATATATTGCTAAATCAAAAGCTTCAACACACCACCCTCCTACCGAACATTTATTTTCCGAAGGGTCAGGAAATCGAGGTCTCAAAGAAATTGAGAAAAACGCCAATCAAAAGGACATATATGACGCGTTAACCAAGATTGGCATGACCCTGAGAAATATTAAACCCGTCGCTAAACTAACAATACCAAGTTGAGGTAGTGTTAGGCCAATAATCAATAGATCAATGGCTGGGGTTACCAAAACTTACCCGGTAGAAGTTCAGTCATCCTTTTTAAAATTAGTGGAAAAATATAGCAATTTCGAGTTAGTTTATACCGATGCATCAAAAAATGGCGAAAGTGTTGGCAGCTCTGTGAGACGTAAACACAATCAGCTCTTTTTTAATCAAACTAAATTGAAATATGAGATGAAAAAAAATAAAAACTTTAACTTTCCTATATTCCTTACCAAATACTTTTCAATGGTGTAATGCTCTATTCTCAATCACGTTGGATTTTGATTTCGGCAAACTTAATCTGCTAGTTTACCTTGCTTTTTAGACTTAAATAGACAACTTAATAACCTTGAAGTACAACTGGAGCATAAAGGGGAGAGGAACAAATAGTAAGCACAAATTGAAAAATAGAAATCTGTGTTAATGTATAAGTTTATATATAAATAAACAGCAAAGTTTTCTATACAAACTTATAAATAGTAATAATGATAATTTATAATTATAAATTATTAAAAAAAAATCTGGGAATGGAACATAAAGGCAAAAAAGCTGATTTGCGGTTCAGCCCACAATTAGAACAGGCTAGATCTGCCCATATGTGTTATACACACACACACACAATAATATAGTGTAGTGATTAAATCCTGTTATGACTATATTCACAGCAGAATTATGAATTTTACAATACTAAACTTTGGAAAATTAAACTTTCCAACCATGGGCGTCACCAGCACAAAATTATTGGGGGGGGGCTCGATTTTTCCTAGTTAGGGTAGGTAGAGATTCGGGAGGCTGAAAGTTGAAATAACAACGCTTAAAAATAGCTTCTGGGACATTTATTCATCCTCCAATAGTGTATTTTATAGGCTCTTAAAACTTGTCAATTTATGTCTCAGTTATAAAGTAGGTAGTCAAGGCTTGATGTTGAAGGATGTTGGCCGAAATTTCTTGGCTGAATTTTATAAAGTTCTCCTTCTGACACCGATCCCACTAATTTCTTACTAATTTCATTTTCAACAATCTTCTATACGCTTCATTGAATGATGGAATGTAGAATCAATCTGCTTGGTTTAAAAAAGAAATGGAGACCAATTCCGGGGATACAACTTTGTTACAGAATTCATAAAACAAAACAGTTCAAGCTTAAATAAAAAATATATAATTCATCAAATATACAATACGCCTGACTATGCTTTTAAAAAGATGACACAGTGCCAATTTGTGAAAATAAAGTGTCAGATAGAGAACAGATGGAGAGAAAGGTATAATCAATCAAAAGAGTGTCCTGTAATTAACTAATATTTCATATTTATATTTTATTAAATTTGATTGGTTAAACTCGGATAAATTAATAAAATCTCATTTTTATTTATTTTTTTATATTGGGTCCTCTCCTGCCACAATTTTGGGGGGGACTTTCCCCTCCTGACAAAATATTGTGGGGGGGACGTGTCCCCCCTGTCCCCCCGGCGGTGACGCCCGTGTTTCCAACAAATATTCGTTGTATCGGGGCCTCCTTTAAAGGCGGCCATTGATTATGTTATCTTAACTTAATGTAAACAATTTTTTAATAATTACAAATACAAAAAAATCTGATTATTCATTTATCAGCAATCTAAAGATTAATTTATAACCAGTTGTATGTTAATCAATTAGGTAATGTACCTTGTAACCTGATACGTAATTCATTCACTCGTCGATTTACCGTTTCCCTAAAAGTCTTTGATCTAATGAACAAGATGCAATACCAGGAAAATGAACCTCCGTGCTAGCGCTTCCACCAATTTTGTAATAGTAAACGATGGTAAGAGCACTAGCAATTGCTAATGGAAAGCATAAATAATTTCCCATTTTGGAACGATTACCATGGATGCTGTGCTCTGGGAATCTGCCGAACTGCAACTTCATTGCTCCATTCAATTGCAATTTCCTGCATATTTTAAGTGAAAAAAAAGTCTTTTGATTAGAAAAAGCAGCAGATTTGCATCGATAGCAGCCTGTTTTGAACAAAAGGCTGCTAATGTTGTCTAAAAAATCAAGGAGTTTGCTAAGAGTGATCAATTAAGACTCCGCAATGTTCCAGGAATGTCTTTAGATTATTTTTGTGAAATGAGCTCCTTAAACATATCTCTAAGTGATCTTCAATGCCATACGGCCTTAGACACAAAATGGAATGTTCTTCAAGTATTGCACAAAACGATTAAAAGGAGTCGCGAACAAATAAATTCGAGAACCAATGATGTTGGCAAATAGCAAATGATGAGTTTTCCTGCAGAATGAAATAATTTTGTTTTTAATATATGTATATTTAAAAAAATGGGAACATTACTTACTGACCAGGTCTAGATTGGCAGATTAAAAATAAGATAACTGAGTTAAATGCCACAGATTAGAAAAAATAAATATATAAAGCAGTTTGGTTACAAAAGGAGAATTTAAATACTGGTAATGTTAAAATTATGTAGGGGTAGGGAATGAAAAACAAAAATTAAAGTAAATTTTTGAAAACATCTATTCTTTTACTGCTTCATGAAGCGTTAATTAGTCGCTTTTGGAGTTTTATGTGATTCAAAGTTATTACAACAGTTGGTTGTAGAGCAAGAACTACACGCTCATAATAGGTTTTTCTGGCTTATACAAGCTGTCGACCCCCATTTTAACAAGAGTTGTTGTTAACTGTTTGTTAAAAGTCACTTTATGCCACTAAGGTTATTGAAGTCGTTTCTGAGCCTTTTCGGCACGCACATTGTACACTTTGCTTTATAATATATATTGATTATTTCTTTCTTGAAATTAACTTCATGTATATGGGCATAGCCTCGATCTCAATGGTGCTCATGAGCCAAATAATTTTATGTAATACTGCTTCTTTTCCGGATCTGTAACTTTTGCTCCTGAGAACACATTTGCATTTTCCATTTGGTTACTCACTGAAGAAACCAGGTTTCGAAGCGATACTTTTCAATGTTTGTTTATTTTTATTGCTCCTGGGGAGAAAGCCTTCTGTTTTAGAAATCCAGAAGTACATTCCGAAAAAATATTAGCATTACATAATCCTATGATGACATTTAACCTTATTTAAATTCGGCAATGGTTCTTCTGTCTTGCATTAAACCGTATATTTATCGTTTCAATTTCTTTTTTTTTTTCTTTCTTTCACGTTTCAGCAATGTTTCTAGGTCTACCAAAGACCTGATACGCGATCTAGAATTAAGAAAAGAAATAATTTTCATAAGAAATCGCCTTATGAACTTGCTAAAGACTTAAGGTCATTAGATTGTATTGTTAGGACGTGTCATTAATCTTGCACAAGTTCATTGAGCTGATTATCATTCATGGGTTACAAAGGGGGTTCGCCTCGAAGGATCTAGACCCGTTTACTCATTACCTGTTTACCCGGCCTACTTATGACCTGCTCGTTACCTGTATAATCCAATCATTACTTGTTTAATGCCAGAGCTAACAGTTCTCGATAAGGGTATACTTAGATTTTAACATGAAATGGGATCTATGATTTGTGACTACTTTGGAACATTTTGAGACTCTCATCGCGTCCTTTTCTGTTAATACCCTTGAACTTTATTAGCTCGCATCTTTCGATCTTGGCTCGCTTCGCTTGCTCAAAAGGGATTAACAAACCCCAACGGGTCCTTTCCAGTTGAGGTCGGGACTATGTTAAACGGCTCAATGATCTCATGATCACCACCTACTTTCGAACCATTCGGAAAATTTCCATAAATATCTCTCTAAAATACTTAGAGATTGGTTCTGAATCATTTTTTCACATCTACTTTTACAATTGTAGATCAGTGAATTTTTGTTATGATTTTCTGCAATTTTTCTTCTTGCCTGGCTAATAATTTGGATTATGCCACGATACATTTTAAATTTCAATGTTTTGTCTTAGATAATTACAACTTCTTTTTTCCCTTTGATTCTATTTTTTACATGTGATTGTTTAAAATAATTATGGAAAGTGCCAGGAAGATAATAAGAAAAAACTGCTTAAGGTGATGCAAGATGGCTATTACGAGTCGCCAGACTTACACCAATTTAAAAAAAAAAGTGATTGATACTGTAACATTTAATTAAACCTTTAATAGTATTATTCTTAGCTATATATTCTCGAATTCGCTATAGAATCATTGTAGTACTAACTTTGGAATTATATTTTTATCCTTTTTTTGCTAACAGCATATTACGAATATGCTGGTGGATAATCTTTATTGCCAAGAAATTACAATTAGGATATGGGTAGATTAATTTCCTTGGCCGGAAGGAAATAAAGGTATTTATTCATAACCGAATATAATCCAAAAAAGATACTTTATATTATGAAATTATGAAGGATTTTTTATAATTTGGCAGGATATGCGAATGGTTGGTTAATTTACGTTTTCCATATAAATGTGAAAGTTCGCATGTTATACATACGTCATGAACATACAAGTTATATATAATATGCAAAAAATATCTCCCCAAAACAAATAAAAGTAATGAAATGAACATAAAATACTTTAAAATGATACACCAGATGATTATTTCTTTTGTAAAATTTCTAGAATTTCCTTGAACCGTTACAGTCTTATATTAGTAAGTGATTACATGTTTTGAAATGATCTATTTTTTTCTGGTTGGGCCCATTGCGGGCTAAATATATGAAGCGATCGACTTGTGTCTTAGCCTTACTTTGAACATCGAAGCTTAATGTTACTTTTGAGTAACTGAAGTTACTGATTGTAACGTTGTTAATTATTTTCTTGAACTTTTACGTAAATAAATTATTTAAACCCCCATTGGTGTTACAATATCAAACAGTGTCAACCAAAAGTGGCTAATAATCATGGTATAGAATTGACCAATATTCATGAACATTGTTCTAGTTGGTATTGGCAACAACATAGTTTCTGCCCAAGCAATCAACGTAAAATAGTTCAGGTTGCGAAACTTCCTTGGTATTCTATATACTTACTCGTCGAAGTTTATGTCATAAACTTTACAAAATTTCCTATCCCAACATTTCTAACTGCTAATACTATCCTTGCGTAACATTTACTATCTGGGTAAGGTGAGTGGGAGTTGATGTGCATTACCAGGCGCGGACAGGATGGTTTGTAAAGAGGTGGAAGAACGGCGAAGAAGCTAGTGGAAGCGGCGAAGCGACGCCTCAGCCCTGTCATTTGAGCCGGGGAAAGTTGGCACGACTTCCTTCCCAGCGACACCGGTTTCGTCCTGTCCTAATCCAGGCGGCAGGTGTTTCCTCCGCCGCCGGAAGTGTCGTGAAGAAGTGTCCTCGGGGCATCCTCCCGCTGTTCCAGGGTTGTCATTACTTCTGAAAAGTCCGGTAGATGGGGGTAATTTACTCATGAACGGTAGTGTTGACGTGTCATCGTGAAGTAATGTTTTTTTGAAATAGCTACCAGTTTATTATTTGATGAAATTTCTCAGTAATGACCGTACATTTATTGGTACCCATAAGACTACATTTCAGTGTTTAAATTAAAAAAAAAAAACTTTTTATAAAGGGATCAAATAGAAACTTCCTATAGCTCCTCATTATTTATCCTCATAAAGACTCAAGAGGTTTTTCGGGGTCAAAAGTTAAATAATTTTACAATATGGCAATATTTATTGTTAAAAGTGCCAAATCTAGTTATTGGCACCATGTGGATTTAATTGTAAAATGTTTCCTATGGTTAGTTTGTTAAAGTCTTACTTCATACATGACTTAGAGGACCCTTCAAACATTAGACTCATATATATCTTGTTATAAAATTAGGACTTGTTTACCTATTTCTTTAAGTTAAAGTTGGGGTGCCAGTTATAAAATAAAAACTGTAAAACTGTATGGTTTACCCTACTTCAATCTGAACTACTCACAAACCGTTTACTAGTTGCTATTATTTGATTAGCTACCGTGTTAGTTACCATTTTCCCTGCTTTGTTGAGCAAAGAGATCTTTCTGCTTATTTCTATGGATGGGGCATTCCTGGCGCCCGGAGATTTTTCAATATTCAAAATGCCGGAGATCTTTCGGCATTTAAGTTTCCTTCTAATATTCATGGACAGGTCAACAGCAGCCAGACATCTCTACTGCGTTATTTTCAAATTAAAATAAAATTACGGCAGAAAACTACATAACATAGGCGTCCGCAGGCGGGGAGGGTCTAGAATTTTGAAAAACAAAAACTACGAATTAAATAAATTCCTATTCATTTACTATATTTATTAACCTATAAATATAAACAAATATTTAACTTTTAAATATCATACATTTGGCGCTACGTCCCGTTACGAGACTGGGCCTCCTCTAAGAGCCTCCGCCAGATGGCTCTGTCTTCTGCTGCAGCTCTCCAGTCCCGAACTCCAAGTAAAGTTCTGGCATCACTAGCTACGCTGTCCAGCCATCTAATCCTCGGTCTTCCTACTCGTCTCGACAAGTGTAGCTCTTCAATCATCACCTTTTTTGGTATTTCGGAGCTATCCATTCTGGCCACATGTCCTGCCCATCTTAGTCTGCCAAGTTTTATAAATGTGACGGTGTCGAGGTCGGCAAATAGAGTACTCAGTTCCCTATTTTTCCTTCTCCTCCAGACTTCACCCACCTTTAAGGGGCCGTAGATCCTCCTGAGAATCCCTCGCTCGAACACACTGACCTTCCTCTAATAATTTTTCGTCATAGTCCAAGCCTCTGATCTGCATGACAGTACGGGCCTTACAAGGGTCTTGTATATGTTCAGCTTGGTCTGCTTTGTGAGGTACCTTACTTCTTAAGTGTCGGCCAAGTCCAAAAAAAAATCTATTGGCTGCAGTAATCCTTCTCTGTATCTCTTGAGCAATATCGTTCTTATTATTCACTTCAGTTCCGAGGTATACAAAGCATTCAACTCTCTCGAACTTAAAAGATCCTACTTCGAACGGAGCGCTCAGATCTACCTCACCACCAACTCTCATGTACTTGGTTTTTCTCTCATTAACTTCTAAACCAAGTCTTCTTGCAGCTGCTTCAAGCGCTATAAATGCTTCTCTGACAGCCCGTTCAGATCTTCCTATGATATCAATATCGTCTGCATATCCGAGAAGCTGGGTCCGGCGATTGAAGATTGTTCCACTGGTCTGGATACCGGCCTCTCTCACGGCTCTTTCTTCTGCCAAACAATAGGCAGGCAAGTGTGTCCCCTTGCCGTACCCCACTGCTTACTTCAAATTCCTCAGAGAAGTCACAACCAACACCTATCAGGCCCTTTGAGCTTTGCATCGTCATCTTGATTAGGCGTATGAGCTTCTGTGGAATGCCTAATTCCTCCAAAGCACACTAGAATTGAGTCCTATCAACGCTGTCGTACGCAGCCTTGAAATCTACAAATAAATGGTGGGTGACCATCTTGTGCTCCATGGTTTTTTCTAAGATCATTCTGAGGGAGAACAGTTAATCAATGGTTGAAATATCAACAAGTTTTATTTGAAGCCTTAATTGAGCATTATATGGTAAGAATACCTCGAAACCTTCCCTCAGATATAAGAATATTACCACCCTACCCTCCCCCCCCACGCAGAAGAAATCCTGCGGAGGCCCTTGCTTACAGAATAACAGATGTACTACAAAAACTTTCATCACAGACTAACTTATAAGGTGAGCTATATAACATCCGGGTCCACCAAGAACCCTTTCATTGCTACCCAAAACTTCTGAGGCAGTGCTCAAGAAACTTACTAAGTTGAGTTCTTAAATAATAAGAAAGCAGATTTGCGTTTTAAAATTTTTTTACAAAGAATCCTCGAAGCGAAATTTTTGCAATACAAGAAGGCTTTGGATTCTGCAAAACCAGCGATGATATCACATACAAAAAAAATCTTCATTGACAATAAATATGGTTTTTGGAAATTTTAAATGTCAGTAAACCTTGTCCTTGTTTTGAAGCACTTCCTGCTTGTTTTTTTACATAACATTATGCACGCGTACGTCTCTTACGTGGCCGGTGGAAGTCGTCCTAATCTTGACAAATGTGGTACAAAAGTAAATTCTGAAAGTAAGGTGGGTTCTTCCTTACAATACCTTAACTTAGATATGCCAGGTTTACAAAGAACTGTTAACTTGATTTTTTTTGCCTTTGTCATGCAAGCTTGTCTTGTTTAAATAAATAAACTCATATTACTTAGATGCTATTTAAGAAAAATAGTTAAAACACCAGAAAATAATGTATATTGTAAATAATATTTATAGTTTTAAATTTAACTAATATAATAATGGGATATTGTCTACAATTTAAGTTATTAATTATATATACATGTCACATTATAAATATAAATATCACCCATTTGTTCATTTCTTCAAGGTAGAAACAGAAAAATAGGGAAGAGACATTCACAAATTGCATTTATCAAATGATAACCTCATAAAATTTCATTACAAATTATAACAAGAAAACAGAATATATCTGATGAAAATAATTGTGAAAACCAGTGATGAAAATGAATAGGCGTGACCCACACGCGTAGCGATAATTCTTAAAACTGAAACCCGAGTGTGAAGAGAAATGTGGTAAAAAAAAAAGTCTTGACTGTAGAAATTCGATTGAAAATAAAACGTGATACAATCAGCATCCACTTTTTTACTTTCACTTACCTATATATGAAATATATAGTAAGTGGAAGTATTGCGATATCTATGAAATGGAAGGTTCAAAATGATATACTTTGGGTTGATTTGACTTGGAATTGCCCTATTAAATTAGCAACTAAAAATTAAATATTAAAAAATGCAGTCTACGGTCATTGCACTAGAAGCTACCCGTCATTTTCAATACTATAATCTTTCTAGAAAATGATTTGAAATTCTCATTACCTAATACTTTTCCATGTGAGATATAATCCATAATTCATATAATAATTTCAATTTCGAAGATAATATTGATAATCGAAAAGGCATGTGCCATGGATTAATGCTCGTATTTTATCGGCTTCTGAAATTTTATAACAGCCGTCCTTACATAAATATCTGAGTCGAAATGACCAAGTCCCGCGAAATGGTGTGTGTGTGTGTGTGTGTGTGTGTGTGTGTGTGTGTGTGTGTGTGTGTGTGAACAGACTAGCTCAAAAACTATAAACCGTGCGATCCTGAAATTGGGTATTTAGTGTAGGTATATGCCCGCGATGTGACAGCATAAATTTCATCAAAATTACTTAAAGGGAGGGGGTACTTTACTTAATAACTTTTTAGGTTTTTTTCGATTTGCTCAAAAACGGCTCTAACTTTGATTAAACTGAGTATTTGATGTACTAATATGCCCGAGATATGACCGTAAAAATTTCATCAAAATTGATTAACCGGAGGGGGGACTTTACTTAATAAATTTTGTAACATTTTCATGTGTTTTTTTATTTACTCTAAATCGGCTTTAACGATTTTGATCAAACTGGGTATTTGATGTATGTACATGCCCGAGATATGATTGTTAAAATTTCATCAAAATTGATTAACCGGAGGGGGGACTTTACTTAATAAATTTTGTATCATTTTCACGTGTTTTTTTTATTTACTCAAAACGGCTTTAAAGATTTTGATCAAACTGGGTATTTGATGTATGTATATGCCCGAGATATGACTGTTAAAGTTTCATCAAAATTGATTAACCGGAGGGGGGACTTTACTTAATAAATTTTGTATCATTTTCCCGTGTTTTTTTTATTTACTCAAAAACGGCTTTAAAGATTTTGATCAAACTGGGTATTTGATGTATTTATATGCCCGAGATATGATTGTTAAAATTTCATCAAAATTGATTAACCGGAGGGGGGACTTTACTTAATAAATTTTGTATCATTTCCACGGGGTTTTTTATTTACTTAAAAACGGCTTTAACGATTAACAAAAATAAGATATGAATGTAGAAAAATGTGTGAATTTGGGAAATGATATTTAGCAAATCACGTCAATTTCTAATCTAAGTAAGTTGGTAAGTGAAAGTTGTGTGTTGCGCGCACGCACCAGATTTTTAGATTATGTGTACGAAATCATGCGATAACGATAATGTGAGATCATTAAGTTTAATATTAATGGTTTTCATGTTTAACGGCCGAAAAATGTCAATAATTGCTCAACCGAATCGAATCCTAACCATTCTGTGTCAAGGTATTCATCTGCAACTCGAAAAAAATTCAGTTCAGTGCACATTAATTAACGCTTTTAAACGTAAAAATCATAATTTTAGGTAATTTTTTGATGAATTAGGTTTAACAACTCCGTTAAAACTGATGAATAATTTTAAAAATATAAAACTAAATTGACTCCTATCTACTCATGTTAATTCTAGTCGTTAATACCACAATCGGACGACATTTAACGGAAGTTGAAAAAAATCAGTTTGAGATAATTATAATCCGGATCAGGGCATATTTTTATTTAATTTTTTATAAAAGAACCATCTCATTCATCTCTTGTTTAAAATATTAGTTGAAACAAAATAGTGAAAATTAAATTGTGTTAAAAAATAAAAGGAGTACAGCAAAAAAAAATATATATATAATTTCAGACCCAACTATTTGATTATATGCTATGCAGGAGGTGTTCATTTCAACAGGATAATAGACGTGTTACAAAAAAAATTCAAGCATGTACATATCGTCGGTACGTATGTCAAGCTTTCGAAAGTGGAAAAAGAAATTTCTATTACGTAGAACACGACAAACTGTATAAATATTAACAAAACATGAAAGAAGATTAAATATTGACTTAAAAAAAAGAAAGAAATAATTAAGAACAAATTCCCCCATGAAAATAAGCTTCAGCATTTTATTTCGAGTCAACATCTTATTTCTATTTTTTTTCACTTTCGAGTTAGATTTGCCAGGGACAATGTCTAGTCCAAAACAATAATACTGAAATACACACACACATATATATATATATATATATATATATATATATATATATATATATATATAGAATATATATATACTTTATTTGCTTTCGGGGAATACCCCATACAAATAGAGATGGCTTATCTAGATAATACGTATTATGTCTACCAACAATAATATTTGAGTTATATTAAACTACAATATGATGATATGGCAACATCTTCTCCACATAGCTATTTAAAAAGCATATATAACATATATTATTACAACATATATTACAAAAATAATCATTAAATACATATAAACCTGGTATAAGGAATTGGTAACCATATAAATATTATAGACATCCCTAAAAATCCATAAGCTTAATATTAATCTACCTATAATTCAATTAATTACCCATCTAAATATACTCATGAATTATATTCATATAATAATTATTATTATTCATATATAATAATTAAGAAAGGTTAGGTTTTTCAAAGGAGTTTGGGGCTATGTGAACAGAATCGGAGTCAAATGTTTTATCATGCCTTTAAACCAAATTTACTTTTACGCCTTAAAGCAAAAACAAACAAACAAACCAAATTTACTGCAAATATAAAAATTTACTTACATGTTGTAATAATCAATCAATGAAGCACACTCTTAGCATCGGATTGAAAACACAGGACAAGACTCCCGAGGTCGAGCGGGTCACATGGTACAATGGTGGGGCCTTCACAACAGGTGTGACGGAAACTATAAGCTGGTGGCCAACCTACCCCATATGCCAACCTACCCCGCTCTCCCCTATTAATTAAATTTTACCTGAAAATGAGGCATCGAAGCCTCGAAACGTTGTGAATTGTAATGTATTGAAAAAAAAAAAAATGTGAATTCAATTCAAATCGTTATTATACAAAACTAGTTTTTTAGTTTATTTAATCCAAATGCCTACTACAATAGTCCGTTTGTAGATTCCAGAATATATGCATATTTAAAAAAAAAATTATTGCTGTTTGTTTATCGTCTATTTATGCCACTAAGGCTAATCTGAGGATGCTAAATTGGGAGTCCTAAATAACGCAGAGGCTCAGGACCTCCATTTTACGTTCAATCCGAGGGGCTGCATAGCCAAGGATTATTTACTTCCTTTAAAAAAAACCTAGGGCCACCACGGGATGCGAACCCGCGACCTTAAGCATTAGGTTGCCAAGCTAACCACTAAACCACAGTTGACCCCTAACATAAAGTAATTATTTTTATTTTATAATAAATTATTGTTCTAATAACATTATCGCTTTCAGGTGAGACCCAGTACTTCACCTGGGACAACTCCAAGACGGAAGTAACGTCACTAGCGCTGTCCTTCTACTCGGGGCTCTTCGCCTACAATGGATGGTGAGCTCGCCAGTCTTCTTCTTCTTAGTAATAGTCTTTTATTTGTCTCATTGTATTCTCTTCCAAAGGCGTATCGGTTCGAACACCTACCGACTAAGTGTTCGTAAACTGTTCAAGGCTACGTAGCTGGGAATAGTGTTGAAATTGTATCATTTAATCTATAAAAACGAAAGACATTTATTTTTAGGAAACATGACTAAAAATGAAAGAATGAGATGTGTATGTAATATGTACACTGTATGAGACAGTGAATTATGGATAGTGAAACCTTTACAAGTTATTGTTGATTGAGCGAATGAAGAATAGAGTGGATGAGTTGGGTACAACATTAATTTACTACCGAATTATTTAAGTAAGGTTTGAGAATATATTTAAATAGAACGGATAAAACAAACAATTAAAGGAAATGGTTACTTTCTTTATATATGTGCCACAAAACTGCATAAAACTTGTTTTTCATACTCGAAAATGTACTTAAGTGTTAAAGAAAACGCAAATATTATAACGTTCAAGTTTACTTGTTCTTCAAGTCCCAGCTGTGGAAGTGTTAATTTTCTTAGTAAATACCTCGCATTTTCCATGATAAAAAAAGGACTCATAGGTCCCACGTATTTCAAACTCAGGCCCTGAGTTCGCTGACCATAGCTAATTTATTGAAAAACAAACATTGCAAAAAATGTTCTCGCTCAGCAAAAATGAATAGCATTTTTTATTCAATAAGTTTAATCTTGAAGTAGAAAACCAAGATGTTAGAAATACGAGGTTTCTTTATTTTTAAAGTTTTTAACGATTTTACAAGAACACTATTACAATTTTTTAAAGTTAAGCCATTGATTTTATTAAATTAATTTTTAAAAAAATATAAAATACTATCGTCCAATTATTTTTTATATATGTCCGTGTAGTTTTATTATATTGCAGGTTAACTTGCATGTATGAGATTTATTTATAAGTTTTGTACGGTATAGCAGTAGGGGCTGTTGGTTGAGTAATAAATCATGCAACTGCTGGCAATATCAATCCCCGTAGATATATCTGTACTACAGTACTACAGGAAAGTTTTATATTATTTTTATTGCCAAAGGAAGTACAATAAAACAGAAAATATATGATGATTTTGATCTCTATAAATCATTATGCTCATGAGCTGTTGTGAAGGGAATTTCTTATCATCGTATTAAATTAATCGAAAATGTTACATTAAACATGATTTGGCAATGTCAAAGTCGTACTAAACTTCCGGAACTACTAAATAAGGAGGAAGTTGCCTCAACTAACATTAACTGATTCCTACCTATGCCTCCTAAATTTTAATGATTTTTTCGAGGAATATGACTTTTAAAATATTGGAATATTATATGTTATGTTATATATTATCAGACACGTATTACTGGCTAAAAAAAGTCCTGGAAAAATCAGAAAAAAATGTCATCTGCAAAAAATATTTTAAAAACTCTTAAGGTCTCTTTTATTCGTTTCCCTCTTGTCCAAGAAAATAATTACAACTGTCATATCTTATCTTAATTCCATCATATCATATCTTAATTCCAAGCTATTTTGAAAAAGGAGCTAGGGTTTCCTTGCAAGACATGAATAACACTGAATGTCTCGAGGAAAAACCTGGCGTAAAATGCACAGGCATTCATTGCGTAATCCATTGTATAACGCGAATATGAGAAAATCAATGCCTATCCTCAGCGATTTTTTTATTCAATTACGAAAGATCCTTAGTCTTCTTACACGCATATATCGTATACTACTACATTTTACATATATGAAGAGGTCAGCCGCAGATATATACATATATTTTTACTGCTACGTACTCATTTTTACTTTCACTTACCTATATATGAAATATATAGTAAGTGGAAGTATTGCGATAGTGAAAAATTTCGACTTCCGGTTTTCAACGGAAATACACGTTTTGGGGTCCCCTTAGTCCAAATAATCAAGTCCCACTAAATGGTGTGTGTGTGTGTGTGTGAACAGACTAGCTCAAAAACTATAAACCGTGCGAACCTGAAATTGGGTATTTAGTGTATGCATATGCCCGCGATGTGACAGCAAAAATTTCATCAAAATTGCTCAAAGGGAGGGGGTACTTTATTTAATAACTTTTTATGTTTTTTTTTTTTCGATTTTCTCCAAACGGCTATAACGATTTTGATTAAACTGAGTATTTAATGTATTAATATGCCTGAGATATGACTGTAAAAATTTCATCAAAATTGATCAAACGGAGGGGGCACTTTATTTTAAATTTTTTTTCCAATTTTTACCTTCTTTTTTTATCTCAAAAACGGCTTTAACGAATTTTATCAAATACGTCATGTTTAATGAAAATTAGGTGTTCTTTAATATCAGGTATGCTTTATCATTATTAAAATGTTCTAAGGTTGCTTAAATGGGGTAGGGGCCTTTTTTGTTTGTTATATTTTTGTTTCCTATAAAGTACCTTTGGTTTTGTTTATATGGAGAAATTAACTGTCTCTCGTTACGCCTAAAAATAAGAAATGGCTAAATATGAGATATGATAAAAATAAAGAAAACATATAGAGGAGACAAAAAGAAAAATATCCAGTCAACTCATAAAACTCGTTTTTACGCAACACGTTTAAAACACATTTTTAAACGAATAATGCAATTAAGTAGTTACTATGCCCTAAACATAACACTTTTGGTTATTTGGTTCGAAATCCTTCTTCATACAATATAATAATCTCATGCAAAAACGGTGCCGTCAGCCACGTGATTATGAAAGAGAGGGGTCATGTCCCACCCAAATTTTTATTCTAAATCTGCCCCTGCTTAGATTACGATTGAAATGTTGATCTGACACTGAAATATAATTTCATATAAAATTAAGTATCATATGTGAGTTAGCCATACCTGCCCCCCTGACCCCCCATATAATTCAAAAACTTTAAATCATACTAAAATCATTGGAAGTGGAATAAATTAAAATTGTGAGTAAAGCAAGAAATATTGAAGAAAAAAAATCCTGTACTTATTTTATTTTTTAGCGGTGCAAGAGAAAGAATTTGGAAAGCTGTGTAAAAAATCTGGTGGGATGCGCGCAACACACAACTTTCACTTACCAACTTACTTTGATTAGAAATTAACGTGTTTTGTTAAACGCCATTTCTCAAAGTCACACATTTTTCCACATTCATTTACTTATTTCTGTTTGTATTTGCTCTCTAAAGTACACTATTTTTTTTTATTATTAAATAAAAGTTTTTACTTGTGATAATTCGGCAATGCAAGCATAATACTCCAAGTCGTCTGATTTTATAATTCTCTATGTAATTGTTAAAAAATTTCATTTATTTACCATGAAACAAATAATTTCCATTAAAGAAACAGAACGACTTTAATTATAAACAATCAGTAGTGAAAGGCGTACTCCACAAGTGTGGGCTCAACGCGTTTTATGAGTTGACGGAACATTTTTCTTTTTTTCTCCTGTATATGTTTACTTGATTTTTTCATATATCATATTTAGCCCATTCTTATTTTTAGGCGAAACGAGAGACAGATAATTTCTCCATATAAACAAATACAAAGAAACATTATAGGAAAAATAGAAAGGTCCCTACCCCATTTAACCCCCCTTCGAACATTTTAATGGTGGTGAAGCTTAACTGGTATTAAAGAAGACTTGATTTTCATTAAATATGAGGAGTTTAATCAAAATCGTTAAAGCATTTTTGAGAAAATCGGAAAAAAACCATAAAAATGGGAAAAAAAGTTATAAAATAAAGTGCCCCCTCTGGTTGATCACTTTTGATGAATTTGGAGTCAGAGGACCCTAAAACGTGTAATTCTGTTAAAAACCTGACGTCGAAATTTTTCTCGATCGCAATACTTTCTCTTACTATATATTTAATATATAGGTAAGTGAAAGTCGAAATAAAACCAGTTTTTATTAAAACGTATAGGTGTAAATAAAAAACAAAAAATCTGATTATCAAGAATGATTTCATGCTGATAATATGCTGATTTACTACGAGGCATCCATTCAACGTCGTGTTTGAGCGACAGGTGTAAACTCATGGTCGTAGTGAAAAAATTATACAATGTTGGGAAAATCATTTTTCCTTTATGAAAATTCTTGCTAAAATTTTAAAGTTTCCCATCTTCTCTCTCTCTTCCCTCATCCACTCAATGACCTCAAAGTCAATGATGAAGAAATTCAACGAATGCCATGCAGTAGAATTTTTCTGCTGCTCAGTAGTCAGACCACGTGCGGCGGGTGTTGCTTTAATATAAGTGCAACTTTCGAAGAAGTTCAATAATGTGGGTTTGGAGTCGTGTGCGCTAAAATTTATATACATATATATACATATATATATATATATATATATATATATATATATATACAAAAACAAACTCACACACATATATACATATAATTGTAAAAAATATATATTTTGATTAGACACTTTTCTATTGCATACGGCACGATACGAAACTATTTATAGAAGTAGATTAAACGTAGATTTAAAAATATATATAAACTTGTTCTTTTTGAAATAAGTTTATTTCGGATTTACCATTGTAGTTTTTTTTTAAATAATTTAATTGATAGCATCCTGTTGCAGTCTGTTTTTTTTTCTCTAGAAAATTATCAATTTTCGCATTCGATAGTTTGGAGTGGTTGGTAGGAAGTAATCTCATAGGTCTGCCAATCAGACATCAAAAATTAGAAAATGAACTTAATAAACATGTCGAAACACACAAATTGACTAAGACAAAAATAACACTTTATGCTCTATTGATATCTGCTACTTATAGATCCTATTAATATTTATAATTGTAGGTGTAAAGCCATGATTTTGAGAACATTGAAGTTTAAGTTGAATTAGTGAAATATGGTTGTGTTTATTTCTATCGGTTTTGATGTACAACATGATACACTTTGTCTTTTTTATGTTATTCAGATCTAAAGAAGCATGATAAAAAAAAAATAACTATAGGTAATTTATGATTATAATAATAAAGGAATGATTCGTTCTCAGAATACAAATTATATATTAAAATAGCTTAACCTTCCTGCGTTACTGCGATCTTAAAAAAAAAAAAAAATCACCCCTTTCCAATAAAATTACCTTTCTACAATAAAATTTTTGGAATTACCTACTTAAACTTCTATATGACCTATGAAGATCAAGTGTGTCAAAGTTCGTTGGAATTTAACTAGTAGTGAATTCTAGTAGCATTGACTAAGGTTAGGCAGGTAGGCGGCAGTCTGAAGGTTGGACAGTCAGGTCCGCAAGTTGTTTGGACATTCTCCCGCAGAAGTCATGGATCCTAAATATTCCACTTTTATAAAAAATATTGAACAACTAGTTATGCAGTTTCTTGAATATAGTTCGTTGCCTAATTTTATGTTGACCTTAAATTATTATAATCGACTTCTTCAAATTAATCTTCTTCTTTCTCTACCTCCAGTATGCAGCTAAGTATGGAGGTCTAGTTTAGCCTCGGTCCATAGTTTTCAAGGTTGCGATCATTCGTCTTTTTTTTTATTTTTTTCAGAGATTAGCCTCTTTCTTTTCCTTTCTTTCCTGTCCTCGTGATATTGTCCCTTCAAATTAATTCTTTTTTTTACTACTTACTCGCACGAAGGGATCTTGTTGGCCCGGTTACGTGAGTATTACTTGAGTCAGGGGATAGATCCTGAGACAGTAGAGTTTGAAGAATGCTATATAATTGAAGCTCTTTGAATGCTATGTTTAAAAAGCAGTCCGCTGAGCTTAATGAGAAGCTGATCAACTTGTCGGATGTTCTTAATGATAAGCTGACCAACCTATCTCGTGAAATAAATGACAAATGGACTGACCAATCGGCTGAAATAAATGACAAGTTGCCCAGCCAGTCTGCTGAGCTTAACGAGAAGATAGCTAGCCTAATGTCAATTTATCGGTCGAGATAAATGACAAGCTGGCCAATATGTCTAGTGATATAAACGACAAATTGGCTAGCCAAACGGCTGAGACAAATGAAAAAATGGCAAGTCCGTCTACTGAGCTTAATGATAAGCTGACCAACATGTCAGGCGAAATTAATGATACGTTGACCAACTTTTCCGGTGACGTGATTGGATCGCACGACAGGCTGGTTGAACAAGAAGCGAGGGCTGCCGCATTCGAGGAAAGACTAAAAAGGATGCTGGAAAAAGAGGCCCAGGCGATCGCAAGAGACCAGCTGTGCCAACAGCCGTTATAAGCTGGGGAAATAAAAATTACTTTTATTGGTTTCATAAAAAACAAAATAAAAATTATTTAAATCTACAATAGTGTTGCAATGTTCTATCTATTTACAATTGAATCTATATTAATAGATCTAATCTATATTAAGATAATACAAAAATTCGAGACTTCATCAGAAGGTGCTTAAATTTATAGATTTAATAAAAATCGGGATATAAATAAATTTCTGCTCTATCCTTCACAGCACGTGTAGCTAACAGTGGGCGGGCTTACTTAACAACTAGAACCAACATAATCTAACCCCGGATGGGAAGGTTAAGATTTATTCCGTAGGTCCGTCGTTTGGTCATAGCGCCCCCATAAATTAAATATATTTCCAACTATTCAGTTTACAAAGTATTGAGATGAAGTTTTGAAATTTGAAAGAAATGAAATTCTCTGAAGTATAAGTAAGTAGTAAGTGAAGTATAATTTCTTAATGCACTCTTATCTATCATTTTTTATTTTAAGTTTAGCTAAAGTTTTATTAAATTCTTATTCCAGGAACTACCTGAATTTCATAATTGAAGAGCTTAAGGACCCCACGAAGTAAGTAAATTTTATAATATTTATTTATGTAATCTAGATAAACAAACAAACAGAATTTCATCTTTATTTATATAGTTATGTTATTGCAATGAAGCTTATTGAATGAACCTTATATATGCCCCATAGGGTAACACTAAGAACATAGTTTATCCTTGAAATTCAGAATAATAATCTATTAGTGCTATTTTTGTTGTATTTTTTATTTATAGAATTCTTCCCGTTCATTAGAAAAATGAAATTCCCCGGGTGAACCGGGATATATTGCTATAATTATAATTATAATAATTATAGTTAATTATATTCTGTAATAGTAATTTATTAACATCTTAAAAAAAAATCTAGTGATTTATGGTAATTTTTTTCTTTCAGTTTATAAGTGAGCAAAAATAATTCCTGTGTTGTTCTCAGGTAATCGCTAAGCAGATATTTAAATATTGGAAAGAGGTGATTATCCCTTACGTGTCGAATTACAAAACGTTCTGAGAACAACTTAACACGGGATTTCCCACCATCATCATGTTTGCATCGAGAATTTCAGCTTACTGTTGACAAAATACTCCTTTTCGATTCATTAAAGATTTTTTTTTTTCTCCAAACCTGTTTTGTGTTGAGAATTGGGTTTTATTCTTGTACTATTTTATATTTTATATGGCCAATTTTAAAGTTTTAACTAACAAATTTCTTATAAAATAGACAAGAATGAAACCCATCTAAAGATAAGGGCTCAACTGCAAGTACTACTACTTTTTGAACATCAAACGAATCGGGTCCTACCAGTTCACATTTTTCCGAACACTGAACAATGCTCCATTACATTTAACCACAATTAAATTCTTTTAGCAACTTCAGATCTAAAAAAACAAGATTTTTTAGGAAATTGAATCTGAAGTTTAAATGAAGAATGCATTTGAATAAGTAAATATTAAGCACCCGATTGAACTTTTCATCATGCAGCAGAACGCTTTAGATAATAATTGACTTAATTTTCTCTGTTTGAAAACGGTTAATTTTAAACCGTTTCTTATGATTTAAAATGGGTTTATTGGAAATAGCTAACGTGATGCTTGAATTGACTTAAAAAAATGACGATCTTGCATCTTGCTTCTATTTCAGTGCATTTAGAAAATATTATATCTTAAAATAGTTGATTTTTGAGATATGCTGTTGTTGAAAGGGCCGATATATTCAAGACTCCACACAGAAAATATTCCTCCTCTTGCTTTGCTCCTGAGCCATAGTCTTCCAACCAGAGTTGGGCAAATTGTAATCTGAATAATGATAAATGAATATGAATAATTGGTAATCATAAAACAAATGAAAAATGAATAACCATCATTCATAATCAGTACGGAGTATTTTTAATGATTAATGAGTGTTTATGGTATCATTTGAAATGAATAATGGATAACTAAATACCAGTTATTCATTATTCATTTCAAATGAATACCATAAACACTCAATAATCATTAAAAATACTCCGTACTGATTATGAATAATGGTTATTCATTTTTCATTTGTTTTATGATTACCAATTATTCATATTCATTTATCATTATTCAGATTACAATTTGCCCAACTCTGCTTCCAACGCCTTACCACAAGCAGCCATGGTCTACCTGTTATTCTAGTTCCACCAGGTAAAACAAGTGTTGTGGCAAAGTAAAACAAGTGTTGTCACTTGATTCAATCTTTCAAAGTGCCCTTCTGTCAATCTTCTTGTTCCTTTCTGCTCCTTTTACTGTAGGCAACTCCTGGTTCATAATCTGTGTGAGTAACATCCCGCTTTTGTCGCAGAACTGCTTTGTATATGGAGGTCGGCTCCTGAAGACTTTTGAAAGAATTCACTTTAGAGGATGCTTCTATTACACTTATTTATAAGTTGGTTCTTTTAGAACTTCCTCTCTACTATCCAAATTTTCTGACATTTTTTTTTATCTCGCTCCCTTACATATTATCAACTGTGACCCCTGCACCTTTTGTAGATGTCTATATTGAATTTTTGACAATGACAATTATTGACATTCACCGTGATATTTCTCCGCTTGGCGAAGCTTTGGATTTTAGTAAATTATGCTATGGACTGACTATACATGAAAAATATGTTTTTGATTGTATTTTATTTACTGATTTTAAAATGTTTCCAATTAGTCATTATGTTAATTACTTTCCAGAAACCTGCCGAGGGCTATCGCCATATCTTGCACCCTCTGCACCCTGGTCTACGTCATGACCAACGTAGCCTTCTACACCACATTGTCACCGAGGGAAGTCCTGGAGTCCGAAGCTGTTGCAGTGGTTAGTAGATTATATTATTTTTCTATAATTACCATCTGTCGATAATGAAAAAAAGAATAAAATACAAGCATTAATTCTTTTCAAGTAAAATAAGCGTTCGTTAAATTTCGTTCAGACCTACTTGCATAGAAACTAGTTTGCATGAAAAGAAACCGTGAAATAATTACTGTTATAAAACTGACTTTTGAAGAGAAAGATATCATCATAACTAAATCAGCCGTTATCTCTTTATAAAAAGAAAGTTATTTATCGAATAATTAAGCATTATCAATTATATAATCTTATATTGGTAGCTTAAGGTTCGTGCCATAAATAGAGTAAAACCAAAAAGTCTGTAACCGAATGAAGGATGCATTCACTGGAATTTAATTATATTATTATTTGGTAATACTTTTTTTACAAGATTCACAGCTTTTTGTTTTTTATTATGATCCGAAAAATATGTGTGTGGTACCTACGATAAATTGTCCCTTTCTTTTTATAGTAGACTGTATTTTAGCTAAATCGTAATTTTTTTTTTTCAATTTTCAGCGTTTCAAAAAGGTATCTATTTTCGAATAAGCTAATTTCAGATTTCGAACCACCTTTTAAGTCAAATATTGAGAAAACCAAGCAATATTGCTCGTCGAATAAAATATTGTGAAAGCGAAAAAAAAAAAAATATTTTTCTGAAGAACCAAGTAAAGTTTCTTTTTTCACTTCCTTTGATATCCTTGATTTAATTGTAAATAAGTTTTCTCGAATCTATAGTATTAACCTACATAAGAGATCTTGCACGGAGATAGTAGATAGTACAGGAAAATTGAAAGATAATTCGTGCGATTTTTAGCTAGATCAGTCTTGCATTGGACGAGAGATATAACAAATGTTCACGTTGTTTTTTTTTACATTTACTTACCTATATATTAAATATATAATAGTATTGCGATCGTTAAAAATTTTCACTTCCGGTTTTTTTTTTATGATGGAAAAAATAGGTATATATGATAAATTACCCCATTCCTTTTTATATCGGATCATATTTGAGTGTACTCTATATTTTTTTTTTTCAAATTTAATAATTTTCTAATTTAGAGCACAAAAATGGGTCTATCTTCGGATAATATAATCAAGGATTTGGGATAAGTCAAATGTCAGGGAAACAAACCGTTTTATATATAGCAGTAGGTATTAGGGGTTTACAATAGTTCATCCAGTAGCAATGTATTTAAATTGTAGTTTACATAAAATGTATGTAACCTGAAAAAAATGATTGTTTATGGGTCTAGCCCAGAAATTTTTAATACGTGACAATATTTTATCAAACAGATCTTTCTAATTATGCCTTTTCGTCCTCAACCACTGGCATATAAAGTGGTTCTTGTAGAAATTGTATAGTAACATATGATTTCTAAATAAAGGTTATTAATAATCACCGTTGATCTAAATAAAAAATCACCGGATGGAGTATTGTAAAAAAGACCCGGTATTAGGTACACCGAATTCTGTAAATAAAAAAAATAAAAAATTTTTTATGGAAGATACCTCAACCACCAGTAACTATTTTTTTTCAAATTGGATTCCCTCCTACTTGATAAATACCTTCCCAAGAGTCTTCAACAGGCCAAATCATGATGTAAACTGATAAAATAAGGTTCAACTGAATGTCAAAATTGGAATGTGGAAGTTGAGATAATTTAGAGGCAGTAATTTTTTTTTATAATCTCGGAAAATGTATCTTTCTTGCATTATGTTTGTTCTACAGCTCAATTAACTGAAGGTTACTATGGAAGTATTGAAACTAGCATTTATACATAGAGTGAGAAAAGTTTTTATTTATTATAAAATTTTACAACATACATACATACGAATTTATACATGATTTCGGATATATCATCCTTAAAATCAACAATTTATATTTAGTAATAATGCAAACAAATATAAGCATAATTTTGAGTTAGGCAGTAGGAAAAAATAAGAAAAGAGCTACACGAAATAAAAATAAACTAAAGGTAAAAAGAGTTAACTTAATAAAAATAAAAAAATTAACTTAATAAAGGAATAAAAAAATACATAAGCATGGAAGACATCAGAAATGATTAGTTTAATAATGTATGTTTGGTCCGTTTGTGAGTGTAGCGTTTGAGTGAGCTTTTGTTATAGTTTCCTATTTGTTGTATTAATGGGTTTGTATAGGCTCTTGTATTACTGATATATTTGGAGGTATGTGACAGGACAAATTGCACATAAATTACAAGTTCGATTGCGGGTAGATCTAGGTCTTTGAGCATGGTTGATATTTTCGTGTAACGGGAATAGTTATTAATGATTCTCTTACAAAGGTTCTGTATTCTTTCAAATTTTTATACATATTACTTACTATTATTATTATTCACCGGATAGGAAAGTCAATGGAATCCTGGGACTAAGAGTATTTTTCTTGAAGATTATGGGCTTTGATATACGTGTTGTCGCAGGACCGGATGGCCTTGCGGTGAGAGTGGATTCGAAGACTGCTTGCATCGGTGTTAAATATTACCACCGCAGCAGGGGCTCGAGATAGCACATAACAGTTTAATAGCAACGTCTTATGTTAGGATTTGCCACGCACTTTCACTTAAATTATTTCGGTATAATTTTTAGTAATAATACCATAAATAGTACGGAGTGGAACTTTAACTACCGTCACAGTTCCGTGAAACAATTATTTACATTTCGTTCGATATAATTTCTTATATTATATCGCCGCTTAAGCAGAATGTAATCGTTGGCTGTATTATGAAATCCTATTTATACTAGTTTTTCACAGTATGATTATGGCTAAATTGGTGTATTTAGTTATTTTTTAATGGTATTTTTCAAAGACTATGTAATTTTTAGATGTAAACAATAGACTTATAAAAAAAACTTTTGAAAAAAATTCCCGAGGTCTCAACTATTTTGGAAAAAGTAAAAGCTTAAACAGTAAATTTTTATGAAATCTGGTTAAGCGACGAGCCTAAGAACGAGAATAAAATATCATTCAGGATTCCTGTCCATGATTTATTTTACCAAGTTATGCCAAAAAAAATATACTCATTAACTTAAAAACCAAATTATTAAAATCATACAAAAAATCAGAACATGTTTATACGAGTTCATGTTTATTTATAAAACGAACTTTTTTGAATCTTGATTTTGTAAGATAAACAATTTATTATTATAATTATAAATCAAAACATTATGTATATACCACACAATATACAGTCAGGCAATAAATCAAAAGATTTTATCAGTAGTGTACCTACAAGGGGGGTGGGTACCCACAGCTGGATCATTTTTTTACTTTCACTTATCTATATATGAAATATAAAGTAAGTGGAAGTATTGCGATCGTGAAAAAACTATAAACCGTGCGAACCTGAAATTGGGAATTTAGTGTATGTATATGCCCGCGATGTGACAGCAACAATTTCATCAAAATTGCTCAAAGGGAGGGGGTACTTTATTTAATAACTTGTTAAGTTTTTTTCGATTTTCTCAAAAACGGCTCTAAAGATTTTGATTAAACTGAGTATTTGTTCTATTTATATGCCCGAGATCTGACTGTAAAAAATTCATCAAAATTGATCAACCGGAGGGGTCATTTTATTTCGCAACTTTTTTCCAATTTCTATGTTTTTTTCCGATTTTCTTAAAAATGGCCTTAACGATTTTGATTAAACTCGTCATGTTTAATGGTAAATAATGGGACTTTACTTAATAAATTTTGAATCATTTTCACGTGTTTTTTTATTTACTCAAAAATGGTTTTAACGATTTTGACCAAACTGGGTATTTAATGTATGTGTATGCCAAAGATGTGATAGCCAACATTTCATCAAAATTGATCAACCGGAGGGGGAACTTTATTTCATAAATTGTTTTCCAATTTTTACCTTTTTTTCGATTATCTCAAAAACGGCTTTAACGATTTTTATCAAATTCGTCATGTTTAATGAAATTAGGTGGTCTTTAATATCTGGTAAGCTTTGTCATTATTAAAATGTTCTGAGGGGGCTTTTTTGGGGGGTAGGGGCCTTTTTTGTTTATTTGTTTTTTTGTTTTTTTTGTTTCCTATAAAGTACCTTTGTTTTTGTTTATATGGAGAAATTAACTGTCTCTCGTTACGCCTAAAAATAAGAAATGGCTAAATATGAGATATGATAAAAATAAATAAAACATAAAGAGGAGAAAAAAAGAAAAATATTGAGTCAATTCATAAAACTTGTTGAGCCCACGCATGCGGAGTACGCCTTTAATGACAGACCATTGTTTATAATTAAAGCTGTTCTGTTCATATGGGAAGTGGCAATTAACAAAACGCATTAATTCCTAATCTAAGTAAGTTGGTAAGTGAAAGTTGTGTGTTGCGTGCACGCACCAGATTTTTTTATTTTACTAATTGATAATTCTTATAAAATAAAAATATGATTTATAGCGTTCTTTTTTATCGGAAGAGGACATTGACATATTAACAGAAAATCATCTTTAGGGACCTAAAATATGTATTACCTCCTGACCCTGTAAAGTGGTGATCTCTACAACATGAAGGGGACATTTATTTTTTAAAAAAAAATAGTGAAAACTAAATAAACTTGCATAACACAGGAAAGATCAATATCACTAAGTCTGGCAATCGATAATGGATAATCGGAGCGTGAAGGAGTGCTGATATAGATGGTACCTACAATTCATAAAATAAATTTACATATCGCTCATTTGGAAGAAGGCTGCCACAATCCTCCCCTTCCTCGCCTTTTAGGTTATACGGGGTATTCCGGGCCTGGGGAGAGGGTGGGGAATTAATCTCGAAATTATTAAACGTCCCCTGGCTCCGAGTTTTGGACTGTCTATCTTCGGATTCCCAATAATAAGTTGCAAAGGACAACGCGTATTTTCTAACGCCTTTGCCCACTCGGCCATCCGGTCAATCATGGTGAGTGATTTGAATATATACAAGATGATTTGAAGTTTTTTTATGTAAAATTTTCGCCATCTCTTTAAAAAAAAAACATAAATAAAATATTTTAAAAGAAATTTATTCTGCGAGATAGATGAATTGTTATTATTTGTGTTGTTTTTCTTTCCAGACGTTCGCTAGCAAGCTGTTCGGCTCCGTCGCTTGGACCATACCGGTGTTCGTAGCCATGTCTACCTTCGGAGCGGTCAATGGCATATTGCTCACTTCTTCCAGGTAAACAACATTAACATTATATAAATTGTTATTGTTTGCATATCAATGTTTTCAGTTATTAGTGAAAAATATTTTTATAGATTATTTATGCTTTGGTAATATTTGCAATTGAACTGAAGCGAATAGAGCGCAAATCTGTTTTAGGTGTTTTTTGTCCTTATTTTTTTAAAGGGTATAGTTCGATTTTTTTTTTTTAATTATTGGTAAAGCAGACCTATGAGCTACTTTCTCTCATTAGGATAATGTTTAATTTGATAAAAACAATAAATAAAAATAATAAATTTGAAGAGGATTAATTATCTTAACTTTATTTTGCGAAATGTCACTTTGTTCAAGTAATTTTTAGAGACATTAAATTTAAGTAATTTATACAATGTATGAGTTAGGCTTACCGCATAGTGGAGCGGCAATTACGAAAAGAAAGACAGAAAACAGTTAAATTTATAAACTTCAAATATTGGCTTTCTTAAAAAATAAACAGTTTATTGTGATAGGACGATCCCTTCCTCTGCCAGTTGAATCATTGCTATGATGTGACCAGCGTATACGAGTTTTCTAAACAGATCTTATGTAAATAGTAAATTAAAAGAGAACAAGACAATGTTTTTCCCTGAGGGAAGAGTGACAAAGCGAACTATTGTGTTCAGCGGTGCCTAAATCTTGATATTCATCGGAAGGATAGTCTGAGTGAGAAATCAGCAAGCGATTGTGTGGTTCCGCCTTTCGTATCTAACGCGTTCTGTAGTACAAAATGAACACTCCAGAATATTGTTTTGAGTACTGCGTTTTTGTTTTAGGTTCGTTATATTATGTAGCTTTTATCTGCCTTGGATGTTAGGTCGTCGCTTTCAAAAATCACTTTCATGTTCATTGTTCAGTTCGCTTGTCGAAAAGACATACCAGTTGTATTTTATAACTGATACATGCCCAGGATTTTTAAAGGGAGTAAAAAATTCTTGGTTATGTCGTCCCTCGGATTGGAAGTAAAATGGATGTCCCTAGCCTGTACGATGTTAAAGATCCCTATCCTAATTATACCTGGATAGGCAAAATTTAGGATTCCCACTGTAGCTTCGTGGGATTAGCCTTGGTGGCATAAAGTGACGTTAAACAAACAAACAAAACAAACTGATACATGTTATCTGTATAGTCATAACAATATAGCTGTTATCTAAATAGTCAATTGTATTAATCATATGCTAACTGAAATATTGTTTAAATTGTTACATTGAACCGGAATATGACGATTTTGTTATTGTCTTTATAAACATAGCTTGTTTCTTTATTTATTTTTTTGATCACCAAACTAATCATACAAAAACATTGCTGAATGCATGAAGCAGAAACAGAAACCTAATTTTTTTTATCACTTTTTTGTTATGTAACATGTTCATCATAAGCTCCTCATTTGATAGAAGATGATGAATCTCCAAATTTTAATTATTTACTAAAATAGTGCAATGATTTTGCGAATGTCGACCAGTGAGAGGAAATTTTTGTAATTTTCTAATTATCCTCATTTTTTTCTGTTAGCCTTGCAATAGCTCTCAGGTAGTTTCTCTGGCTCCATCCTTTCAGCTTTACTCAATTGTTTAATAAATAAAACATAACGGTTGATCGCCTTCTGAAAATTATACATCATCCTTAAAATATTTCATGATTTATTATGTATGGCAGCTTTCCTTAAATAAAATTAAAGCTTAATGGAATACGTAGAGCCTCTTATATTTTTAAACCTCAAAAGAAAAAAAAAAAAATTAATTTGCCAATTTGGGACCGCTCCAGTTTTTATGCTAAACAAGACTTTTCCAAATCTGAGTTCAATTAGCAGTATTGAATGATAGTACTGTTACTCTGATTTCATTTGAATAAAATATAAAAATATTTTTTATCCATCATAAATGAGTAGCATCTTCGTTTTTAAATCAATTAGGCATTTATCTTTTGGGACATCAGATTTCAGATTCAGTAATCTCAAAAATGTTTAAACTGAGTGTTTTTTGTGGATCCTCTGTTGAAGTACTTTCTCTGTACTTCAGTGCTTTTTTATTAATTTTGTGCCCTAGATAATATTTTGGGTATTCTGATTTGTATTTCTTATATTTTATTCCTTAAATTTAAGACTTTCCCAAGATAAATTTTTTAAAGCTCACGAGTTTATTTATATAATTTTATTTAAGAATTATGTGGATGTTCTAGACTATTCTATGCTGGTGCTTGTGAAGGTCAGATGCCTGAAATTTTAACTATGATTCAAATAAATCGAATGACACCAGCTCCAGCTGTTCTATGTATTGTGAGTATCTCAGTTACAGAATTTTTTTTCTCACTCTCTCTTTTATAAAGTCCTAAAAATAAAGATCTTACACTGTTTTTTTTTTTGTTTTTTTTTTCTGTTTCTTTTAGGCTTTGCTTTCACTGGCTTATTTGCTAGTCTCCGATATTCTGGCCCTTATTAACTATGTAGGGTTCGCTACCTGGGTATGTATATTTTTAAGGTGATAATTTAATATTTTAGAAATACTTTATCAATATAATTTTAAAAATGTATTTTTTGCTTGTTATACAAGGTGTCCAAAAATAGTATTCGAGGTTTGAAAGTTGAATAAAATCTTAAATATAGAATATCAAGTAGGATGTTTACGTTTTATTTAAACACAATGAACTGGAAATTTATTTAGAAAAAACAATATTGTCTAGGTGTCCACCATAACGCTGCTGGCACTCCTCGAATCTCAAACGCAGATTTCTAAAAACACGTTGACTAATTGTTCCACAGATTGCCGTCATTTCTGTTCTGATATTTTGCTTCAATTGCGTTAGATTTGTTGGTTTGTTTTCGTATACCCTACTTTTCAGGTCTACGTATCCCCACAGAAAGAAGTCAAGAGGACTGAGATCGGGGCTCCTGGGAGGCCAGCTAATGGTGCCTCTACGAGAAATCACTTTGTTTTGGAATAATTCGTTTACCGTAGCAATTGAAGTCTGAAGTATGGCAAGTGGCCCCGTCTTGCTGAAACCATGTTCTAGAGTTATATCCTTTAAACTCTTGAAGTTCTTGGGCCAAAAAACCTCTTGTCATTTCACAGTAACAAAAACCCGAATACTCTTTCTGGACACCCCATATATTTAGCTTCAATTCAGTCCTAAATTCAATAAGCATGACTAAAAAAAAAAAAAAAAAAAAAAAAAAAGAATAAAAAAAAGATGATAAATTCTGTTATTTATTCATATTTCATTCAATATGATTATTTAAAAAATGTTAAATTTCTTTTAGTTGAGCATTGGTGTGGCAGTCCTGTGCCTTCCTTGGCTGAGGTGGAAGCAACCTAATTTGCCTAGGCCGATCAAAGTCCACCTTATTTTCCCGATACTGTATATACTTTGTACATTGTTCGTTACGATAGTTCCAATTATGGCCAGTCCAGTAGAAACAGGTGTGTATTTGATTGTTTTTTTATTTATTATACATGTTTAGTTTTATATACCCACACACATATATATAATGATAATTATTATTATTATTCAAAAACAAATATTTGTTAGGTTTAAGTTTTGTTCATTGTTCATATTCATATTAGTTAAGGAAACTTACTTGGTCTGTGTTCATAGTATGAAGGTAAGGAGATAGGAATCAAGAAGAAATTAAGTCGTAATTAAAGCATATGTTTGAATGTTATATCTGTTTGTGTGTTACTTCATAATTTATAAAATTAAAGACACATGTGGATGAAGATGATCTTTTGGTTATTGAATTTAGCCGTAAAGCTGTATAAATATAAGATTTTAGTGAAAAACTGCAGCCTTGGCCAAAAGAATTAGGCACCCACAGTTTGTATTAAAAAAAATGTAAAGGGAACATTATAGTACAAAAAAACATCTAATTTTGTAACATATGTTTTATTCAAACATAAAAAAAGTCATTCTTCTTGTTCTAGATAGTGATGAAACATACATTTAACAGGGCAATAAGAGAACTTCATCGTTTTAGCCATCTCGGATAGGCTATACCCTTCCGATGACATAAAACCTATCTTTGCGAGTTTATTTCCACTCAATTCCATTACCTTTACCATTTTTTATCACTTAAAAGTAGGAATATGAGTTTTCAATTGTAAAAACTATTAAAATAAAGCCAAAACTTTCTCTGTTACCAAAAAAAAAAAAAAAAAAAAAAAAAAAAAAAAAAAAAAAAAAAAAAAAAAAAAGAGCTGACGCTGAACAGAGAACTTTTGTTTACAATTAATTATATTTTTCCAGAATATTAACTTGGAGTCAGGGGTGTACATAATCAATATAAGGGATCCATGATGGTAAAGAAAAAAACAGTTTTGGAAGTTGCATTGAATATAGAATTATTTATTAAAATGAAATTATCAATTTTGAAGAGTGCCTAATATTTTTGGCCAAGACAATATTAAGGTTATAAAATGAATACAAAATTAATAACAAATGTGGTACTATTAAAACAATTGTTTAAAAATCGAGGATTTTTCAATCAAGCATATGAATATGATTTAGCTAAATTAAGACTTTTTTTCTATATGCTTATCTCCTTCCTTCAATTGATTCAAAGCAATCGAATCGTGGAAGCTTAGCACGATTTGTTATTTTCATAATTTTTTTACTTTTCCATAAAATACCTTGTCCCATTTTCGAAGAATAAAAAAAACTTTTTATATACCTTATTTTCACTTTTTATATCAAAATTTTGTGTCACTCTACCCACGGCCTCAGGGATCGTAGACTGTTAAAATATTTTTATAACTTTATCTTTCATATACAACATGTAAAATTCTTTGAAAAAATTTATTTATAATTTACCAAATTAAATATTGTAGTGAATCAAAGGATTTTAAGTAGTTTTTACTAATTAACATTAAACATTTACAATTTTATCATTATTCTTTCCCTATATTATTAAATATTTATCTTAATAAATCATCTTTTCTATTTCTTCCTTTCTTTCTATCTTTCCTAAATTCAGTATATTGTTATTTCTACTTTTCAAAACGTAGTTATTTTATTTTTTATTTTATCTTTTTATTTGAAATGCCCCTGATAGACTCTTTGGTCAGGGATCCTCCTGGAGCTAACCCAGCCTCTATAAACTGGTTTATATTAATTAAATCACTTATATACACAATATCTGAACAAGAAACAGTTCTTTCTTACATAGCATTACACCCAGTATCACTCCGTGGGTTATAAAAATGTAGTTAAGGTTATAGTAAAACAAAACTTTAAAATGTTAAAAATTAAATTATAATATTGATAAAACATTATATATTTTTTCATAGGAATTGGTTGCCTCATGATTCTCACTAGCATTCCAGTATATCTCATTTTTATCAAATGGAAAAACAAACCAAGGTTCTTTACCGATGCAGTTGGTGAGTAATTGTTTTCCTTGTTTTTTGTTTTGTTTTTTGTTGTTTTTTTAGTAGAGACTATTTTTTTTTTTTTTTATTGCTAGATTTATTTATATTGTTTGCATTTTTGTTTTGTAGTTTGTTTTTGCTTAAATTTGTATTGTATTTTAAAGGAAAAGTTACTCAAATCTTGCAAAAAGCAACGATGTCAGTGTCACCAATAAACAAGGTAAATTCATTATTCTTAAAAAAAAAATTATATTACTTTTGTATATATATTACTATTATTTAATTTAATTTATTTTTTATCTATGTTAATAGTTTATTTTTTATAAACTATATGGCTTATATGCTTACATGGCTTATATGGAAACTTTGCATGTTATTAAACTTAAACTTATACCAAATGCCATCACAATGCTATGGACTTACCTTTATTAACAAATTTAGAAGAAAAATGTGTTGTTTCACTTCCAACTCATGCCTCCAAAATTTCTTTTTATTCACTCCTAAGTATTTGTCATGTTCGTGCATATAATTCCTGCTGGCTTATGATTTAGGTAAATCTCACGTAAATAATACCGAAGATACTTTTAGAGAAAACATATTTTTGATTCTAAAAAATTGAAAGTATATCTTAACAGTCGCTTATTTGCTCCATCAAATAATGAATTTTACTAAAATTAATTAACCATATGATTACTAATTCTGTCCTGCTACTAATCTTTGGTGGAGAATTGTTTGTTCTATTCATCTTTTTTAAATATTTTAAATTCCTGGAGAATTGATCACAAAAATTAAATATTAAACAAATAATGGTTATATTACTCCATTTTGCTAGAAGAAGGAAATAACTGATATTTCTTTGGAATAAAGTTAATTAGATTTTGCCATGGTCAAGGATTTAATTCGACACTTCCTCGATTCGCTAAGGTATGGCATAGATGGTCCATATTAGATTGGCTAATTTTCTTGTTTTGCTAACCTCTTATGTTCATCAGTAATAATGTCTTTGATACTTCTTGAAAAAACTAAAACTGCTGAATATAATGTGTCAAATTTAAGGAAATCATCAAAGGTTCACAAGTTATTAAGATAAGTTTGAAATTCTATTTTATTAATACGGTGGGTTTGATCATGTATTTCTATATCTGTTATTATTATCAATTTCATATTTACCAATTTTTCTTGCTTTATTCTTTCTAATAATTGTACCTATTGTTAGATAAATGGAGTAAACTGTCCTACATTTTGAACTACGGTTATTGCTCTCAAGAGATGAATGTTGCATGTGCTTGTGGAAACTTAAAACTATATACTTCTAAATGGTGTTGTTAATATATATGCTCATACTATCTGCTTATTAAAGTGGTGTGGAACATACTGGACATTTAAATATATTTTTTATTATTTAAATAATGTCATAATTACTTGTAGAGTTATCAAAAAATGACACCTTCTAGTTGTCAACGCAGCAGATGATGATATCTCATTTAACAACATTGTGTTTGGTAAGTAAAGTTCATTCTTTGTTTAGATATTTCTACAGTATTTAAAAATTTTATTATTGAAAAAAAATCTGGAAATAAATAGTTTGATGGATTGATTAGTTATTATATTTGAATATAACACTTTGTACAAATGTTTTTCATGTAAAAATCAAATATTTGCATGTTTAGTTGTTATATATTATTTTATTTTTTATTTTTTATTAATCATAAAAATACTTTTCTGACTTCGTGTTTATAAAATTTTTCTGACTGTTCAATTTTTATAATGTGAAATTTTAGTTACTTTAATATATTTTTACTTAATATGACACATATAACTTTGCATCTCATCATTAGTATATAAAAAAACTAATCAAATTTTGTGTTAGAAAAATTATTATCATTATTATAAAAAGTAATATATGTTACATTTATCCATTGGTACTAAATTTAATTCTCCTACCTTGCTGGATTTGAATTTTAATATCTAGATGAGAAAATCTGAGCCTTGAATCATTATAGTTATTATTTACAAATTATGAACATTTACCGGATAAACTATGATTTTGATAATTGAAAATATTGTCTCCTCTCGATTAAGTTTACTACTAAGCATCAGCTTATTTTTTATTTTTTTATTTTACAAACATTTTTTTTTCCTCCCGTAAAATTACAAATATTGTAAAATAATAATCCAAAGAAAACTTTCATTTATGCTGATATTTAGTTTTAGATTTATTTTTTATTACTTTTTTTATTTATAATTTAGCTCTAGTTATAATTATGTGCTCACAACTTTTATCAAGTTAAAAAAAAAAATGTCCTTTTCATTTTACTTCCTCTCAATTTCCTTTTTTACTATATTTCAAAAAAGTTTTAGAATGGATCCTGATTTTTAATTTGTTCTTAAAGCAATTCTATTGAATATATAAAATATTCAATAGAATATATCAATATCCTCTTTTTTTTATACTAATATTTTTTAAGTGCTTATTTTTAATACTGTTCAATTTATTATATATACCATAAATTAAAGATTTTTTCAAAAAAATATCTTAATTATAAAATGGGATTTTATTGAGTTTGAAAAAAAAACAAAAACGTTATTTTCTTGTATTAGTTAAAAAAAAAAATCGTATGCATTTTTAGCAGCACTATTTGAATGCTATTGCTTCTGTTTCATTGATTATTGATTTGAGAATGTATTATTACTTCTTCTCATGCCTTCTACAGTGTGTTTATAATTGAATCCTTTGTGATCCAGAATGTCTGTTTTGATTTCCTTTTATTTTTGGCTGATTGCATGTTTGCATATTGCATGTGCGAAAAAGAAACAAATATATACTGGCCGATGATGAAAAAAAAATTCACACAACAAAGTGTAAGATAAGTAATCTGAGAGGATATGCATTTTTTTTCCGTATATATATATATATGTAAATATAAATTATTATCTTTTGTGTTATTATAACTTTATAAAATGTGATATATTAAATCAAGGACTGATCTAAAAGAAGAAATCATCGCATTGTTATTTTTATAAGGTAAAAAATGTGAATTCTTGCAAAGTAAGTTATCTATGATTAAAAAATAAAGAAAACATTAAAGTAAAGCAACCTTCATATCGCAACATATCAGACCAAATAATAAAAAACATTCAGGATTTCATCAATATAATTTTATAGTAACTTTTTCATTAACCTCCTGGCATTTTCCTAATTTTATGATGAACGAAAATGACACCAGTTTTCTTATTAATATTCAGCATTATTAAGTTTAACGTTTTCATTAAATTATAGTTTTTGGCTTATATTACTTTTTAAGAATATGAAGCAACAAAATTTGGAAATATCTTTTTATTAATTGTTCTTTATTTTGTCTGCATTATTAAATGAATATACTCTGACTTATTTTAACTGTCTTATAATTTAAAAAATGAGATATTTGAAAAAATTAAGAATTTATCATGTTTTTTTTTCTTTCAGTGAGTTGTACGAGAACCCTTCAAAAATCATTATTTGTAGTTGGAAAACAGCCATCTGCACAAGTTTAATGAAGTTCCTAATTTATTTAATTTTTTCTTTAAATTGATTTTTATCTATGAAAATTTTCACTATACTAAAATTATAGTAAAATCCAATGAATTTGGATGATGAAGTGAAACAAAAAAGAAGTAAAATAAAATGCAATTGTACTTTGCAATTTCTCGGATTGATATTTATCATTGAAAATGTTTTCTTGTTAGCTACTTTCATTTATATAAATTAAATATTTATATATACATAAATATTTAATTTATATATTTATTGAATGATCACAAGAAATTATTAATTAGTTGTTTGTATACACAGATACATATATTATTGTCTAATTTGGTTTTGCAATGGTCTTACTGTGGCTTGTCTACAATTATCAATCAAAATTTAGCTCAGAGGAATCTATACACTGTGTATTAAATTTATACCTAAATTTCTGACTAACTAATAACTGTGTATGAAATTTATATAATTCTTAAGTCATTTTTAGTTTTTTTTTTTAAAAGTTAGTTGTTTTATTTTATTATTTAACTAAAAAAAACCATTAAAGGGTTAATTAATTTTTAATTTTAATTAATTATTTTTAGTTTAATTAATGGATTAATTTTGAAAGCTGTTGAATTATGTTAAAGTCCAAGATCCAAGACAAAAATTATTTATAGAATATTAATTAATTATTATTAATAAAGATTTTGGCCTTTTATATGATAGTAATATTTTTTAAATATTAATGTTAAACATTATTACTGAAGTAAATTTGAATTTAAAAAGTGAAATTTTTATTTTAAATGACACAAACTCGATTATACTTACAAGTATGAGGTCCTTTGGATGGTGATAAAGGGAGGGGGGGTCATTATTGAAAATTTGAAATTAGCTTTTTTTTAAGGTGATTATTTAGGCTGTTTATTCAGCAGCTATTATTAAATTACTATTACAATGTCTGTACTTGACAATGTTTGGAATATTAGATGTATAAAGTTTATTGGCTGCTGTAATTAATGTGTTGCAAGGTTGGCAAACATGATTGCTCTCAGTCCTCTGTTCTAAAAATGAAGAAGAATTAAATGTGAAATTGTCTTATTACGCACAAATATTATCCACTAATCTAAATATATAAGTAAGTGACTTTTTAAAAATGTATTTATTCATAATAGTTTTTAATAAATAGTTGATCAAAATCAGTCCATATCAAATTTTAAATTACTCATGGTTGCAACTGCTGGTTTTAACCAAAGAAATTTAATGACCACTGTGATATTGTGAGAAAATAATGGATTTCTCAAAATTTGTACAGTTGGAACTCAGTTTCTATTCTATCATCTAACACTTTGGGCTGAGTGATCCTTTTTTGTTCTTTAGTTTATTGTTTTATAGTTACATTTTGTAATTAGTCAAAATGAAGGTTCTAACTTTTGACCTTGAATTTATTTATATTATCTGTTGAGTTTTAATTTGATAATTTAAAATGTGTAAATTATTTAATAAAATAGGATTTGGGAAGATGTATGAGTTTCCCTTCTTTAGGCTTTCTTGAGACATGTCATACAGGGGTTATGTCTCCATGTGCTACGCATCTGGGTTGCCTCTGTTTTGAATATACTTATTAAGAGAACAAAGTCTAAATGTGGAAAACTTTAAATTACCGAAATATTACTCTGTAATGTTTTACATCTATTAAAATATTTTTTAAAATCCTTACAACTAATATTCCTTTTACTTATGTTGTAAGGATATTATTCTTATCGTAAAAATATGTTTTGGACAATAAAAAATATTACACAAAGTACTTTTTCTGTATGTGCCAAAGCTTCAAACAAGATTAAATGACATCTGAAGCAAAATGGAAATTTCCATTGTTTCAAAGGCTGTAAAGATTTGTTTTAGGTTTAAGTTGAAAATCATAAAAGACCTTCCTACATATCATGGGAAACATTGTATTAAGTGCATTAATTTAACTTTTAATAATGATTCATTATTACTTACTTAAATGTTTATTGTTTTTTTATTTCAAACTCAAAAAGTTTAATAGTTTTATAAACATTTGTTTGGATGTAATGAATATTGTATACTTATACATATATATGTGATCAAAAAGACAGTAATACATTTGAAAATGTGTAGGATATGTTATTAAATGACCTGTTTTTCTTTCCCTCTTTTTTAAATTCAATAGACACATAAATATCTTATTATATTAAATGTGTGTTTGAATCTGATTCTTTTAATTCTTTAGAAAAAGACACAAATAATTCATATTTTTTCATCTAGAGAAAAATAGTAAAAGTTTATAGATATATTTTTAAATATTGCATTTGGAAGATCTAATTTCTTATGTAATAATTAAAAAAGAAAACATCCAACTAAAATATATGTATAATAAAGATAATATATTCAGGGAGCCTTTAAAGTAAGATTAAATTTAGGTTGTAATATTTCTTAATATTATTATAAATTCTTTCACTTGACAGAATGACTGACTTCAATTTTAACATTTTTCTGGAAACCACTTTTAATAATATTTCTCTTAAGTAATTGTAGAAATATACATAAAAATAAAAATCTAAACTTTTTCTTTTTTATTTATATTTTGGTTAACTGTTATCTTTTAATATTTCTGCCGTACTTTTTTGAAATAGAAAGGAACAAAGTTTACAAAGAGAAATATCATTATAAGTGCTTTCCAGGAAAATTTTGCAGTTTGAGTTCGTCATTGTGTCAACTGAAAGACTCATATAATCAGTGCTTAGATCAGTACCTACCGGTATATATTACTTTGAGTATTGGTATGATTTATCTATAGTGAATTTAAGGGTATCATCTTCTATTAAACACTTACTAATTATGTAGGAAAGAATGAAAATATAACAAAATTAAGTTACCGCAATATATTTAGATTTAAGAATATAGTAGTTGTGTTTCCACATCCAGAGCTGGTTAGTGGTTGGCAAGAATCTGTTACTGTAGGATCATTTTCTTTATAATTAAATCAAAATTCGTAGTTCAGTTTTGAATTGCATTGCCTTATCTGGAGAAATAAATTAATACAATTAAAAACTGGTTTTATTGTACAAAATAATTAAATTAATCTGTATTCATTTGTGGAAAATTTTAAAATTGAGAATGTGTTGCAGTATCGGTTTTCGATGTACACTATGAATGAATTAATATAACATATTAAGAATGTTCCCCTGATAGAAAAGTGCTGGACAAGGTAACACACAAACTAGCTAATTTGGAATTCATGAAGTTTTACTATATATGAATGCATTTTTTAAAATATACCTTATTTTTTATTTCCTTTTATAAAATGTGAGTGATTTGCATCCTTCATTCCAGTCTATATTTATATTTTGTTTCATTGTTAATGTTGTTTGATTCAAATGGGAAAATGCTCATTTTATTTTAGTTTAGATATTTTATTTTATGTTATTTTTTGATACCTTTAAAAAAAATTATAAAAAGGTTTATTGAATTTTTTTTATTTATTTTTTCTAATTTGAGCGACATGCTCATCATTATTTTTGCTCAATTTTGTTCGAGGCGTTTTATACTTTCAGAGCTATCTATGTTTCAAATTTTAAAATTGTGAGGTAGCAATGATTTAATATTTGTTGATATTGAATGAATATTCATTTTCTTTTTCAATAACATATTGGAACTGCCAAATATGGGTTTCATTATCAAAACTCAATTGGTATCATTATCCCAAATAATGGAACAAAGTAAGTTTTAAGATAAATGAATATTTTTCAAATTGTTTGTGTGAAAAATGACAATATCTTATACATATATCAATACATGTGTAATCTATGTTACAAGTATTTTAGATATAGCACTTAAGTGAACCATTAGATTGTATGTTATATATTAAAGGAATAAAAGTGTAAAATAAATTTAATCTTTTTAGTTTACTGTTATTTACAGTTTTGCTTGTAATAACGTACTCCATTATTTTTATTATTGCATATTATTGTGGATATATGATGGGATTGGGGGTTTTATGAGCAGTTGGTGAATTCACTGTATATACCATTTGTAAAATATAGGTTAGGTATTTTAAAATGCTAGATGATATTTCTTTTAAGCCCTCATACAACAGAGCTATTTATAGTAAACTGGAGACCAAAAAGTATGTAGTAACAAAACCAATTTTGAAACTCATTCTTTATTGTTTCCTTTTATAAAATGTGAGTGATTGGCTCTCTTTTTTGTACAAGAATTATTTTTACACCTAAGAATTTGCATCCTTCATTCCAGTCTATATTTATATTTTGTTTTGATTCAAAGCGTAAGATGTTCATTTTATTTTAGGTCAGATATTGTTTAGTTTTATCTAGTTCAGAATACTTCAATCACTGCAAAACTTTCATTTTTTTCTCTTTCAATAGCAGCAAAGAAAAAATAAGTTTCAACTTGTACAAGACTAATTTTCTTAATTTATTTTTTTCCATTAACTTATGAGTTTTTTTGTGCAGGGAACTAGATTGCAAGCCAGTTAGTAAATTTTTAGAAACTGAAATTATTACTAATATTTTTATTATTAATACTAGTGCTGCTTAGAGAGTATTCCTTAAGAAATGACTGAACTAAATTGAATGAATCATTGTTCTTCCATTCATAACTATGATTTTTGTCACATTCATCACAAAATATTTTAATTGGTGTGATTTATGCCTAATTTATAAATAGAATTATTTAGTCAGTATATATTTTATAACATGATCAATTCCAGGTCCACTATAATTGTTAGCTATATAGCATCACAGCTAAATTGTGTAAGAAATGCTTTATCTGGTGTATTATGTATACTTGTTTTTATTTATCATTATTACTTTTTATAATGATTTGTATTTTTTTTATAATTAAATAAATACTAATAGGGATATTAAATAATAATATATTTATTGATATTTAAAGGTATTTCATTACTGTATGATATTTAGAAATTTTTATATTTTTCTTATTCCTTATTTATAAGTTTTTAAAATAATTTTTTGTTACAATTTATCCACAAAACAATATTAATAGCTTAATTATGGTTAGTATGATTGTCAATAGGTATCTGTTTAAATAGATGTTTATAAGACAAGTTGGTTGGTGTAGCTTTGAAGTCATAATCTGACAATAAAAACCTGAACTGTATTTATAATAATATTTATGCATAATAAAATAAATATACATGCAGTCATTGAATTATTTTACTTTATATTTCCTTTATTAGAATATTCATTCCTAAAAAATATAATCAGTTATACACGTTACATACCATGTTTTTAGATTATTCACCTCGATATTTTATTAAATCATTATGTCATTTAGAATTGCTGCTATTTAAATATTGAAAAAATTAAGTTTATATTCCTGATCTTGGTGTGCCAAATTATATTAATCCAATTTAAGAATCATAATAATAACTACTGCATATTAAGATTCATAGATGAGAAAAAATAGACCCAAAATTATGTTAACATGTATTAGTTTGGCAAAAAAAAAATAACATAGTCTCTTCAAACTAAAATTTTGAGTGACCACCACTAAAAGACACCACTAAAAGAGTGGTGAAATAAATGATGTTCTGTTAACATTATAAATATTGGATCCTAATAAAGTTGACCGAAATTAAGAAGCCTGGTTTTTAAAAAGCTTTAGTTTTGGTTCTAACCTCTATATATTTCTCTTTTTAACTGTTTTATCCCTCCATTGGCAGATTTGTAAATAAGTGAAAAATGCAAACAATGGTGAAATAATAAATCATTTTTGATGACTTATACGAATTTCTGGTACAGTTTTTTCTTAGAAATAGGAAAAGGCACTCCTTCAAATAACTGTTGTTATAAAGTAATACATTTATTGAATAATGATACAAATTTATTAACCATATCAAATCGTCTCACAAAACATACTAAAATACTCAGACATGTACAGATTATTGCAATTCTTAACTACCATTATCATCTTGTTCAGTTAAGAAAACAAATATAAATATATACATTTTTCGCTAAAAAGCCTATACAGTTATGAAGTTCCACATGAATTAATACTGTTCAGCAAGAAAAGATCTCTTATGTTTTACCAAAGAAACATTTAATATTCCTTAGTAACTTGTTGTATTGTTTTAACCTATTTATTTATTTTACTTTAAATTTATATTTTGGAAAATATAAAGAAGATTTATAATTATAAAATATGATGATATTCATAACAATGTGAACAATAAGATAAGGATATGGTTGACGTGAGTTCTTAAAGTCACGTAGAAGGCCCAATGCTTTTTTTTTATAGGGTCACTTTACATACATATTCCATATTTAAAAAATAATTGTTATTTATGTTCATTTTAATTAAATAATTTTCCAAGAATAGTGAGAACTAGTAATTACAATAAAAATAATTTTATAATTTTCATAATCTAAATTAATTAATAAAATTAAAAAAATGTGACTTATTATCTTTCCAAACTAGGCACACACTAACCTACTGATATTCAAGATGCTTCATGTAAAAATCTTAATATTAGTCCAAACTTCTATTTTGATGGAAAAATGACCGCACGAAGGTGGACAGATGTCAATTATCATATTGCCTCCATCTTGTTTAGGCCCTTAACTAAATATTGTAATTTTTATTGGCATTCCTGCCTCTTGGTAGGTAAATAATTCCAATGTTTCCTGCCTGCTACAGCTAATTGTGAAATGTAATTTTCACGATCTTAGTCAATAAGTTAATACCGTATAATAAATTAATTAACTCTTCTTTCTTCTAAAGATGTTTTGATACGATATTGTTTTGTCTTGACTTACTATTGTGTGCCTATAATAAAACTAACAAATACACAGCCATTTATAAAATGATGAATGCTTTTACATGTTAAAGTAAGTATATTAAAATTCAAATTGGCTTCCGTTTTACTGTTTGAAACGATACCCAAGTCTTCGAGAAAAAATTATTAGCCATGAACCTTAGCATGAAGTTAACTGTAATCTTAGGATTATTGCACAGTTCAGCTGTTTGCTTATTTACTTTAAACTTACAATTATTTTAAATAAAAACATTATAAATCATAAAAACCTATAGCTATCATCACAATAATTCACACCTCAGATATCAAAACACTGGGACTAGGGACACCTTTGACTAGAAGCAATCTCAGACTTTTCAAATGCACCTTACAAAGGCTTATAACCTTTTCATACTTTATTCCAAAATCATGCTCTCTATAAATTATTGGAGGAGCAATGAGTCTAATAAAAAAATAAAAGTAGGCCCATTTAATTAAATACTTTGTTACAAATTACAAGTATATATATGCAAAAAATCAAGGATGGGAAGAGCTTGCCTTAACTTAATCTTATATAACATATTTTATCCTAATCAAAAACTATCATTTTTTTTTAAATATTATGATTATAATGAATTTATAAGAAAGAAATACTATTTATTTTGTGATGACTGTAATCCTAATATTTTATTTAGTTGTTTATCATATAACGTCATATTAATTGTAAAAAATATAATTTTCATTTCCTCTTTTTCTCACTTTTGTTGAGCAATTCTTGAATATTATAAGTTAAATTTTTTTTTATGTTATTTAAACTTTAGCTTTGAAATATACTGTTCAATTGTTCAGAAATTAATTCATTTTTGTTTTAATTATCTGAAGATACCATTACTTCTTTTTTTTTGGGACAATCAATAAATAACTGCTTTTCAATAGTTTTTTACTTGTGTTATGTTTTCTACGTGTATATTCCTAATTTAAAAAGTTTTAGTAGCTTTTTTTTAATTTAGTAACCCATCATTTACTATATTACTTTTCCAAATCAATGATGAACTCTCAGAATTTTAAAATAATAATGATTATTGTTCAAAAAATGCTTCAACGTCTGTTTTTGAATCACATTTTTAACAGATTTTTACAAGGCAACTGAATATTGGATTAAAATTAGTCATTGAAAATATTTGCTTATTTTCGTCTCATTTTTACTTAGCAAAATTTAATATTTATTTCCAAATTTCTAAATAATTTTAACAGATGAAATATATTTAATATTCTTATGAGGTAGGTTGGATTATTCCATCCCTTTTGCATTTTAAGTTTTTAAAAATTAAGTCCACATTTAGATTGATGAAATTTTATTTGTAATTAGATATAAACTTTAAACTGGAAATGATTATACTGAAATTATGAAATGATAATGTCTCATAGCTATTCTATTTAAAAGAATCTCACTCGTTTATTTTTCTTTAAGGTACCCAAATTATCTTATACCTAAGTATATAAATGTTGAATTAACTACAATTATATTATTATTATAAATGCTTTTATTATTTTGAATAACAAAAATATAAATTAAATAATTCCCATCCCTGAAAAATACTGCTCATAATAATATTACATATATTTTAAAATGTCAAACTAACCAGTGAGATATTTAGTGAAAACTATACATTTTCCGTCCAGTTTTGAAAAAATTCACATAAAAAATATATTTTAGTGTTCCTAAAATTTAAATAATCAACATGTAATGTACAAATTAACAACATTAGACACAATATTATATATATACATTATTAACACGTAATATATATAATTTTACAAAAGAATATACAACAAAGTCTACTACTATCCCTTTCTGGAATGAAATTATAAAACAATATTTACAAACAAGTCTTAATAATAACAAATGGGTTACTCCAATTGATATATTTTATATTTACAAAAGACTAGATATTATTTAAGTTAAGTAGCATCATACCGTTGCTGGTATTTTTACATTGACAATAAGCGGAAACCATGAGCAATAAATTTACTTTCCTATTGCAATATTAGTGAATAGCTATTCAACAGAGGGACTAGCTATAACATTAAAATTGATTATTAATTATTATCTTTCATTTATTTACAAGATTTGATTTGTATGCCAAATTATATTGACATGTACTTTTTCGATAAAATATCAATGATGATTGACCATCTTCGCAGAAAACTTCAACAAAAATAGCTTCTGCCTTATTCATATTTTTTAAATTTACAGAACTTCAAGAATGTAATATATTGAGCCTGAAAGTGTAATACCTCCTTTATCATGGCTCTTAAACTGATCTTTTTTAAGTATTAAAACTCTTAACATTTTAGGGCCACTAAATTTTAAGGTTTTAATAAGTTATTATTGTTTCTCCCTTATTCTTGGGACTTTTTAGTTTGATTTAATATGAGGATTAAAAGGTGAGCATTAATTAAGCCTCAACCCATAATATTTATTTTATTTCAGTAAACGTTTCTGCCATTTGGCCATCATCATTTGCTTTTTGCAAGGAACATCAAAATCACTTATTAGTTATTGAATGGATAACGCCTAATTTTTTAGATTAACAAACTTAAAAAAACTTATTTTTATAACTTTAAAACATTTTATTGGATTAGTTATGATTAAGTTTTTATAAGTTCGTTATTTTAAAAAATTAGACGTTATCCATTCAATAACTAATAAGTTATTTTGATGTTCCTTGCAGCACTGATTGGGCCCAAACGATAATATAATAATGGGGCTGAAATATAATAAATACTATGTGTTGAGACTTAACTAATGGTCACCTTTTAATCCTCACATTTAAGATACATGATAGCATTTTTTAAAACGAGTATTCTGTTTGATAAAAGAAGATTATCTGCACAAAACATGCACTGTTTGTAATTAACAGCTAAAACTCTTTCCAATAAAACCCATCAAATGACTCTCGCAAGTGGTTTATAATATTGACAATTTCATTTACCTTTGTCCATGATTGTTTACTATTACTGCAAACAATTTTAGCAAACCTTAATTACTGTAATTACCAATAGCTTTTTATTGGTTCAGCAAAATTTACCAACAAATGCTGTTATGAGGGTACTGGGAACAAATGTTTATTATTGAACATGCATATCTAATATAATCTGCTAGAAAAGTATTGCTAAACGATATAATGAATTTAAATTTGCAATTATAGTTTTTAACTATGTGGGAAAAAAAACCTGTATCACTACAACCCATTGAGGGTCTCGGGTTCCGTGCAGGGTAATGTACGTACTACTTCAGCGGTCGTACAAGGAGGTGATTTTACCATTAGCTCGCTTCGTTTCACTTAGGATTGTTAATTATCAAAGTTAAAAACAAAAATGAAATTTTGTAATGTGATAAAAATCTTACTCATTAATGAATTAAAAAAAAATTAATGTAGCAAATTAAAACATATTAGTTCGGTTTATTTATTTTTGATGGACTGTAAAACCTATCCCACTTAGCTTTAATTACTAAGTTTCTGGGATAGATGAGGTCTTTGAATGTCAGAAGAGTGAGCATAATTTGCTTTTTGTTTTCTGTGGGACGACTGTTTGTGTTTTGTTTGCTTCCTCAGGCTTCTCAGGAGTATCTTCACCGCCTTCTTTCCTAAAATTTAATGACTGAATTAGCCAAAAAAAGAAAAAAGAAAAATTTGTTTCTGTCAGCTAGGATCGTAATATGATGTTGCCTCAAATGTTAAGAATACCACATGCTATAAAAAGAAGAATATGTATTGTATTAACTTCTCTTGGTTCATTGAACCGGAAGACGATTTGGCGTACAAGGACCTGCTGATTCTCGTTCTAACCGATTTCCCAAGAGCTCTGTTCTTCCTAAGAGAAGCGAACCTTCCCATTGTAGTTCCGTTAGCACGACGGGCAGATACTCCAGTTCCATCTCCATCTCCTGCCTGTTTAAATAATTATTTAGGTAATATTTAACTAATTTATAGCAATTTAATTTGAAGTTAAAATTCATTAAGCAAGAAACTTAATTTATTTTAAATACAATTTTGAATGTAGCAAACAATGATTCATATTTACCATTATAGAATTCAATAAATTGAAACATATGTTAATAAAGAAAAATAAATTTATTGTTTTAATTTGATAAATTTGTATAAAAAAATTGTTGGTCTAAAAATCAATATAAGGAAAAATTATTTATAAATTCCTAAATCTTTTAGCATCAGATCTATCACACATTTTAGAGACATTATTCAAGAAATCAGATTTTCATCATTGAAGTAAAAATATAAATATCCTTGTTGGAGTTTTTTAATTTCATATGTTTTGTTTTGAGGTGAGGTGTAAAGCTATCAGTTCTTAAACACCAATTGTTTGTCCAGTCTATTCCTCTAACCGTTAGGTTATGTCGGTAACCTACCCATAAATATTAGTTCTGGATTGGAACATATTAAAACTAACAAGCAAAAAGAAGTATTATATTAATCTTGATGATTCGTTACAGTACAATTTTAATTCAAAAAATAATTTCAAATAAATACGTCAAAGTTAATTTATGGGCACAATTTATACCAATCTACCAAATATCAATATTTTCAGAAAACTAATTCCATTCTTTGAAACATACTTACAATATCCTTCTCTTTTTTAACCAATTATCTGACTATTGTCATACTTATCAAGATGCAAAATAAGGCATAGTCCAATAGAGCAACACTGTCACTAAGTGGTGTGCAAAAAGTTACAAAATTTATAAGTACTTTTATGAATTTTTTTTATTTGAACTATAAAATGATAATTAGTGGAGGAATTTATTGTTCAGTTATCACCATTTTTAATAATTACATACTTATGATATGAACTAACAATGATAAATGAAATAAAAATATTGTGATAAATGCTTTTATTTTTATTGAATACAATTAATATGTTGTCATCATTATCATAAAATGAATTTAGTTAATTTAAAATGAAATAGATTTAAAATAAAATAAAAAATTAACAAAATTTATTAAAGTAAAACAATACACTTAAAATAAGCACTACGCTTGCAAAATACAGTGGCTGCTAGACTACCTAAAAAAAGAAAAGAATAAATAAATAAAAATAAACCAAATAATAACTAAATAAAAATAATATAAAGGTTTAATTAAAAAAATAATAAAAAACAAAACAAATTAGACATTGAAAATACAATTAAAATGTTGAAACAATAATCTTAAGCAATGAAAAAAAAAAAATAAAAATATTTTATTAGTTGATTTCAGTATTAATGGATTCCATCATCGATTATCTACTTCAAAGCAAGAATAAAATTCAGGTAAGTAAAAAGTTTCAGGTCCGAATAGAATACATAAAAAGAATATGAGATCAAATAAAGAAATTGCCAAAAAAACTTGAGAGGCCAAATTTAAATTGTATATTAGTTTCCAAAAATATAATATTTAGTTGATCAAGATTACTTTTGTGAGTAATTACTGCTCATTGTCCTTGATCATTGCATGATTAATTACTAACTTATAATGGCGTATTAACTGTTATTTAGTGTTTTGTTTTTATTAGGTTTTGATAGCCAATTGGAGAAATTATTTTAAGTAATTGGTCAGCTATTTATAATTATGGTTCCTATTACTTTTTTTTTTTTGTAATATTAAAATGAAATGCAGTCAGGGAGTATGTATATAAAAAGGCTACTTATTAACATCAATGTAATATTTTTGGTAAAGCGTTATAATATCGAAAATATCAAGTCTAACTAAATAATAGATAAGAAACTAACTTTCTTTTCGCAGTTAAGAGTTGTAACAGTAAACTCAATTTCCTTCGCATCTTCATCACCAGTAAACTCTTCTATTGGTTTTTCTATTGTATCATGGTCTATCCAAGTTAGACCCATTTCTACTTTCTCTGCAAGATCTTGCCAATGTTTTCGATTTTCTAGTGTCCCCTCATATAGTGGTTTTATCCAAGGAAATGTTTCAGAAAGCACCTGTTCGCATATACTCTTTTAAAACACAATTTTTGTCATACATTTAGTGGTGATTATTAGAATTTCATAGAGTAAATATTAGTTTTCTAGAAACCAGGAAAATTACTAAGACATATACATAAGTATTAGGGAGAGAGATTATTGGAATTGATTTTTACCTTATACAATGGAAGACATATGACATCTATAAAACCAACTTGCATTTGTGGCAATTCATCTTTTCTCTCTCTGTCCATCATAGCCTGCAATGAAAAATATGTAGTGATTTTTCTCCTTTTCCCATTACATAGATTGCAATAAAAAGGGTATTGTACTTAACATCAAAATGAAATACTTTCTGAATTATCTGATTGTAATTTAATTGAATTTAATTTAGGAATTTGATTGTGTAACATATACGTGGAACAAATCAGATCTAAAAAAGCCATTGAACTGCAATATTCTAGAAAAATAGTATGACAACTAATACAATTCAACTGCCAACTGGTTATTTTAGAATATCATTTACATTATTAATCATCTTATCAGGAAGAAAAACTATGATGTAATTCTGTTTTATGATGGTTAGATGTTATAGATTGTTTAAATAAAAATAATAATGGTTTTTGATTATTTCGTGTTTACTATGCGTTAAAAGAAAAAACAAAGCTGAAATAAATATTTGTGACTCACAATTGGTTGGGTATTAAGTTGAAGTTTTTCGAGATCACCCTGATCAAAGAATTCATCGGCAACAAGTTTTGCAACTTTGTGTTGCACTTCCCATGGCTTTGCAATAGCACCTACATCACATGCCGTCATCATCATTCCACAAAGCACTAAAATTTAAAAGAAATTACTGAAAATCTTTATAAATTTGATATTGGCACTGTCAAAAAGGTTTTATAAACACTTACATTCTTTTTTCCCTTCGCTCTGAAAGTCAAATTCGCCATTCTCTATCAATTCCATAAAACTGTTCTTCTTTTTAAAGTACATTGCAAGATCCGTGGATAGAATTGATTGCTCCACTACTTTCATAACATATCTATAATCGTCAGGGGAAAGAGCCTACACAGAAACAAGTGTAAAACATCAACAAATTAAAATAAAATAGATATAGTATTAAACTTACTTCTTTCATTTTTTTCACATTAAAATAATTTACAAAATCGTGGTGGTCTTAAAATCAGTAAATATTTTAATAGAAATTTTAGAATATAATAACATTTGAGACAATTTATTTCTGAATTAAAATTCTCGTTCATTAGTTATCTTGTTTTATTTACTTGTTAAGCCAGAATAAGTAATTAACATTGTCCCATACTTTAATAACAATTTAATACTTTAAATTTCAGTATTTTATTTTTGTTTTTGATTTACAGCACTATCCAGAATATTTTGAAGTCAATTTTTTCAAAAGATCCCGGACGGAAAATGTAAAAAATAATCACAGTAATTTTATTAAGTTAAAATAATTTAGTTTCAAAAATGGTTAAAAGAGAGCAGCACCAATCAAGAAATCTAAAAATAATAGTTTTTACTATTGCCGTAAGATGCCAGCACTATCCAGAAATTAAATTCCGAGCCGAATTCCAGCTGAATATTTTTTGAATTGTATTAGGAGAGTAGGAGATTAAAGGAGCTCAACTAAAGTAGCTGGTCAGTTAGTTCCAGTGGTCGCCGCAAGATGCCAGCACTGCTCGTTGAAGCCTCCAGTTTAGCTCCTTTCATTTCCTACTCTCCTAATACAATCCGAAAAATATTCAGCTGGAATTCGTCTCGGAATTTAATTTCTGGATAGTGCTGGCATCTTACGGCAATTGTAAGAACTATTATTTTTTTAGGTTTCTTGATTGGTGCTGCTCTCTTTTGACTATTTTTGGAACTAATTCATTTTAACTTATTAAAATCATTGTGATATTTATTTATACATTTTCCGGGATCGTTGGAAAAGAAAAAAGATTATTTTAAAAAAAATAAAATAAAAAGTGTTACTGTAATTATATTTTTTTTACCTTTAAGTGTAAAGAAATAAATTAGATCGAAGTGGAAATGGTTGGGTGGGTGCTAAAAAAAATGACACTATGTAGGTATGTAATTGTGCCAAATGAAACTTGAGAATGTGGGAAAACTGTGCCAGCGGAAATTTTTGCACAATTACATGTTTTATATCTTATTTGTTGAAATTTTGGCACAATTACATGTTTTATACTTTTATTTTTGACCATTTTTGTAAGGATGGAAGGAGACTGATTGTTTAACTTGCATCAGTGAGTTGTTAGGTAAGAATGTTTAACATTTTGGAACACTAATAACTTAGGACGGAAAACATAAAAAAATAAGTAAATAATTTAATATTAATAAAAAAAAATAAAATAAATCTACGTACCTGAAAAATATTATTCCCTTCGCTGTTTAAAATCATCACACACTGGTCGAAGTGATGATGTTCCATTGTACTAGTTGTGTATAATATTGCTAATGGTGATTCTGTTTTTGTTTGGAATGCATTATTAGTACCTCGATGATCCAGATCATGGCATAGGCAAGCAACTAGAAGACCTAATATCTGTTTAAGGGAAAAAAATCAATCATTTGTTCAAATTATATATAAACAACTTAGAATTAAAATAATTCATTCTCACGTGGAATTCGAAAACTATATTTTCAAAAACGGTTTATTTTGAAACATTTTATTAAATAGAGAGCAAAATTAATTTATGACATGAATGAAACTTTACAAAAAATAAAATAAAAAATACCTCTAGATCAGTCATGAATCTTTCCATCTTCCCTGTTTTGAGCATCGCAAACATGGTCTGAGCTACGTTCAACGCATGCCTCCAGTTGTGGTACTTAACAGGCCTATAATTTTTTTTCACGCTTAATACCCACCGGCAAAGGACCTAAATGAGATATATTTATATCTTAATATTTATTGCTTTCAATAATATAAACAGAACATAACGATTGTTGGCTAACATCATAAGGTATGTGAAACTGTTCAACAAGATTACACTGGAGAAACATTCTAATCGTTGCTTTGCAGGTGTCCTCATCATTGAGATCAAAATCTATGAACTTGAAACTGCAACAAAAATAAATTTACTTAAAATATAATAATTTAACAATTAGATTAAAATTTAATTTTAAATAAAGTAGATTGAAAAATTTATAAAAATCATACTGGCAAATTAATACTTCAAATTTCCACATTATTACTTATCCAACTACCTCCGCTAAAAGAATGTTGCATCCCATTAAAATGATGTTATTAATGGTGAAATTTGTTGAAATAATGCCTAGCATACCTTTTTTGGGATTAATCTGAGTATAAATAATTAATTTTGAAAAATTCTCAATGAATCTTCTATAGAGAGTCAGATTAAAATATTTTTGTATCGTTAAATGCATGGGCATCACAGCCGGGGGTGGGGGCAGGACCCAATATTTTGGAAGGGGGTAACTATCTACACTCTAATTGAGACATAATTTGGCAAGTATTATAAATATCGTTAAAATACATACATATTGGAGGGGGGATTAAATGTCCCAACAGTTGTTTTAGGCGTAGTTATTTAGACTTTCAGCCTCTCAAATTTTTACATATCAATGAGAATATTAAGCCCCCCTAATAAGTTGGTGTTGGTGACGCCAATGGTTAAATGAGTCAACAAATGTGGCTAAAATACCAAATAACGAGATTTTGGAACCCCATTGTTTTTTTGTTTTCATAATTTACTATACATGATTTTAGAGGAACTTCTTTTCAAGATGTAAATAATTAAAGTGAATAATTTTATATGATAATGTAAAATTATATTATGTTAGATTAGATCATTAGTTTATAACTGAACATAAATCTCTATCTGTTAAAATATTAAATCTTTACTTACCTATACAGATTGTATTTCTCTGCTGATGGTATATTGTCCTTGATAAGTTTTGTAGTATCATCTATCGAAGCAGTGGCATGGTAAGATAAACATTCCAGCGCAACTTTCTGTTTGGCCATTAATTTACCTTTAATTAAGTATTAATTATAAACTGTTATCTAGATGACGCAAAAAAGAAAAAAATAATTATATGAATAATGGGTGTTCATTAAATGAAGTTATTTATTTATATGAACCTGTAGGTCTTTTTCCTAAATGAGTCTATTATTTTAAAATTTAATGAGATAAGAGTAAAATATTTTAATTAGTTCTCTGATTTTCTTTTTGTATATTTGGTAATAATAAAAATAATACCTTCAGTAAACCTTAATATGATTTTAAAAAGATTTTTCATTCAAACTTTAATGGTAACTTCCAAATACTTTATTTCGTATTAAAAATCAATACCTTGGTTGTACTTTTCCCCATATTTGATGTAGAATTGCTAACTAACGCTGAGTTTGCTATGCATTAAGACTTGATAAATTACCTTTTCCTATTTTTATGTATTTTTTCCAACAACCTAATAATGATATACCTAATGTGTTAAATGAATTATAAAGAAAATTCAAAACAACTTTTTTTTTGTTTTTTTTTTGTTGACGAAAAAATAGCAATTAAAGATCAAAATTAAAATCATCCACCTTCCAAAAAAAGAAAGAGATTTATAGATTAAATCTCATGATTTTGTTTTTAAGAGTATTTTATGCGAATAATTATAATGATAAAACTTATACCCACTGGCTGGGATAAAGATATAAACCTACTATATATGTATATGCTTCATGTTGTGCCGTATACATATTGTGTATGTGTCTCATAGTTATTCTTCACAATTAATAAACATCAATTACTATAAAAATAAATTGAAAAAAAAAACTATACATGTGCATGTGATGCAGATACATATGTACATCTTTATTTAAATTTTACATTTTAAAAAAGGGATTCATCGATGGTACTTATTTTGGTCTTGATTTGCTAGTTTTTCATCCTACAAAACACTCACAAAAAATTCTTGTTGTTAGGAATTTTCATAATAAACATTTAAGGCTCACCCTGTAATATTTAGTTGAATATAAATTATTCAAATTCAATAAAAAATATGTTCCTAAAGTTTAAAATAAAGATAATAAAAGTACTTACATGCATTTTCGTACATCTGAGTATTGTGAATACCTAGACCACAGAAAATTGCAAATGCTTCAAAAATAGAAACATCATTTTCAGTAAATGGTTGCCCTGTTTCCTGTTAAAATTGATAAGACTTTATATGAGACACTCCATAGAAGCAGATTTAATATCATTATTAACAACTTTGAAGGAAATCATTTTTGAGTGTGAAATATGCCAAATTTTTGTAATTTTTGCTGATTTATTTTTAAAAACTCTAGTTTACTGTTGTTTAAAGCATGGGCGGATCCAGCCGATTGTAAAGGGGGGGGGCTGCAGCCCCACAGCCCTTTATTTGGATCTGCTAATAAGCTTTTTTACCTTTATGTTCCTTTCCCACAACAAAAATTATACTTGTTCTGCACATTATTTGTTCTTTAACTTGCTTCCTTACATTAAGGAAAGTCAAATTCTATCTTTTAATGACGAAAGATTTTCCAAAGGGAGGGGCTGCAGCCCCCACAGCCCCCCCCCCCTGGATCCGCCAATGGTTTAAAGTAAGTTTCTTATGAATTTATTTATTTGAAGCTTACTGGATTTTACAACAGAATTAAAAAAAAAAAAAACTTGAAAATATTTGAAAACTTCAAATATGCACAGTTCAGAAATGTGAAATATGAAAATTTACACTAATGAGTAAAAATTTCATTAAAAATAAATACAAAGTGTTTTGTATGCCTAATCATGATTAAAGGAATGTACCCCTTTGTATCATGATTAAAGGAATAATGATAACAGAAAAAAAAATGGCTGATTTATTTTTTCCCTTTAACCCCTTAATGCCCCACAGATGTGTTCCAAAAAATAGAGCTGCCAAAGAGAAATAATTTTTAAATTTACGAATCATACATATTTGACATATATTAAAACAGAAATGTAAACAAACACAAAAATATTATATTATTTCTACCCTTGGAATGAGATCGGTTAGTAAATTTGACAATATAACTTATTGTGTATTATATGTAATTAGAAAAAATGAAAAATTTATAGCTTTGGGTAAAATCAAGGCAAATATAAAATACCTAAAAATCAAAACAATTTATAAATACAAATTTACTAAGGTAAAAAAAAAAATGCACATAAATCATTTAAATGATAATTATTTATTTATTTATTTTTTTGTGAAATGATGATTAACGAAGGTCTAAATTAATTGTTTAATACCATGAATGAGAAATATTCTTTTTAGTAAACATATATGCGAGAGCTCAACATTCCTAAAAATAATAATTAGTACTCATTGATCATGTTTAATCATTAAACATAGTCCTAATGTTAATTAAATTGATTAATACCGACAATTAACAAAGATTTTTTAATAATTGATACAAGCTAACTAGAATTAATCATTATTTTTTATTATTAATTGTAGAGAATCAATATTTTTCCTTGATTTCATTTTAGGTTTGAGCAAGATTATTTAGAATCGAAGCATGAAAAAGGTTCTAAGCTCCTAAAAATAAATATAGATATTGTACCTTATTGATTAACTGTGCAACTCCAATAACTTGCTTTTGGCCATTAATGATTGGCATGCATAAAATACACCTGGCGACAACGCTGTCCCCTTTCCCTGTAACATCTTCATTCATCCACGAGGAGACGTCTCCTATGTTCAATATCTGAAATTAAATTGATTTATTCATCCAACGAATATTGTTCATTAAGGTATAATATTGGGTTGGCAAATAAGTCCTTATGGTTTCTCAAGGTGAAATAAAACTTAGTCTATTATTTACATAATTTAATCTACAATATATAGACCATTATTTAATATGAGTTTTTTCCATATTTCCACTAACTGCATAATGTCATGTTCATAGAATGTCTGAGGTTTATTGTTAAAAATCTATCCAAGTGGTTTTTGATGTCCTCTACCTTTAGGGGTACCTCCTCCTTTCCATTCATGAGGTTCTGGAGAGACCTGAATAAGCGGCAGTCGCTTGGAGCTAGGTCTGCTCAATAGGGTGGGTGGGGCCAAAGTCTCATCCAAGGCTCAATAATTTATTGCAAGTGACTCAGGAGGTAAAAATCTATTTCAGGTGTGGGGCCTAGTGTCTTGGTTGAACACAATACCCTTCTGATGCCAGTCTTGGGCATTTATTTTTAATTGATTCGTCCAGTTTTGTTAAGTGTTAGCTGTATAGAGTTGAATCAATTGTTTGTCCTGTTGGCAAAAACTCATAGAAAGTAATACCATTGAAATCCCACCATATGAAAAGCATTATCTTCTTTATATGTTTAGTATATGTTTTATATATGTTTTGTAATATATTAAATGAAGTGACAAACAAAAAAATAATTGAAATTAAAAAGGGGAAAAACCCTGGTGAGCTCGGAGAGCAAGTGGAATGCAAACAAAATTTTATATATAAGGTCGCTTGCCTCGAACTGCTGGGCCGCACGAATACAACCTGAAATTAGAGCTGCGTGGCCGAAGGAAAAAGGGATAAAATAGGACAAACCACTTGGAGCCCTAATCCTGGTGATCAGCAGCTGGTCTCAGGCTGGAGGCAAAGAAAACAAGCGATCTTTTCCATGAGATTACATGAAAACACAACATAAAAATGATGACACATGCATATGTCACGAATTTGTAGTTAAAGCACAGGAATTTACGCAAGCTCATAAAAATGGCCCGTAAAGGGCTAATGAACTAGTACGATGTCTGCTCGCTCTCATTGACAAAGCAGGAGTGCCGGCTCAGGGCCCGAACGGGGATTAAGGGGTCGGACTTCACATAGATAATTTGACGTGGTTTTGCCTTTGAGTACCTCTTATAGCCAAATTAATAATTCTGAAATTATTTATGCCAATGATGATTTATAAAAATGTATCATATAAATTTTAATGAAATTAATGAACAGTATGCAATCCGGATTTTTACAATCTTCTTGGAGCCTTACTACTTGGTCCCTAAGATTTTCTACGAACTACATTATCTGAAAAGATCCATTTTTAATCTCCTGGTACCAACCTTTTAAAAATGGGTCTTTTTGTTGCCGTTTCCGTTGTGAATCAAAAAGAGAAATGGGTGTTGCCAAGTTGGCTTCTGTTAGTGACTGAGGGACCCAACCATTAAGCATTGAACATAGCCAAGCTTGTTTAAATGGTTTTATACGCTTGTGTGCAACACATTTAGAGCCCTAGCAATCTCTCGCACTGATTGGGTGGGATTTTCATCAACAATTAATTGATTAACATTGCTCGTTTCAATTTCAAGTGGGCGACCAGACCGTGGAGCATCATTGATATCAAAATTTTCTGAATGAAATTTGGCATACAAAAGTTGACAGGTGCGTTTCGTTTTGGCATCATCCCTAAAAACACATCAAATTTTCTATGACCTTCTTTAAAACAATAGGACAAAATATGGCGATAATGAATGTTATTTTCGTCTATACCATATTTACTGTGAATAGAAAACATAATACTATAAATTTTTTTAATTTTAAATTTTACTAAGGCTAGTTACAACAAGAGTTAACATGTATAGTCATTGACATATTACAAACAGGATTAACAATCCACCTTAGGGATTATTTCATCAGAAAGAAGTGTACCATAGTGCAATAAAAATAAATAGAAAAACCGGAAGGACTTTTTCGCCAACCCACTATTAAGGAAAGTTATAGCATGTAACTTTAAGCTGTGATTCAGCCTTAGTAAAAAAAACACTATCACTTTCAATTTATTTAACTGTCTTTATATCATAAAAAAACAAAAACAATTTTAGAGGTGAGAAATAATTAACTGTTATTCTTTATGATTGGTTGATTGATTGTCAGGATTTTCAGTTCCTTAATATGACATGTGGATCTTCATCAGGGCTAAAAAGAAGACAAAATATGAATACTGTGCTAGAAGATGACAGTTAAATGAATACTTTACAAAACTGATAATTATATAAAAGATGGTAAGCATTTAACATGAATTTGTCTTCTTTTTAGCCCTGATGAAGATCCATATGTGGGATCAAAACTTTGGCTTTTCAAAATAAAAAAGTTTCAACTGAGAATCCTGACAATATAAATATGTATTGATATGTATCGATTTAAATGGTATAAACTTTATAGTTTCGATGGTTTGGTCACAAGTGACAAACAAATAAACTCAAATTGTTTAGATAAACAATGAGAATCAATGAATTAATGAGATAAGCATTAAGAATTCTCAATTTATTAAGTAAATAAAGACTTAAATTTTCAAACACCTATAAAAATAAAATAATAATAATGATGCGGTCACCTGCCCAGTTGTCGCAACATATTTGGCGATCTGCGCTAGCTTTGATTTTCCTAGATCACTCTGTGTTGGATTGTAAACATCAGCTTTTTGGGAGGCAGATCGGAGCTCAAAGACAGTTGTGAATTTAAACTGCAAATAAAGTTAATAACAATATTAATATTACATACCAAAAAAATATAAATTTTAACACATTGTTTACTATAAATTATGGAATCTATATACATTTTGATTTTAGTATAAAATGAATATTTTATAAAAAATAATAATGTATTAAATATAAGAATATTAAACAATATTACTACACATGAACATTGAAAGTTTAATCATTAACATTGGAATAATGCATAATTAAAATGTGCATGGAGAAAACTAAATAGTACATTTTATGTTTGGAAACCTTAATGTTAAAGTTGAATTATAAAATAAACATTTTGTTTAACAATAATACTTACATTAGATACTTCTTTTGGTGAAATGATTTCTTCCACATTCACATTATTACTCTGGAAAAATAAATGATAATATTTCAATAAGATTAGTTTAAGTTATATTTTTATTATTGAGATAGTTACTTCTTTAATTAGTTTTATTTTATTCTAGAGTTGACGGAGTAAATATTAAAAAAAAAAAAATAGTTTAATATACTTACTTCCCTCCGACAGAGAGGTTTTCTTTCACAAGTAGATAATGAAGTCTTCACAACTAAGCTTTCGAGAAGAATCTAAAAAATGAGAACAATTTATAATAGAGTACTTGTATGGGTATGTATTCATTACATTGATGAAGTAGAAGTATGATTGATTGATGATTCACAATAGTAATAATATTTTCTTATCTACACAAATTGTTGTAACTTATGTATGAAGTTGTTCATTGATATCTATCCTTGATATGCTTAAATTTTCTTGATTTATTTTTCCATTTATTAAGAATTATCTTAAGGATATTTTGAATTTCTATACTCACCGCTTCACAACAGTGGGTGTCTAGTAAGAACACAGCACAGCTTTCACATTTAAGCAAGTCTCGAGCTTCTGTCATTATTTTAGTCACTAGCCTCTCGAGGTTGCTCTGTTCCTCGAATATAGACCTGGCAAGGTTCAGAAGGATCTGTAAAGAATATTTTAAATTGAATAATGGAAAGACATAAACATGAAACTGTAAAATCACTTCTTTATCAGTATTTAATTTACTGTATTTAATTTATTTTAACATAACAGTATTTATAACAGTATTTAATTTAATTTAAATCACTATTTAAACATTTCTTATTGCTAGGGACGATAAGAGACTGTTAATTATTCTAAACAAACAAAATTAAAGGTAATTTATAGGAAGACTTTTTCCTTCAACATTTAAGCCATATCAGATCCATGATGAAAAAACTTACATAATATTAAATAATACTGATTACTTGATGTTTTTGAGAAAATTGTAACAGTGTTTTTTTTTTGTCATCTGCATGAGGACCTCTGCAGATTATTTAATTTTGACATGACCTCTGCTGTCACATCATGGACCTCCCTTCCTTTCACCTCATTCAAATATCGGATTTAAATTTTTGATATTCTGATTTCAGAGTTAAAATATTTGTCTAAGTCTGTTAAACCACCCATAGACACAGACCATTTTGCTGTTCTTTGTCGTTTAGACTTAGGGGATCCCTGTTTTTCATCTGAAATTTGGAAGTCAAAAGTTTTTCATGATCCCAATACTTTCCCTTATTGTATACATCATATTTAGGTAAGTGAAGATAAGAAAAGAAATTTTTCGAACATTAATGGCAATCAAATTTTCAAACTAAATATGGCCTCTATTGAAAGAAAAGTGCTACTAATTAATTATTCTGTATTAATTTTTGAAGAAGAAAGACAGGTCTTGGCCGGGATTCTTTTATTAATATATAAATATCTTATTAATATATAATAACAAATATTATTATTATATAATAATAAAATAGTTTGCAATATAAATATATTAATAAATATATAAAAGTTATAAATGTGGTTACCCACCAGAAAATAATTTTTATAAATATTAAAAATAGACGAAATGTCTAGCCCCTGTATAAATTTGCAAGAAAGAACCGGTATTGGGGAAAGAGGATCAGTGAAGGGAGAGGATTCACTCGGCTTGGATGCGATTTCGGTGGCGTAGCGGAAGTGTAACGCACTCGATAGGCGGAGACCCGGGCTCGATTTCCGGCCGAGGCCAATCTTTTCTCTTTAAAAAAAAGTATATGTATATATATTTGTACATTAAGGATTTTAAAGTCTCTCTCTCTCTCTCTCTCTCTCTCTCTCTCTCTCTCTCTCTCTCTCTCTCTCTCTCTCTCTCTCTCTTTTTTATATAGAGACATTTCAAAATTGTGAATGTATATTATAATTGTTTACTACTTTATTTTAAAGAATGTTGAGTTTAGGATGAAACTACTTGACTGAATTTATAAGAACAAGGCCGTATTTTAACTGGACAAAATCATATAATGATAACGATTTAAAACTATATTTAATATTATTAGTTCATAAAAAACAAGTTAATAAATTTAAAAAAAAATGGGAAATTATTTATAAGAAATAAAATTATAAATAAGGTTTAACTAATATTGCGGAAATAACAAAGACTTTTCTTGAAAATAACAAAGACAATTTAAAAAAAAAAATGTTAAAACTTATTTTTAACTTGTTGAATGATGGGAACCCTTGTCAATTCAATGACATCCCATTACCCTTGAAAGCATCAATCAAGACAACTTATGAAGCGAAGTTCTTCGCAAGTTCAAGGTCTCCTTTCCCATTTTAAAATAAAGTCACCTATTTTCATTTCCGATGTCCATATTCCGAAAATCCGTCAAATATCACGAAAATAAATTATTTTACTGTGTTCAAATCGATATAGAAAAGTTATACTGGAAGTAGCTAGCTCCTGCCTTGGTCTCCAAGTTCCCTGTTAATGGTTTTTATTATCAACTTAATTGGATAATATCTCCCAACTTCATTGAATATATTGTATACATCATATTTAGGTAAGTGAAGATAAGAAAAGAAATTTTTCGAACATTAATGGCAATCAAATTTTCAAACTAAATATGGCCTCTATTGAAAGAAAAGTGCTACTAATTAATTATTCTGTATTAATTTTTGAAGAAGAAAGACAGGTCTTGGCCGGGATTCTTTTATTAATATATAAATATCTTATTAATATATAATAACAAATATTATTATTATATAATAATAAAATAGTTTGCAATATAAATATATTAATAAATATATAAAAGTTATAAATGTGGTTACCCACCAGAAAATAATTTTTATAAATATTAAAAATAGACGAAATGTCTAGCCCCTGTATAAATTTGCAAGAAAGAACCGGTATTGGGGAAAGAGGATCAGTGAAGGGAGAGGATTCACTCGGCTTGGATGCGATTTCGGTGGCGTAGCGGAAGTGTAACGCACTCGATAGGCGGAGACCCGGGCTCGATTTCCGGCCGAGGCCAATCTTTTCTCTTTAAAAAAAAGTATATGTATATATATTTGTACATTAAGGATTTTAAAGTCTCTCTCTCTCTCTCTCTCTCACTCTCTCTCTCTCTCTCTCTCTCTCTCTCTCTCTCTCTCTCTCTCTTTTTTATATAGAGACATTTCAAAATTGTGAATGTATATTATAATTGTTTACTACTTTATTTTAAAGAATGTTGAGTTTAGGATGAAACTACTTGACTGAATTTATAAGAACAAGGCCGTATTTTAACTGGACAAAATCATATAATGATAACGATTTAAAACTATATTTAATATTATTAGTTCATAAAAAACAAGTTAATAAATTTAAAAAAAAATGGGAAATTATTTATAAGAAATAAAATTATAAATAAGGTTTAACTAATATTGCGGAAATAACAAAGACTTTTCTTGAAAATAACAAAGACAATTTAAAAAAAAAAATGTTAAAACTTATTTTTAACTTGTTGAATGATGGGAACCCTTGTCAATTCAATGACATCCCATTACCCTTGAAAGCATCAATCAAGACAACTTATGAAGCGAAGTTCTTCGCAAGTTCAAGGTCTCCTTTCCCATTTTAAAATAAAGTCACCTATTTTCATTTCCGATGTCCATATTCCGAAAATCCGTCAAATATCACGAAAATAAATTATTTTACTGTGTTCAAATCGATATAGAAAAGTTATACTGGAAGTAGCTAGCTCCTGCCTTGGTCTCCAAGTTCCCTGTTAATGGTTTTTATTATCAACTTAATTGGATAATATCTCCCAACTTCATTGAATATCGGCCTTTGTTTCAGAGCCTATTCCCTTTCGGAGCCTCATCTAAAAGTTTGAACCGGGGGTTTAAACCCAAAATGGGGGGGGGGGGGGTCGAGGGGGAAAAAGTTTTAAGGAAAAATTAATGGATTTTAATAGAACCCTTATCGAGGTTATTGAGCAATTTACAGAGACTATTGTGGTCATCCGAGAACAAATTCTATTGGATTAAGCCTTCATCCTCCGGGCTTGACGAGCTGGTTTATGATGGGATTTACTTGGACGAGAGAGAAAACTGTTTTTAATACTGTAAAATAATACTATCAATCACGTTTAGGGACAACGAGTATTATATCTATATTTATATGAAATATAGAACATTCTATGTAACAAACTTGCTTAAAATTATTGCATTCTATAATGGTTCAGAGCATTAATCATGTATTCGAATGTATTTTTAATAATGGTTGCATAAATTTTGTTTTTAGCGAATAATTTTTTTTTTTTAAGTCCTGTGATGAAATATGATTCTGTAAAATGGGACAATTTTGCCACTTTTTTGTCTTCTCATAACTGAATTTTAACTTTAATGTTTAATAATTAGTTAAAACACTGACACAACTCATTAGTCTTGATCTCTAGTATCCAAACATTCATATTTTTACAAACATAATAATTGATTGGCAAAGTTTCCCAGGGAACAGTCCACGTTATATTTATTATTATTAGTTCCAAACTTCTTCTTCTTCTCCTTCCTCCGTAGTGCCTTTCAGCGTGGAGGTGCCTGGGTCCAGGCATGCCAAGCATCTCGATCTCGTGCCATAGCCTTCATTGCATTTAGTGGCTTGCTTCGCTTTTGGCCAATTGTTCTAATGTGGTCTATCCACTGCCTTCTTGGTCGATCACTTGGTCGTTTCCCTATGGGTACAGCTTCGAAGAATTTTCGAGGACCACGGTTCTCGTCCATCCGGCAGAGGTGTCCAAACCATCGAAGTTGTTTTTTTTCAAGAGTATCTTTCAGGGGAGCAACTCCGAGATCTTCTCTTGTACGCTCATTTCTGATGCGTACAAGAGAATCAGCGAATGTGATGGAAAAGAATTAATACGTAATGCATGTTGGGTATGAGGAAAGGAAAGTGCCCAGCAGCACCTCTTTTCGGGCTTGATACCTTAGGTCAGCAGGTCTCTCATTTTAGGTCTTTTTAGCCACCTTGCAACAGGCATATCAGCCGTGGTCATGCCATTTTGATTGACGACAAACTTTATTAGTCTAATATTATGTCCGTTTAATTTCACATAAAAGCGTGAATAAAGAGTTCGTATGAGATGTTCGATAGTTGGTTGTTGTAAGTCTGTATGTAGAGTTTTGTTATTTACATACCAGGGAGCGTTCATTATTAGTCCCCAATTTTTTTATTGAAAAGTTTGTAATTTTTACTTTCACTTACCTATATATGAAATATATAGTGAGGGAAAGTATTGCGATCGTGAAAAATTTCGACTTCTGGTTTTAATTGCGTCCTCTTTGCTGAGTCGAAAATCTGTGAGGCATATGTCCAAATGGGTTTAAGTAAGTAGGTTTATGTATTGAGCTCATGTTTTGTTTCCAATTTTGATGATTCACAAAAAAGAGAGAACAGTATTTTTAGTCGTTATTAAGAGTCTTTCTTTTCATTTTTAAATGTGGGCCCCAATATAGAAAAAAGTCTTAATCTCAATTCTTTAGTTAATCTCAATTCTTGATTGAAATCAGAGCTTCACGCATAAGGTCCTTAGTTTACCAAGTATTTTGATATTCCTTGAATTGACATAGATCTCACACTATTTTTACCTAACTTTTGTCACGCGAAGGTAAGTTAAGGTAGGTGTTTGTATCCTTGATTCACCGAAAGTTTCTGATTTGCGGAATTATAAGAAAAGTTAGCTCAAACAGCGTAAGTTAAGTTTCTTTTGAAGTTTGGCCCAGTTTGATACGAATCAAATTAGTTGGTAGGCCAACTTGTTAAGCGCTAAGTCCATATTGATTTAAGGTTAGAGTAATCGACGTTAAGTTTCTGCTTCAGGGATTATTTGGGTCGTATTCGTGGCATAGAAAACAGTAATCTAAGTTCTATTTAAGTCTGATTCCGTAGGCAAAATCCATCACTTTGGTAACAAAAACTAATCCTGGATTTTTACAATCATGTTAATATGAATTGCCAAAGTCTACTAAATATACATAGATTCATTTAAGGTCTGAACCTTCAGCTATTCGCTAAATATGAGCTAAAGCTTGAAGGTAGGGTACATTAGATATAATACTTAAAAAATGAAATTGCTGAAGTTCTGTCCATCCCCTCATTCTCCTAGAGAAGTGGCTTTTCAATTCAAAATTCAGATATTCTTCCCCTTACGAGCCGTTTAGGTTATACGGTTTTTTTTCGTGAACCAGGGGTGATGGCGGGTGATTATTGCCGAGTTGTGAATTAAGATCCCTGGCTCTCGTGATTTGAACAAACTTGATAACACTAAGGTTGTAAGAGATAACGCGTATCCCACTCAGAAATCAGTTCCACTAAATGTAGATCGAAGTATCGACTTTTCTTGGGTGTACCAAAACCATCGACTTGGGAGATCAAGTGAGATAGGTACCGTTCACTGACAGTAAGGCTTCACTGACTCCATTATTTACATATTATATTATATTTTCTTTGAGGCAGACATCTAAGTAAGGTAAGGTAAACGTAAAAATGAAGATCAGTCAGGTCAAACTGCTCTTCTACATGATATTTGAAAAAAAAATTTGATCGCATGTTCTGTTCATGTGGAGATCGTGAAGAATTTCGACTTCCAGATATCAGATGAAGTCTAAACTACGAAGAACAACAAAATGTTCTGCGGGTCTATGTGTGGGTCTGTGGTTGAACAGATCAGGAAAATATTTCAAATCGTAGGAAACTGAAATAAGATATTTGAAGAAGGTGAAAGGAAGGGAGGCCTAAGATGTGACAGCAGAGTTCATGCCAAAGTTAAGTAATCTGCTGGGGTTTTCTTGCAGATGACAAAAAATATTGTTACGATTTTCTTAAAACGGCTCTAACGATTTTGATCACACTCATCAAGTATAATCAGCATTATTTACTATCTGGTTGGTTTTATCATCATAGAATGGATCTGATATGATGAAGGAAAAATTGATGAAGGCCTTAAATGGTGAAGGAAAAATTCTTCAGATTGTTCAGAATGCCTACGCATGGTTGTCTATCAATGTATTGAGGCATACCTATATCAATAACGAAGCACCTGGTCATAGCGATTAAAATCCTGAAAGTCTCTGCAGTCTTCAAAGCCCCTTTTGTTTCAAAGTTGGGTAAAAATTAACTTAGGGTAACGGATGACGAATAATCTAGGTTATCCTTTTTTTTTTTTACTTTTAATTTCGGATATCCATTATCTTTTATTCGAAAATAAACCAAGGAATAATTTTTCACCCGCCAGATGATTTTTTATTCGACACATACATTTTCATCCAACGAATGATTTTATTTATAAGACATTCTAATACTACTACACAGCCTTATTTCTTCTGCGTTCATTGCGAAAAAAGCAACGACTACAAAAAACAAAAACAAAATCGAAAAGAAAAAAAATATTTTGGACAATAGACGATTCCAAAAGCTGAATAAGTATTAAATTTCTGGCAATATTAATTTTTCTAGTTTCCTAAAAATAAACACTTTAAAAAAAAAAAAAAAAACCTGTACCACTACAACCCATGAAGGGTCTTGGGTTCAGTACTATGTAAGGAAGAGCACCGTTTCTTGGTCAGCGGCCGTGCAAGGAGGTGATTTGACCGTGATCACGCTCAACCGCCAGGTTTTTTTTTTTTTTAATTTTTCAATTAAGGGTACCCACTTTATAGAGGCTGGGTTTGCCCCAGGAGGGTCTCGGCCCACGAGACGAACTGTGGCGAATAATAAAGACATCCTAAGCCATGTCAGATTCGAACTCGGGACCTTGAGCACAGCAGTCCACTGCCTTACCAGTGGGCTACCCCGCTCCCTTATAAACACTTTATGTTTAGTCAATTCTTATTTATACATTCTTTACTTAAATCAATTTGTATTAAGTAGTTATAGACAAAAACATTTTCAACCCAAAAAAATAAAAATCTGGTGCGTGCGCGCAACACACAACTTTCACTTACCAACTTAGATTAGAAATTAGTGCGTTGTGTTAATGCCACTTCTCACTCAGTTACAAATTCATTTCTTATTTTTGTTTTCATTTGCTCTATAACAAACACTAATTTCTTTTATTATTAAATAAAAGTTTTTACTGAAGATAATTCGGCAATGCAAGCATAATACTCCATGTCGACTGATTTTATAATTCTCTATGTACTTGTTGAAAATTTCATTTAGTTACAATGAAACCAATAATTTCCATTAAATGAACAGAACGGCTTTAATTAGGAACAATGATCTGTCATTAAAGGCGTACTATGCAATCGTGGGCTCAACGTGTTTTATGAGTTGACCGAATATTTTTCTTTTTTTCTCCTCTATACGTTTACTTGGTTTTATCATATCTCATATTTAGCCATTTCTTATTTTTAGGCGTAATGAGAGACAGTTAATTTCTCCATATAAACAGAAACAAAGATACTTCATAGGAAACAAAAACAAACAAACAAAAAAGGCCACTTCCCCATTTAAGCCCCCCCAGAACATTTTAATGATGATAAAGCTTACTTGATATTAAAGAACACCTCTTTTTCATTAAACATGACAAATTTGATGAAAATCGTTAAAGCCGTTTTTGAGTAATTAAAAAAACACGTGAAAATAATACAAAATTTATTAAGTAAAGTCCCCCCTCCGTTTGACCAATTTTGATTAAATGCGAGCTATCTCATCTTTGGCATATACATACGTCAAATACCCAGTTTGATCAAAATCGTTAAAGCCGTTTTTGATTGAATAAAAAAAACACGTGAAAATGATACAAAATTTATTAAATAAAGTCCACCCTCGCGTTGATCAATTTTGATGAAATTTTTACAGTCGTATCTCGGGCATATACATACATCAAATACCCAGTTTGATCAAAATCTTAAAAGCCGTTTTTGAGTAAATAAAAAAAACACGTGAAAATGATACAAAATTTATTAAGTAAAGTTCCTTCTCCGGTTAATCAATTTTGATGAAATTTTAACAGTCATATCTCGTGCATATACATACATCAAATACCAAGTTTGATAAAAATCGTTAAAGCCGTTTTTGAGTAAAAAAAAAAAACACGTGAAAATGGTACAAAATTTATTCAGTAAAGTTCCCCCTCAGGTTAATCAATTTTCATGAAATTTTTAGTCATATTTCGGGCATATAAATAGATCAAATTCTCAGTTTAATCAAAATCGTTAGAGCCGTTTTTGAGAAAATCTAAAAAAACGTAAAAAGTTATTAAATAAAGTACCCCCTCCCTTTGAGCAATTTTGATAAAATTTTTGCTGTCACATCGCGGGCAAATATTTACACTAAATACTCAATTTCAGGTTCCCACGGTTTATAGTTTTTGAGCTAGTCTGTTCACACACACACACACACACACACACACACACACACACACACACACACACACACACACACACACACAGACCATTTCGCGGTACTTGGTCATTTCGACTCAGGGGGCCCCAAAACGAGTATTTCCGTTGAAAACCGGAAGTCGAAATTTTTCACGATCGCAATACTTCCACTTACTATATATTTCATATAGGTAAGTGAAAGTAAAAATCATTTCATTGCCTAATAACTGCGGCAGAACCAAGTAATCAGCTCAAGCGTTCCTAGGATTATCTTTTCGAAATTGGACAAAAATAATTTTCTTTTTACCTAAAATACGAAAAAGCTAAGTTTAAATTGCACCTCATTGCGGATAACGAATTAAAAATAGCTAATAACGGATAAAAGGAAATTATATTGGAATAATTGATCATCCGTTGTTTATAAAGAAAAGATAGCGAATAAAAAATTCATGTTGTTCATTGCTCGTATAAAAAATAAAAGGATTAGGCACAACTCTTATCTTTTTTACTGAAGAAAACACTCTTAGAAGCTGACACGAGTTAAGCTGTCACATTTATCTTGACCCGGGCGTTGAAGGTATGTTGAAACGCAATACCTTAAAGGTTTGCAGGAAGGTTGGCCGGCGGACTTCCAAAATCAGGGGCAACGTTTCGTTTTCAAAAATTAATTTTATGCATTGAAATGAAGCATTAAACTAACATGCTTTCAACGTTTAATTCGTTAATTAAATTGAATTTAAAAATTATTTCATTAATAAGAGAAATTTAACTATTTGAAAGTCTTTGAGCACTGAAATCCATTCTCAAAGGCTATTAGAAAATAATAAGTTCAATTGATGATGCCAAAAAAGGTGTACTATAAAAAATATATTTATTAACGAATATTAAGTACCTGGTTCCTCTTGAATTCTTGTACAGACATTTCAAAAAGTTGAGCATTCTGTATTCCTATTCCACAGAATGTTAAATATCGCTGAAAAACCTGTAAAAAAAAATCAGCATCAAAAGGGTGTTTTCCTTTCACATTCAATCAGAATGTATATATTATAATTTTCGTAACCTAGAATATTTATTATCTTTTAATTTAAGGAGGATAATTATAACAAAGATGATAGTCAATATCACATCACAAGTTTTAAATAAAAATACATAATAATTTTTTTTTTTAATTTGTCTTATACACCAATTTAAGCTACATATTATGGTAACAAGGTCTATACACAACATTTTCGTTATTAGGTCATGTTCAGACGAAAGACAAAACAGCAGCCATTTCTTACAGCACTAAACCAGAACTGAAAAATGTCCTGGTACCTCTGATATGAGACCTAAAACAAATAGGTCGCATCGGTCATGGTATAAATCAGGCTGTTGGAGTGTGACACAGGCCAATAATTACTCAAGTACGAGAATCGATTCTGCCTATATCTACTGCGTTTATGATAGTTATAAATCGCATTGCTTATCTTTCTGTTGATTGACTTTAATAAGCATGTTATTAAAAGCATCTAAAGACGATGTATATTCATTTATTATTGAAAATCTCTTACAGAGCTTAAATAAAAAGAGATAGAAATTTAGAAGATTAAATTTCCAATAGGACTGGTTAGCTAGCTTGTAAAGAAAAGTTATAATAAGTGCTTAATAATAATGGACTTTACGCAATTTTTATTGTAATTTATTATCATCATTTTTAAACAAATGAAAAGTTTTATGAAACAAATTTTAACTCCATAAAAGACGTTTCTAAATTTTAATTTATATTGTAACGTTAAATCGTAAAAAGAAAAAGAAACTATGATTCGAAATCCCAGACCGTTTGTTGGAATTGTTGGAACAAACTAAGCAGTTGGAGCGATCTGTTTGGATCTAGATTGTTCGAGCTGTATCTACGGCGTTCCACCAGCTCCCACGAGATTCTACAACGTTCTAGACCTTCCATCCATAAGAAGTGATTGACTGAACAGTCTGTAGTCTTTGTCTTGACTGTGAAGCTCAAGCCATATGATTTGTGTGCTATAAATTTTACAATATATAATTTTTTATTTTGAATTTACCAATAAATTTTTACAACCTAAATTTCTTTAGTTTTTGAATAAATTAAGATGTATTGATATGTGGAAAATTCGGTATTCTTAGTCAGTATTAAAAAACAAAAAAACAAATTTCAAGTATAATATTTGAAATTACCAAAACTGTTAAATTTAATGCCGTATCTTTCCCAGTTTTTTTTTTTTTTTTTTGGCTTCATAACTTTAATTTGCGCCTGTCAATAAACATCAACAATCAGCAAATGTGAGGTGTGCTAATTTTAATAAGGGCATGTTAGGCATGGGGAAGGATAGCACCCAGCGGTACCTCTTCCCTGGCTTGTTTCAGGTAACCTGGATTTTTAACGAAGGAGATCTCTCATCCAGCGCCTTTTTAATCTCCTAGGTATGGGCATATCAGCTGTTGCCATGCCTCTAATCAGTTGATTGAAATGACCGTGTAAGTGTGTATGGAAACGTTTGTAGAGTGTCTTTATATGTTGGTCTACTGTTTGCATTTGTAAGTCAGTATGTATTGTAATGTTGTTCACGTACCATGGTGCTTTAACTATGAGTCTTAATATTTTTGATTGAAAGGTCTGAATTCTTTGTAAGTGGGTCTTTTTGGCTGTACCGTATATCTGTGAAGAGTAGGTCCATATTGGTTTCAGTAAGTATAAATATGTATTTAATTTTTGTCGTAGTCCTAGTTTTGAGGTTTTAGAAAAAAGGGAGTAAAGTAGGGCGAGTCGTTTGTTAAGTGTTTTTCGTTTCATCTTAACATGCGGGCCCCAGGTCATCCTTCTGTCAAGAGTAAGACCAAGGTAATGTACGGTGTCAGTTTGAGAAATTTGGACATTGTCGATATAAATTGGAGGGCAGGTATTTTTTCGAAGAGTGAACGTTATGTGTTTAGATTTTTCATGATTTAGCCGAATTTTCCATAATTTACACCAGTCGTTTACTTTATGTAGATGTTGTTGTAAAGTTAGTGAGGCATGAGTAGGATCTTGATGTTTAGTGAGAATTGTAGTATCGTCAGCATAAGTAGCGGTCAGTGTATCATTGCTTACGGGTATGTCGTGTGTGTATATAATGTAGAGAAGAGGAGCCAGTATTGAACCCTGAGGTACTCCCGCTAGGACTGGACGAATTGATGAAGCTCCCGACCCCTGCCGAACGGAGAAAAATCTGTCGAAAAGATAGGATTGAAGAATGAGGTAGTAAGTGTGCGGTAATATGGTCTTGAGTTTAAAGAGAAGACCCTGGTGCCAGACTTTGTCGAATGCCTGAGCTACATCCAAAAATACACCAGATGCATATAGTTTTTGCTCTAGTGCTTCAGCAATGAAGTCAGTAACTCTGTGTAATTGATGTGTTGTTGAATGGAATGTGCGAAAACCGAATTGATGATCAGGTATTAAGTTTTGGTCTGTCAAAATGTCAACAAGTCTTCTGTACATCAATTTTTCAAATAGTTTTGAGCATATAGAAAGAAGGCTGATTGGTCTGTAGGACGATGGATTGTATATGTCTTTATTTGGTTTGTGGATCATTTTAATGATTGAGTATTTCCATTGTAACGGGAATTTCGATGTTCTCAGTATGCAGTTGTAAATTGTTGTTAGAAACACTAGAGCTTTTCTGGGCATTTGCTGGAGAGCCTGGGCTGTAATTAAGTCATAGCCAGGGGCTTTTCTTTTAGGTAATTGTTTTATTTGTAGTGCAACCTGAGAAGGTGTGAATGAAGGTGGTGGAAGTGTTAGTTGGAGTGGAATGTCTAGGGTGTTAAGTACTAGTTTCTCATGATCTGTGTTTGTGAAGTCAGTAAATGGTTGAAATACAGAAGAAAGATGATTGGCGAAGAGTTCGGATTTTTCCTCGTCCGACACGGCCCAAGAACCATCATCTCTTCGAAGGGGTGCTGACACCTCTCGATGCTTTAACAACTTTTTGGTATGCTTCCACAAGCTTCCATCGTCTGTCGAGAGGCCAGTAATGTACGAGTCATAGTTTGTTCTGTTGAATTTTCTGATTTCTCTTTTGAGCTGATTGTTCAGTCTGTTAAAAATCTGTCTGTCTGAGGGGCGTCTGTCAGTCTGCCATATTTTACGCGCTCTTCTCTTTGCCCTGATTAAATCCCTTATGTATTGAGGATATTTTGGGAGATGTTCAGATCCTGCTTGGTAAGGCTTTGGTACTGATGAGGACCATGCAGCCTCTTGTACACTTTTTGTAAAGATGTTCACTGCCTCTTCTAATTCAGTTTCATCCTTGATTGAGACGGGGATCTTTAAAGATGAGTCCAGATGCTCCTTATATGCATCCCAATCGATTGATCCTGTAAAAAGTGTTGGCTTTCTTTGAACATTTACTGTCTCCTCAAACATAATTAAGTGTACCGCGGAATGATCAGAGCAAAGATCAGAGGTTGCATTTATGGTGTGAGTTACAGTTCTAAGTCCTTTCGTAATAAAAAAGTCCAAAAGGTCCGGGGATTTTCGTCTCGAAACAGGCCAGTAAGTCGGTGTGTGGGGAGAGATAGTGTCTAATGAGAGCTCGTGGATAGCAGCCTTCAAATTTCTCCCTCTGGGTGTGCTTAGTCGTGACCCCCAACTTTGATGCTTTGCGTTGAAGTCACCTCCGGTTATAAAGCATCGACCCAAGCTTTGGAAAAGGTTGGAAAACATCGAAGATGTCAGCACGTATCTTGGCGGGCAGTACACAGAGGCCAGTGTCATTGCATGGTGTTTCAAGTATAATGTTATGCCTGTGCACTGTATTTCAGGTGTACTAGGTAAGTGTAAATAACTGTGTGATAGTGTTGATCTAATAAGAATTGCTGTACCTCCGTGTGCTGTGTTGTCAGGGTGATCAGTCCTGTAAGTCATGTAACCAGAAATAACAAATTTAGATCGTGGAGTAAGGTGTGTTTCCGTTATTAGTGCGACGTCAACTCGTTTATCGTGAAGGTATAAGTTTAATTCAGTCTTGTGCTGTGTCAGTCCGTTTGCGTTCCATAGAAGGATGGACAAAGAGCCCGCAGTCAGCCGATTAGGGTGATATCATATGGTGCTATATTGCTATAAAACGTAATATTTTGTATCAAAAAATTAAATCGAGTTTTTTGAGTGAACTAGCACAACTTGGTCCCTAAAACTTTAATATTTTGGGTGCTAAAGCTGTGAGAAGCAATAGGAAGTGAAACCAACCGGAGAGATGGAACCCGCTCCAGCTCCGCCGAGTGGAGAGGGAAGTGGGGAAAGTGCTATGGACTTTAAAGAAGCAAATAACACTGAAGAATTAACCGGCGCTTGGTCCTTGGTAACAGGGAGGAAAAGAAACGGTCCTGCGGAATCAAGGGATCCAAGAAAGGTTAAAAGAACAGGGAATGAGATAACCGCTATAACCGTAAGTAATTCGTTTGAACCACTTAGAAATGTAAATGATACGAATCAAGATAATACTAATAAATCAACCCCAATTCATGATAAGCCACCCAGTTTTTTAAATTTGTTTTATTCACTTCACAGTGCAACGTTCAGAAATCAGATTAAAACTTATTAATTAACAAGCTTTTCCAGTAATATAAAACCCATATAACCAACCAAGCCATGAAAACTTTACAGCATTTTATTTTTTTGAAACAAAAAGAGCGTAATGGCCATTATTATTTTTAAGCAGCAATATAACTTAATACAGCAATATAACTTTAAAAAACTAAATACCCAAACATGAAAAAAAATTAGTGCTCTTTTGAAAGGCAAAAACCAAATATTTCTATTTCTTTTTATTTAAGCTCTATCAAAGATAAAACAATTCGGTACCTACTGACCTAAGTCCGAATTATTAATGTTGAGTAAATAGGAAAAACACATGAATACAGCTGTTCGGACAATTCTCTTAGTTCTCAGCTATTCGAGTCAAGTTACATTGAATATTTTAATAAAATTCATGCAATCAATATTGGAAATAAGGGAGTTTGGCTTTTGAAAATCTCGCGAACCTATACAGAATCGATTATATTAATAGAGTCTATGGGCTCAGCGTGTTCGATAAAATAAAGATCTACCCTAAGCTCGAAATCGATAAAAATGGACTTAGGAACCGAAGTAATAGTTGATAAATTCCAAATTAATCGAAAATAGTCGTGGAAAAGGAAGACAACACAGATATATCTAGGTATCTCTCTATAAAAAATGTGAAATATCAATAATAAATTGTTAAGAATGTAAACCTCGACATCTCTCTCGGTGAATTCCTTGGTTCCGTCAGTTTTGTTGATGATCTGCGCGACACCGATGACTTCTCCTTCGTAGTTTGATATCGGGCCGCAGAGGATGGTGTTGGTCTTGTAGCCTGTTCTCATGTCGATTTCGCTGTTAAACCTCGGGTCCTGAAAAATAAAATTAATTTCTCTATGATTTATAGAAGTGGAATTTGATTTTTAAAGTTGGTATGTCATGGTTATGTTGAAGAGGAGGGCAGGGAAAAATATATTTTACGAGCAGTCCCAGCCACACGTTGCTGTGGCTCAGTTGCTATAAACGCGGTTTTTTCTAGTCCAAGCCGGAAAAAATAAATTTCTGCTTAATCATCCTAAATATGGAAAGAAAATGAAATGTTGCGTCAATACATAAACTTACACCGCCATCTGTAGGAAATTTATAGGAATTACAAATAATCACACTCAACTATATTATAATAAGCATTTAATTTGCAATAAAAGAAATATTGAAGCCAATAATCGAGATATATAACTACCCTATCTTTCAAGTTGGACAAAACTACAGACAATGGCAAAATTTTATACAAATCGGTTGAGTAGTTTTATTCTGATTTTACCCCCGACAAGGAAAAAAAAGGTTACGAAATCGACATATGACGCCATGTTAATAAATCTAAACACGACCTACTGTATTTGCATTAATTCGCAATAAAAGAAATATTGTTGTCAATAATCAAGATAAAAACTATCCTATCTTTTAAGTTGGACAAAACTATACACATTGAGCCAAATCTCATTAAAATCTGTTAAGTAATTTCTGAGTTTACCTCTGATAAACATCGGGACATGAGATTTTTATATATATGAGGATTCTTCAATTTTTTTTTTAAGAAAGATAAATAAGCATAATTAAAGTCATTTTTATGTTATGTTATCAGCATCTAATATACAAATGCTGCGTGGTATATATAGTACAGTCACAAAATCTTCAGGAAGAGACCCACCCGGAAGTAAAATATCTACATCTTTACCATTATTAGTTTTGACTATGCCATTTTTGAATAGTCAAAATAACATTACATATAAAAAACAAGCAAATATAGAGAAGCAAGTTACAATACAATGCTAACATAATTTAAGACCAATAATCAATCAAAATAGCTCAACATAACCATTATTAAATTAAAACATTTTATTTCGTTGATAATATTATTGACGCATTTATATCAAAGTATAAAAAACAAAAAAAAAGAACTATGTGAAATAGGAAAATTAATTATTCAATTATCATTTCGCAAGACTTGATTATTTGGACTCAGAGGATCCCAAAACGACTATTTCCGTTGAAAATGATATTGGTGATGTTGAAAAATAAAGGAAGTCGTAATTTTTCACGATCGAATACTTTCCATTATATATATAAACAATTGTAAAAAACACTGCAGCCATTTATGGTATAGGTTAAGCACATTGTAAGGATTTGAGATAATAGGATTTAGGAAAAACACACAATGTTTTCGTTGTTAATTGATTAATTAACTAAGAAGGAAAACCTGGTAGTTAATTAGTTATTTAATTAAGTTGAAAAACCAGGCGGTTAATTAATAATTTTATAATGAAAACCCACTTTGAAGAGGCCGCAAAGCCCCCTCCCTCTATGTTATTCCTCTATGGTTTTTAGCGAAGATTGCGACAGTAATAGCGAAAGTAAATCACAAATAATAATACAGTTTTTCATTAAAAATAAGAATATAATGAATTAAAATTTAAAAAGTTTATCCATGGAACCAAAGGATAAAAAAATTTAACATTTATATTTCTTATTAGTTATATTCCAATCATCAAAAAGTACTGTTTATAATAAATTTATTAAAACATTTAGAAATAAGGAAAAAACATTTATTTCCCGCTCATAGCACCAACTTCGTATTTAAAAAAATCATGATTTTTCAGAAGAGTGAATTGGATATTCACAAGTAAAATTATAAATAGTTTAGCAGTGGAATAGATACTAATCCAGAATTTGAACTTTTAATAATGCAGAAAATCAATTGACTTATTTTTCTCTGCCTGAAGAAAAATAAATATGATTTTTTAAACTTTTGAAGTTGATTTCTGACATTTTTGTTAAAATTTTCACAGTCGTTGCTTGGATTGCGTTAAAAATTTGACTATCTTGCAATGATGTACCAATCTTTCAGCGCATTTTGCTTGTATATTGATATACCAATGCACAGCCAATCAACTGTGACGGCTTATGGGTTATTATTATTGACTGTTAATAGAAATTAAACAGCCAAAGCTGAAAATAGCCGATTTTTAAAATATGATCTTTTTAATAGGATTGAATTATATCAAGTTTAATCACATTTATTGTATATATTTCAAGTATATTGTTTAATAAGTGAGGTTTAATAAAAAATAAAATATAAATATATAACAAAATATTAATAAAAATATAAAACACCAAAAAATTTCAAGATTCTTCGAAAATATCACAATAATTTGAAGTATAGTAGGACCCCCATTATCCGGGCCTCTATTAACCGGGGATCCGAGGAGCCAATTTATTTATTTTTTTTAATAAGCTATTTTTTATTTTTATGGCATTTATTTTGTATGTATAATATTTATTTAAATAAAATGAATACGTAAATGTTTTAACGATTACACAATGGTTAATTATCTGTTGTTCTTAGAAATTATGAAATAAAATAATAAATGGAAAAACACGGCAAGCTGGTATCGTATGATAAGATGTTTCCGGTAACTATTACTCCAATTCATATTCTAAGAAAGGTATTGTTTTCAAGTCTTTCTAGGAAACTCCCTACTCTAGCCTGTTTCACTAGAAAACAAAATATTCTCAGTTGTGATTTAGTCTCCATTTAAATACGAACTAACAAAATGTCGCAAAAAAGAAAACCTGTCGTTTTAACGCTTGAACAGATATTAACCATTATAAACCGAGTAGAAAAAGGTGAAAGTGTTAAAATATTGTCCGCTGAATTAGGAATCGGCGATCAAACTGTTCGTGACATTTTGAAGAAGAAAAAAGACATCACCGACTTCCTATCGTCGCACAGTGGGACGAATCGCCAATCTAGGCGGAAATAGTTAACATCAACGAAATGAAAAAATCTTGTCGGTCTCTTGAAAACAATAGTCTAGCTAAGGCATTTACAAATTATTAATCACTTTAAGCAAGTATTAACAGAATAATGGGGGTTTGAATACGGTAGTTCCCTCATAATGCTTAGTCAGCTTATTTCCAAATTATATTGTAAAATCAATAGAATCATATAATGGATCGTGTTTTTTTGAAAAAAAATTATGCTAGGCAATAGAAGACGATTCAGAAATTAAGTTTATATAAGTTCTTGGTTCTTTAAATGTGGATATAATACAGAGTATCCTCCTTTCTTTTCAATAGTCGATAAGCTATATTTTTTTCTTATAAAAAAAGGGGTTACTAAAAATCTACACCGATCTACACCGAGATATTTATACAAAATATAGTCCACACTATATAGAAATAAAGTATTCATTATGAACTGCTAATACCTGCTAATAAAGGTGTGCGCATTTTTTAAAGGTATAAATCTCTCATTGCTGAGAGCCTATATTTTTAATATTTTGAAGCAATACTGAGGTGCTAATGAAATTTATAGATATATAGTAAACCAGTTTCATAGAATACACTACGGCAATCTCCGAAGCTATGAAAAAACGAGATTCGTTGACCATAAGTACAACAATTAAAAGCAAATAGCAAGATTTTTACCTTTCTAGGAATAAGAAAGAAATAAAGCATAAAAACAACAGTATACCTTAGGTATCTACAAACCATTAATCCCTTAAAACAAATACCAACGGTATAACAAAAGAATAAACACGCCACATTCGTCACAGTAAGTCAGATAATTTGAACATCTTATTGATAAAGCGGCAACATAGATCAGCGAATTTCATATTGTTTTGGAAAAAATTTTATACCACGGTATGGAAGACGATTCGGCAAGTAAGTTTATCCGTATTTGGCTTTTTAAGTGTGATGTACCCTTCTTTATTTCCAGTAGACAACTTAGTAAGCTACTTAATTTAAGCTAATACTTATTTAATTATTGTTAGTAAAAATGCGATAAACCTAAAAATCTATAATGACTTAGATAAATAGACAAATATTTTCACAGAATACAATCAACATTATATAATAACAAATTTTTCAATAGGCATTTCTTATTCCTGCTAATGTGTGGTACGGTGTTTTTTTCCCAGGTGTAAACGTGTCATTATTGAGACCCGATATTTTTGATATGTGGGAACAGCACGGTGGTAAAGATGACATGTATATTTCAGGTTTTTTCTTTCTTTCCTAGCTAATTACCTCTCGCATAGGTAAATATTCAAAAAGTCTTTATTATGTGTTGTAGTGGTGGGGGATCGATATCAGTAAGGAAAGATTGGGCACGATTACTCGACTCGAAACGAACAATAAATATGTTCAGGGAACATACCAGGTCTAAAATGAACTGTTTTTTTGGAAGAATTGGATAGAATATTTGTATTGGAGTCGCCGGATGTATGCATTTAGATGGATGGATTCAGATCCATAAGATTTAGATGATTCGGAATGAAAAATTTCGATTTTAGAATTTAATATATAATTTTTTAAAAATGTATTTTTAATTATTTTTTTTTGTTATTATGTATTTTGTTATTTTTTTTTCTTTTTGAATAATTGGAAGTTGAATAAAGAAATATGAATAGAATTACTCCATTATTTACAATCTATCTAAATAATTTTATATTGGTTTTTTTTTTTTTTTTTTTTTTTTTTTTTTTTTTTTTTTTTTTTTTTTTATGACTATTGCCAAAAACCACTATTTTGACTTTTATTTATTAATTCATGCTTAAATGCAATTTTCTACAAACATTAACATAAAATAAGTCGCTTCCAGAATTATTTCCCCCTAGATTGGCGATTCGTCCCACTGTGCGTCGTCGGCCCAAGCATCGTGTCCTCGGAAAACAATGAAGAACTCTACATAAAGACGTAGATGAAGCTGTCTATCAGTGGTTCTATTGTTTGTTGTTTGTTAAACCGTTCGTTTGTTTTTTGTTTTATTAATTTTTTTTTCTATCACATGTAAAAGTTGTAATTCGATTATCCGTGGACCCCCCTACCTATCATTACCCCGGATAAAGGGGGTTCTACTTTGTATGAAAGTATAATATACTTTGTAATATAAAATTTTGATCGGACGAAAAAAATTGAAAAAAAAACAACATAGAAAACAAATAATACCGATTTAATTAGTAAGTAAAGACCTCATTAGGTAGTTTGTTCAACGGAATCAATACTTGGAAGGAATGTAATGTTTGTGATTGTCATCGTCAGACCTAGTTCGTTAGCTACGATATCCTATCCTTGTCAATACTTTGTGCAAATATCTTAAAGGAAAATTGAAACCCTTCACCAGTTCCCTCCTCCCAAATTTAAAAAAATATTATTCAGCCTGCAAATATTTGATGTTAGGCCAGGAACAGCGGCTGTGTTCGGGTGGCCGGGTCGGTCATAGCCTTCTTGTTGGCTATTTATATATTTATTTATATACAAAATGGGATTGCTGCTAATATTCATCAGCAACCTTCTTCGAAGGCACTAGCATAGCTCCGAAAACTTTTTACTGCCTATAAGACTGTAAAGATTCTTCTTCACAGCATCGATAGAAGATGGAATAAAGAATTGCGAATGAGCGAAAGTCCTCAAATGATATTCTGATGACATATGTTCAGAATGAAAGTAAGAAAATGAAATCAAAGAAGCCTTTGTCAGCAAAAATATATCTAGTATCCATTCAAATGGTTTTGATTATAAGCCAAATGAAAGTGAGGAATATCTGACACTATTTTTTTTTAATTTCACTTACCTATATATAAAATATATATTAATTTAATCATTATTGTGGGTAACCATCTTGTTTTTAATTATTTGAAATAATTTATTTTTTTGAAGAGAAAAGATTTGGCTCCGCCGGGAGTCGACCCCGGGTCTTCCGCGTGACATGCGCGGTATGCTAACCACTGCACCTAGAGATCTAGGGAGAGGTGTCAGAGAAGAAGAAGGTTTTGGCACCGCTTGGAAGCGAGCTCCGTGGTGCAGTGGTCAGCATACCACGCATGTCACGCGGAAGACCCGGGTTCGACTCCAGGCGGAGCCAAATCTTTTCTCTTAAAAAAAATAAATTATTTAATATAAAATATATAGTAAGGGAAAGTATTGCGATCTTGAAAAATGTTGACTTCCAGTTTTCAACGGAAAAACACGTTTTGGAGTCCTCTGAGTCAGACTAGCTCAAAAACTATAAACCGTACGAACCTTAAATTGGGTATTTAGTGTATGTATATGCCCGCTATGTGCCAGCAAAAATTTCATAAAAATTAGTCAAACGGAGGGGGTACTTTATTTAATGAATTTTGTCTATATTTTTTTGATTTTTTCTATTTTCTCAAAAATGGCTCTAACGATTTTGATCAAATTGGGTATTTGATGTATGTATATGCCAACGATGCGACAGCCGTCTCGTCAAATCTCGTCAAAAGTGGTCAAACGGAAGGGGTGCTTAATTATAATTAAAGACGTTCTGTTCATGGGGAAGAGTTGTCAACGTCCACCCTACACTCCTATCCTTTTCTGGAACCGTTACATTCATGTATTATTACGTAATCAAATGGTTTTTGAATGATCTGGACCCTTCCCGAATGTTCCATTTCAAACTAAATGTAAAAAGCGATGCATTAGTGGCTTATTCTTGCCTCTTGGGCATCAATTAAAAAAGTTACTTTTGAGTACATTTCTTCCGTCACTTGTAGTTACTGCTATTGTTACGTTGTGACTAATTGTTTGTTTTCCATTATAATTTTAATGAAATTATTTAAAACCCACATTTTTGTAACGATATATTAAAAGCAATGCAATAAATTTTAGGTTTTGAATATATTTTTTCAAAATGGAATCAACCGGAAAATAATCATAAGTACATCCCTGCAAAGAATCCGCAGAATAGACATACAAGAAGCAACATAGTTGCCAAATATTGGATAATAGTCTATTTAATACAAAACTTTCCTTAAGACTGCTACTTAATTAAAGCTTGGATTATTTTCAGACACGATTCTAAGCAGGAAGTTAGCGCTAGGAATACTTTCATATTTTTACTTTTATCTCTACAGAGAAGTATGCTAATTTTATACTTAATGAACTCTTTTTAGGCATGATTCGTTTATTATAACAAAAATGGAGCAAATTAAAATTAAAGAAAAAAAATTATAAATAATAATGTAATCTTCTTGCAATGAAAAAATTAAAAATAAATTGAATGTCCTTATTGACTTAAAATGAAAATAACTATGTTCTTGCAGCTTATGATATATACACTTATTTACAAATAAAATAAATGGAACTTATATTTAAAAAATAAATAAATACAAATAATAATAAAGGCCTAAACCAATTTAAAAGTAAAATGGAGAATTTGTAGAGACTATTTACAATTTTTCGGGGTGCATTTACATACATACATACGGGGTGCATACATTTACAACTGGGTGGATTCCTTGCGCATATTAATTAGTATCCAAGTCTGAAGGATACTTTTAAACTATGTCCTTTGCTATATGCATCATTTCTTTGTGACCAAATTAATTATTATTTTCCGCAAGGTTACTTATTTCTCGTGAAAGAATCAACTCTCAAAGCCCATTATAAATTCAAAAGATTAATCCAAGCAGCATTGCAGCCAACCCATACCTGAGGGAAATTATAACCGCCAACGGGAATATTAATTATATTCCACCTCCACTTCCTCCAACAACAGTTTTAACTAATTATAATAGTACTCAACTAATTGAGAACACGATGAATTATTCAGGCACGGGCCGGGCCACTTTATGTTATTCTTCAACTTCAGAGTTTGGTCCGCGGAACTTCGACGGAAGATAAATTACTTTATACATATTATGCATTTAGTTCTGAACCAATGCCACATCATATATGAATATGATGATTATGTCGGATTGTTAAAAGTTGTTGGATTAGAAAATATTTTTCTCAAAAAAATTGATGAGTATGATGAAACCAAATCCTTACAATAGTTCCAAAACTTCTTAACAAAATCCCCATATAGTTCATGAACAATAGAGAAAAATGAAATCATAATTAAGAAGAATGTAAGAATTGAGTTCTGCAGAGTCCGCCCAAGTTAAAGGGGTACAACCTCTCATTAGGGAGTTTAAAAAGGGAGGGGCGTTAGGGCAAATTAATTTTGTTATAGTTAGGTCGAGTGATGTATCGTTTTTGATCGTTTCTATGCTTTTTATTCACATGATGATGTAGCCAATATTTCAAAAGTTATTATTGATTGTAAGTAAAAATTACATTTTGTCGCTGAATGATATTAAAACTAAAAAAATGCCGACATAAGCTCTTGTGAAATCAGTTGTAGATTTTCATCTTAAATAAAGGTTATTTAGTTTGTAAGTATTTTTTCAAAACTTTTTAACTAAATTTGAGTATTCTATATAAATAAAGATAAAACTCTGTTTGTTTGTTTGTTCTTTATAGAAATCCATACCGTTTGTCCTAAATTCTCCAAATTTCGCTCAGTGGTTCTTTGATACCAGGTGCGAACACCTGTTCATATTAAAATTCCTTAACTTCAGCCAATATCTGGGTACATTCTTTATTGTTATAAAAATCATTTTGATCTCGCTTTACATTGGTTTTTAATCGACCGTTTGAGTCGATAAAAGTCTCACTTTATAGATTTTATAGGTTTAAAAAATGAAATTACATGGGTGAAACCGGTATATACAGCTAGTATTTACTAAACCAATCACAAAAAACAAATAATTAAAAAAAATAAAAATAAATACATATCACCTTTTATGTGGTGGTTAGCATAACCAATTACTATGGCCGGGTTGTAGCCCCTAGGATTTTTTAATGTTAGTAAAAAATCCATAAATGGCGGTCCAGAGCCTGTGCGATGTAAGAATTATACTGGATAGACAAAATTGAGGACTCCCAATGTACATAGAGCAAGAAGTGATGTTATATTATTAAAAAACAAAACATTGGAAGGAATGACAAAAATATTTTTTTTTTCCTAATTCGCAGTAATTTATAATAAAATGTATCTATACATACAATACATGTATGTTTGAAATTTTAGTTCAAATTACAAATGTACATCCGACTCTTAAATGATGATATAGGGTAAACCATAAAGTTATTGACACTCATTACTGTTATTGGCACCCCAACTTTGACTTAAAGAAATAGGTAAAAAAGTCCTAATTTTATTAGAATATATACATGAGTCTAATGTTTGAAGGGTTCTCTAAGCCATCTTTGAAGTAAGACTTTTTTTAAGACTAACCTTAGGGAAGATTTCACAATTAAATCCACAGGGTGCCAATAACTAGATTTGGCACTTTTAACAATAAATATTGCCATATTGTATAACTATTGAACTTTTAACCCAAAAAAACCTCTTGAGTCTTTATGAGGATAGATAAAGAGGAGCTATAGGAAGTTTCTATTTGATCCCTTTATGAAAAGTTTTTTTTTTTAATTTAACCACAGAATGTAGTCTTAAGGGTGCCAATAACTGTACGTTTTACCCTATATCACAATTTTTTTTCTAATAAGATTTATGATTATTTTATTGAATATTTAACATATTTAGTTACAGAGTTTTGAAAATATACTTATATATAAACGTATATAACTAAAACTTCTTTATGGTGTACTAGCGTAACTTTGGAACTATTGACTGTTTCGTCATGGAATGGATCAAGTGAATTCAGAAGAATAGGAACTATCTAAAACAAGGGGTCATCTGTGGTTTAGTGGTTAGCATAGCAACCTACAATACTAAAAAGGTCGCGGGTTCGTGTCCCGCGGTAGCCCTAGGATTTTTTAAAGGGAGTAAACAATCCTTGGCTATGCCGTCCGTCTGAGAAGACCCAAAACAGAGGTCCCAAGCCTGTACTATGTCAGGTACTCGTTAAAGACCCCTATCCTAATTATACCTGGATAGGCAAAATTTAGGACTCCCATCATAGCATCGTCCGAATAGCCTTAGTGCATAAAGAGGCGTTATACAAACTATCTAAAACGATGCATCACTTGACATACATACAGTAAAATTAATTTGCATACCTCCCCTTCATGAGGGGTTGCTTCTCTTTAATTTGTGCGGACTCTGCAGATCTCAATTCTTACTATAAAGCAAAGTTAGCAATCGCTACTGTTTCATGAAGTTCCTATGTAGAATGCTAGTTTTACATAAGGTCAATTTTTCCTATTGATAATTGGTCACTTTTTATCCACTATTATTAAATGAGAATACTTCATGATCAATCTAGGGTCGAGACAAAAGATCTTCAACTTTCGCTAGGCAAGAAGAATAGGTTTGATTTCTGCAGTAAAAGGACAAGAACATCGTCCTTAAAAGAATCCTTTGAAGTGGATACCCTCATGCGAAGGATAAGGATCGGAGGGCTTGGCATGTAATAGGTTACAAAAGGAAGTGAAGGACACTTCAAACGAAACTCGATTATTTTAATGATAATCGACCAGGACTCGATCCCATCTTCACTCAAACCCTAGCCACGATATTGGCAAACATGATATCGCAGCTTGTTTAATATGACGGATGTCTCTTGCAAGGAAATTGTAATTTCTTTCTGAAAGTTAAATGAATTACTTAATACGTACTCTACTAAATTACATGCAAGAAGATCTTTCGAAATAAATGGCTCTAGCTAACAGAGGCATTTGTTTGTATTTCCACAATGTCGAACAAATGGTTCTTGAAGAAGAAAAAAACATTACGATGAAAGCCAGTACCAATTAAGATAACTTACCCACAGGAATGAGAGAAAGTAAAATCTTTACCCATTTTAATGTAGGTTTAGAGCATTATTAAGATTGATATTTTATTTAAAATATTATTATTAGATTTTTGTTTTTATTTCTGTTTTTAATGAATATACTTTTAAGGTTTTAAATTATTTTTTTAAATGTCATAGATAATTGTTTTAAAATATATTTTTGGTGAACTTGAAAACTTTAGTTGTACTCATCAGAAATGGGAAATTTGAAAATTCATATTAAATTATTGGTATTTCTAGCTTATCATGAAAATAAATTTTAAACTATTTTTTATGCATATTTTATTTATAGGAATCTAAAAAAAAAAATGGTATAATTAATTGTTTCACCCACGATGACGTTAAAGTGAAAATATTCCGAAAAATAGGGTTTCAAACAGGGAATAATTTTTAATGATACACCATTGACAAATATTAACATGGAAACAGAAAAGGAAGAAACACCAGTCGAATTTCTATCCTTGGGACCGAATTGAACTATAGATTCTATGAAAGCAATTTTCAATCATAAAATTAGCAACATTTTTATTTATGAATATTTTGTTCATTGCTCATTGTTCGATATCCATAATACCATTAGATAATCTATCCTCTATAATAGGAGTTGATTTTATGATCAATAAGTTACATAAGTGTACGAGAAGAAACATTTTTAAATATCCTAACTATTAAAAGTGCTTTATTTCTTTTTCGATGCTTCAGAGAGCATTTTTACTTCAAGCAGTGCTTTTGCATCAACTTGCTCCGTCTTTCCTTGAGGACTGATAAATCTTTCTGATACCATAAAATGATAATGCATGATACTACTTTAGTGCTACCACGTTTTCTTCATTAGATCATGTTATATTTTATAACAATTCATCAAAAATAAACACGTGATGCAGGTTATATATTTGGATGTCATGTACTAAAGTTCTCTTAGTGTTATGCATTATTAGACCGTTGTGTGAGATTTTATGTGCGAGAGAGAGATTCAGTATTTTTTTACGTTGATGTTCTAGTTACTGAAACATTCCGCCCAGTCGAATTTCTGGAAATCGGACCTTCGTAATTGCAGTTTTAAGTCATCATTATGATAAGCGTGTTTTGAAATAATTTTGTTGTATTACATATTTCTGTGTATATACAATTAAACTTTAAACAATATCTTGGGGCCTTTGTTTTACGATTCCTCTCGAGCCTCCTCCATTAGAGGCACTCGAGAATTCCCCCCCCCCCCACCTCTGCACTGTCTAGAGCACTCGACTGTCTTAAGCACCTCCTTTGCCTCGGGCTAAACGACGCAGTAAGCGAGTTAGGAGGAGTTTGGGAGGTCTGGACCGCATCCCAGGGGAGCTCCCTAAGAAGAGCCGGATAACAGGGTTACGGATCAGCCGCTTCCAGATCACATCTTCCGCTTTGGAGTTTCCAAAGTGCCTCTTCTAGGCATGTTAAGGTACCCACTCTTCCATATCGTCCTAACCTCGTGTAAGCTTCTTGTCAAATTGGGACCTCTATTGATTTTCAGTACATTTATAATTCAAGTCGGAACTTTATATATTTTTTTTTTTATATCACTGCTCTATAAACAAGTCTAATGTCACAAAATAGACCCTTAAAGTCACAAAGTAGACACTTAAAAAAATTTAGAACAGGAATTGTAGAGTTTAAAATTAAAAAATATCTTTAAATATTAACAATACCTAATTCTAATCAGTATTGATTTACTTGCGTCAACATTTATACCGCTAATGCGAATTAATAGACCTCTAATAAACAGCCATCAAACTTAATTAAATAAATTTAAATTTATTTTATTTTAATTTAAAAAATAAATTGGAATTTCATTTTGGAATAGTGAGGGCTTGTGTATTTTTCAGGAAACTACGGTGATATTCAATTCTGTAGAATCAGTTCCCTAAATACTACTAATTTTCACCAATTTTTCTCTGTTTTTACTTACAAGGACTTATCTACGGTCAGTTTCTCACGAACATATATGAAAGTATTTTTGGAGGTAAAAAAAAAATACACTTTAATATTTTTTACTATTTATTGAACTAAACCAGAATCTATGAAATTTATGAAAAAGTCTGAATATTTCCTTAAATATATATAAAAAAAAAATGCTTCAAGAATGAGGTCGTTATCATTTTTTAAATTCGAAAATAAAGTAGTTGATGGTTATTTCTTTTTTTTTTTTGCTCTCGGTTTCTAGAGCCCATTGGCGCAAACGGCAAAATGCGTGTCTAACATTTTTGACAAGGAAGCTTCTTAGAACCTTAAATAAAGAGTTACTCAGCTCCTACACTTAGGTAAGTAACGTAATAATTCTAAAATTTATCGCATTGAAACTGAAAAAACAAGACAAAAATGGAGTTAACTGTGGCTTGCAATACTAAAGAAGTAAAAAATAGTTTGGCTATGCCGCCCTTCTGATGGAACGTAAAATGGAGGTTTCGAGCCTGTGCGATTTCAGGTACTCGTTAAAGATCCCTATCCTAATTATTCTTGGTGAGGCAAAATTTAGGACTACCACTGTAGAATCCCAGGATTAGCCTCAGCAGCAGAAAGGAGTGATAAAACAAAACAGACAAAAACACAAACATTTAATTCTGTATTTTATTAAATTTGAGTATATGTTTCCATTTTCTTTCCGAATATTCAGTATTAAGGCACTCGAATACAGTGATATAGAAGACATTTCCTCCGAGCCGCAGGGAAAGAAGTTCGGGATGAAGACGTAGAAGTAAGTTATGCTGGCTGCTTCGCCGTTAGAGGTTATGAAACCAAGCCACAGGTGTCTCTGCAAGTCGGTCGCGGCTCTGCAATATATATCAGTCCTCTTCTCTCTGCCTTTATATATTCCGCTAAAACAGTATTGTTTCTCTAAACAATTAAATAAACATGAAATATTTCCCATAAGCCACAACCAAAAAAAAAAAATCTTTATTTTTGTAACTTTTTTAAGTAGAAAATAAAAATAAAAAACTCCTATTTGATACGACTGACCATAGCTATCTCATTTTCAAGCGCCTTAAGATAGTATATCATTCTCCACGCGTAATTCCTCTACGTCAAAATTAGCAGAACATGCCATCGCCCACAACCATTCTTTTGACTTTGAGAACCCCTCCCTATTAGCTACTGAACCGAACCACGATAAACGACTCCTCTCAGAATCCATTTTCATCCATCTGGAAAAAAATAACCCTATAAATCATAAAACAGATAAAGAGATAATTTCATCCACTTTTCTAACATCTTCCGCATCCTCAAATCCTAGTTTTGATTTCATAGGTATCCGCAATTATCGATGTACCTCTTGTATTATTATTATCTTTAGAATTGTATAACTTCCTTCTGTATATTTTTCAATTTTTTATGCGTTGTTACCTTATGCATTATCTCAATTTAGTGTTATTATTGAGTCCAGACATAACTATTTGTATACAGTACCATCTATTTTGTTAGTTTTTAATATTTTATTTTCACTCAGTTGTCTTGTAGCCTTTCACTTAAAAAAAAAGCGTTGGGTTTCCCCGTCATAAACCTTTGAAGTCGGCAAACTATCCCCTACCACTACCTCTTACCTTATTTTACCTTCAGTCTTTGTATCTATCTTGACTCAGAAGGTAAATATCAGATTCTATTTTATCTTGCTAATCAGCTACTTATTTAAATATTCATGTATAATGCTAACCATCTTTTATATTATTATCAGTTCTATAAAATATTCATTTATTGTCATCCTCTAGCATAGATACTCATATATTTGTTTTCCTTTTAGCCCTGATGAAGATCCACAAGTTGGATCGAAACGTTGGTTTTCGAAAATAAAAAAAATTCAAACTGAAAATCCTGTTCATCATTTAACCTATCGTAAAAATTAACAATTGACTATCTCTTACCTCTATATCATTCTCTAAAATCAATAACAGTGCTTATTTTGATTAGAGGCTAGCTAGCATAAGCTGCTTCCGGATCTCAATCAATATCCCTAATTGATGAGAAGTTCTCGAGATCTCGTCTTCAATTTCCTTTCTTCACTTATCAATTTACTAAAAATGGGACCGGATTCGCGTACGGAATCTTTTAGAAATTTATTACTTTTTTTTTTGTAACAATTCTAGGTAGAAAATAAAGATCTGGTTCAGAAATAATTTTTTTTTTTAAATTCATTCGTATATCCACGGCTGTCAACAATACTCGTATATCAACAAGCAGCAGATGTAATGACCGCATACAATGGAAAACGGTGACATGTTAGGTATGTGGAAAGATGGCAAGGAGATCTCTTATCCAACACCTTTAGAAATAATTAAATCTTAAATACGTTAAATATTTAATGTTGTACGTTAAATATTAATTATGAAATTATTAATATTTATGTGATATATATTATCTTCTCAACCATAACGCTGGTTCTCCTGATTCGGAAAAAATTATGTCAATTGAAGAAGTCTTCAAGTGCAGATTATGAGCGCAGGGTTTTGGACAGAACCCAAAATTCTCTGCAAAGTTTTTTTTTTGTTTCTCCCCTTCCTCACCTCTTAGGCTATACGGGGTTTCCCGAGCCCAGGGAGAGGGTGGGTGATTAATGCCGAGTATTATTAAATTACGCCTGGCTCCGTGTTTTGAACTTGCTACCTTCAGCTTTCTAATCATACGTTGCCAAAACGTATGATATTACGGTGAAAAGTAGGAGGGGGGCTTTTAGTATGATTTGTGGTTTTTTATTTTGACATTTTGTTCTTCTATGTCTTGAAGATTTTGAGGATTTTAGGATTTTGAGGCTCATAACTTAAACTTGGTTCTTATAAATCAATCGTATATTTTATTATTCATCACTTCCTGCTATAGTTGCATATAGGAAAGAGAGTTGCTCCGAATTGTAACAATTATGAATGCTAAGGCTGGAGAGTATTATTATTTTTTAATTTCAAATTAATTATAATTATTTTAAAACGTCTCTGATGTCTAGAAGCACCTACATGCTTACAGAGAGATCCGGAAAAAACTTAAAATGGAAAAAAAAAACACTGAGTGAACGGTTAAAAGATGATGAACCTAAAATAATTACAGATTATTATGACGCTCGAGGGTAGAGGCTAGACTATAGAAAAACAATTATTTAGAAAATATTAGTTTTATTTAACAAAAATATATTTTAGACATATGAAACATACATACTTCATCTTTGTTCATTTGATAATTACTATAAGTTTATTAATTTACAATAATTGACTGATTAAATAATTAATGGAGTTTATAATTGGCACATAATTGAATTAATGACAAATTAATTGGAAAATTGAGGAGCTAAACTTGGATGATCCCATTGTTTGCCCATGGGAGCGCGAGGAGATAAGACTGATTGGAGGCTAGCTGGCATCAGCTGTTTCCAGATCCCGATCAATATCCCTAATTGATGAGAACTTCTCGAGATCTCGTCTTCAATTTCTTTTCTTTCTACTCATCAATTTACTCAAAAAGGGACTTAATTCGCGTAAGGAATGATCTGGAAATTCATAATAGCAGAACATTCTTAGCAAAATACTTCAGTAAATACGAGCGAACGATAATTTCCTTTTTTAAAGAAGAATACTAATTGTTCGATCCACAAAATATATTTTAGATTTTGAATTGCCGATTTAGATTCTTGTGAATCATTTTCAAGTTCTGAAAATAAATTAATTGTATTAAAAATATAAAAGCCAAATTTAAAATTCTTACCTCGCGATGCATCGGACCAATTGACGAAAGTCTATTGCTTTTTTATTGATTAAGTTTAATTCCGGTTATATTGTTATAAATTTGACCATTAATTTTTGTAATACAATTAATTTATTTTCAAAACTTGAAAATGATTCTCAAGAATCCAACACCTGTAGTTCAAAATACAAAATAAATTTTGCGATTCGGATTGTTTCGAAAAACTATGAGTACATGTGTGTGCACACACTTCCCATCTTTGCCAGGCAGCATGTACTATGCCATCTACAACCAGAAAAATTAGAAAAAGATCACTAATAAATTCCATAAAAGTTAAGATCCAAATACCTCCAAAATTTTTGAATCAGCCATGTAAAAAATCTGGTGCGTGCTCGCAGCACACAACTTTCACTTACCAACTTACTTAGATTAGAAATTAATGCGTTTTGTTAATTGCTACTCCTCAAATGAACAGAACGGCTTTAATTATGAACAATGGTCTGTCATTAAAGGCGTACTCCGTATTCTTTTTTTCTCCTCTATATGTTTTCATTATTTTTTATCATATCTCATATTTAGCCATTTCTTATTTTTAGGCGTAACGAGAGACAGTTAATTTCTCCATATAAACAAAAACAAAGGTACTTTATAGGAAACTAACATGACAAAAAAGGCCCCTACCCCATTTAAGCCCCCTCAGAACATTTCAATAATGATAAAGCTTACCTGATATTAAAGAATACCTAATTTTCACTAAACATGACGAATTTGATAAAAATCGTTAAAGCCGTTTTTGAGATCATCGAAAAAAAGGTAAAGATTGGAAAAAAAAAAGAAATAAAGTGCCCCTTCTGTTTGACCAATTTTGATGAAATGTTGGCTATCACATCTTTGGCATATACATACATCAAATACCCAGTTTGATCAAAATCGTTAAAGCTGTTTTTGAGTAAATAAAAAAAACACCTGAAAATGATACAAAATTTATTAAGCGAAGTCCCCCCTCCGGTTGATCAATTTTGATGAAATTTTTACAGTAATATCTCGGGTATATTATTATATCAAATACTCAGTTTAATCAAAATCGTAAGAGCCGTTTTTGAGAAAATCGAAAAAAAAAACTTAAAAAGTTATTTAATAAAGTACCCCCTCCTTTGAGCAATTTTGATGAAATTTTTGCTGTCACATCGCGGGCATATACATAGGGGAGAGCGGGGTTGGTTGGCAACAGTTTTCACTTTTTTTATTGTTGAGTCGTTCCTATTAAAATAATCCCAATAGGGCTGATACCACTGTAAACTCCAAGTATTAGAGTACTTCAAGTATTTTTTTCGCCACAAAATATTAATTACAAAGATAATAGAAAATTGAAGAATTCGTCAATTAAAAAAAAAAAAAAAGTATTAAAAAATTGAAGTATGCCAATTAAAAAAAAAAAAAAGGCTCTTATTGTAAGAAATTTTCTCTCGAAATATGTATCTGCCTGGATTCCGAAGGTTTAAGGAAACAATTCAGATTTTTGACAGTTAGAACGATGGAAAAAAAAACTTAAATGGTACTAAACTAATAATGAAGACCATGAAACAGACTAGAAGGGTACTCAGAAGTATTGGATAACAGAAAGTATTCAGTTATTTTTAACTTTGCAGCTTATAAGTGTGAGAACCTTTCTTATAATAATTATAAGAAAGAATCTCGCAATTATAAACAGCAAAGTTAAAAAAATTGAATAGGGGAGAGCGGGGTTGGTTGGTAACAGTTTTCACTTTTTTGATTGTTGAGTAGTTCCTGTTATTATAATCCCAGAAGGGCTGATACTGTAAACCCCAAGTATTAGAGTACTTCACGTATTTTTTTCAACACATAATATTTAACACTATGATCATAGAAAATTTAAGAATTCGACAAGTCAGAGTATGCCAATTAACCCCCCGTGTCGGGCAGGTTGGACTAGAAGGTGTCGTTTCGTTGTTTGGCAATCTCATTCAAGTACTGCCTGACACATTTTATTGTTATTAAAAGCTGCACTATAATGATATAATAATTTTGATCGGTTTTTAACAGCTATTAAGGGAAAATAGAATGACAAATGGCTGCATTTTACTATATTTATTTAAATTAAACAAAATTACATAACATTTCAAACAGCAGAAATTAGAAAAATGTAATGGCTTAGAAGCATCATTGCTTTAGAACAATGTAAACAATTTTTTCATAAAACAAAACGAATTCAACACATCTTCAAAAAACTATAGGTAGGATAAATATTCTTTGGGCCTTCAATCGTATCATGAGAAAGTGTCTGCGATGCACTAGTTTCATTTTCATGGTAGCCAGGTGTGGCTTGTCATCCATAAGCTTCGATTGCGGCTGAAGGTGATCTTTAGTGTTGAAGATCTTTTTCGTTGTTCCTAAAAATGCCGTTTAAGTTTAGACTGCCGTCATTTTCGGCATAGAAAATATTGCTCTCCTCCTGCTCGCTGGAACTAAAGGCAAGTGGTAGTTTCACCTTCGTTTATGGGTCATTCTCACCAAAGTGGGCACTTTTACGAAGTTTTTTTTTTTTAATTTTATGGTTACAATTAAACATTTTTGTCGGTGTAATACTATTGCTTTGGCTATCAGAAGAAGGGAGTCGACGTGGTAGAACACCAATTCACGTGAAACGTGTTATACAGATGACTAAAAAAAATTATGGAATGAATTACAAGACCTTTGGGGTTAAAAGGATCGCAACAGTGTTTGCTAGATAGCATCGATGTCCTCTATGAATACATTTCGTTTAAATAATGCCTTTATAATTAAAGACATATGTGCATACTTTTTTAGATGGTAAATCGCTTTTTTCAAGAAAAAAAAATTCGATATTTTCCCCTAGTCTTTCATATTGTCGTTCATGCGTTATGTTTTCTGTGCTCAACATAGAATTATCTTTCTACACTTTCGCTTTGTTTTTATTTACTAGTTTCCTTCCACGTATGTATCGAGGGTGCGTGGATCTATATTCTCAACAGCGGTTGAACAAGGAGATTTCGTTTCATCAAATCAACAAATATACATTAGCATTCGTTCTTAATTGCTTCCGTTTCAAGTTAATTTCACGGGGAGCCACTTCACAAACCAACTTTACTTTTTGTTTTTGTCGCCTCATTTTATATTTTTCATTCTCTTTCTCAGAGGAATTGGATCATTTTCTTGTTTTGACATCGAAATCTTTCAAACACCTCCTCTCTTGACTTGTGTTTATAGAATTATAGAATTTATAGAATAAATTTGTTCCAAATTTTTTTTCCTTTTTTGTTTTTTTTAATTTCTCATTGTTAAGGACTGATGGTGCTTTAAAAAAGTTGAGCAGCAAAAGAAAGCTTTAATCTACGTTGCTATTTTCATTCTCCTGCAGTGTTTGATTTACAGTGCCAGGGGAATGAACGACAGGGGAATGAATTTTTAAGGTTTATTTGATAATCGTTGAAAGGGAAAAAGAGATATGATGATGCTACTTGCAAAGCGAAATATGTGCTACAAAATCATTCATCTTTGAAAGATTAGAAAAGAAAAACTTACCTGACCAAAACTATAGACGACAGGGGAATGAAAACTATTAAACATAACCTCTGAAATTTGAGAACTTATTTGCTTCTGGAGAGCTTGAATTCGTACTGAGATTAGGTTAACAGTTGTGGTTAATAGGGGAAACACCCCTTCCTGCTTATAATATATTTTTTACTAATATTCCGCCAGAAAAATGTGGTAAGAATCTAATTTTAAAAATTGACAGGGGAATGAAAGAAAACCTGTGGGACATCATAAAAATTAGTTTCTTTCAATTCCAATCCTTTATCATTAAGGATTCGACTACTTTTATGAAATTTTACAGTATTTTGAACATATTGAATAGAAAAAAATATAAAAATTGACCTGTTATACAGACACAGAACACTTACTTTGAGCAGAATCAGACCTCGGGACATGACAGGGGAATGAATTTCGACCTTTTTAAGGTACGTGGGTTATATAATTAAAATAAAGTCGTACAGGGTCTACCTTTACGACTCGCCTGGATTTAGAAAATTGATGTCTTAGAGTCCTAAGCTTTTCTAAATTGCTGTAAACGGCCTGTGACACAAAAGTGCCCTCTTACATGAGAATGACCCTTATGTTTACATTACTTTTGTGATTCGCTACTGCGCCAACAAACCCCAGTTGAAGATAGCCACAGGAAAAATCATGTGAAAGATGGCTGCCAGGACAGGGGAGAGCAACCAAACAAGAAACTAGTTATTTGCAAAGTTAGGTCTTTCAAAGGAGTTTGGGGCTATGTGCACAAAATCGGAGTCGAATGTTTTGCCATACCTTAAAACCAAACTTTCTGAAAATATAAAAATTTATTTAAATGTTGTAAAATCATTTAATGAAGTGAACTCTTCTCTATACTGTTAGCATCGGACTGAAACGTCAGGACATGACTCCTGAGGTCGAGCGGGTCACATGGTACGATTGTGGCGCCTTCAAAACTTGTGTGACGGAAATTATAAGCCAAAGGCCAACCTAGCCCCTATGCCAACCAACCCCGCTCTCCCCTACTTTCTGTTAACAAATACTTCTGAGTAACCTTCTAACCTCAGTAATTATTATTGTATACAAACTGAGAACCTTACTAAAAATAATTTTTGGAGAGTATTTTTATTCAGCATGAATAGCTAAAGATTTATACGAAACTTATAATTTGAAATCGTTTAGAATTTTTCAGAACCATAGAACATTTAAACCCCATTGCCCCTTACGAAGTCGACTCTGAGAAGTGTGAGGACAAATAGCCTTATATTAGGTTCGAGTTTTATATATTACATAGTTACCTATAGCCAAGTTATTGTTCATTTACCTAGCGCTTATAGAGAATACTAATAGAAGGTAAATGCATTGAATTCGCTTGACGTCAATCGGAAGAGGAAAGGCGGCCTGATGTGGGTCTGGAACTGCCATGTGACATGAAATCAATGCTTCCGAGATCGTGTTTTCCTCAATCAGTAGCGTCATATTTTTTTTAAAATATTTTTTTAACTAATCATCAACTTTCGAGAATAACGTAAAAACGATTTTTTAGTTAATATTCATTACATACATCCTGTAAATACAAAACTCACTCCTTTGGGCTTCTTAAACCTTCACAGCCTGAAATTCACACTTAGATACTAAAGAGCAATATGTTAATTTTATATTTATTTTTTCTTACTGAACAATATGGTAGAGGTTTTCGTGTAGTATAGTTTTACTGTATTGATGATTGTTAATGGATGTTCAGGTGCTTGTGTACCTGTAATTCAGTCATTTGCCACATAGTATGGTGTGCCCACCTTTTTGTAAAATACCTTTTACTGCAAGGAATGAATTCTTTAGATAATTGATGCCTTTGTTGAACCCCTTATTTCTTTCCCTTAAGTTTTTTATTTATTAATAATTTGGAGCGTCTCTCAAGTGACCTAGAAAAAATCAGAATTATTTGCTAAGTTGTAGTTCTTTTCAGTCCGATTGAAGTACTTCATGTACCCACGTGTCAATCTAGGTGAAATCCCAAATGTCCTACTTCGCGGGATTCAAATATCGGGGAACGCCGTTGTAACAAACTTATACACAAACAATTAACCACAACTGGATGATTTTAGAAAACCACCAATTTTTTAAAGAACCAACAAGAGCATTTAAATGAATGAAGTAAATTTTATTTCTTTCATGTTTACAAAATAACCAAACAAAATAAATAAATTGACTCAAAGCTTGGGATAAGCCCATCAGCTAGAGTGACTTTGACTTAATTTTTTAAAGGAGCTAATGAAATTATTTTGAATGTACAAAAGAAATATGATAAAACAACAAAATAAACACAAAAAACAAGAACCTAGATCTATGAATAATCAAATTTCAAGGCTATTGCTCTTTTTACATACTGGTGGTCACTATTAAATCCATTTAATAAAAGTTTCACTTCACTTTCCGATATTCTATTCTTTCCAAACACGTCTCTTCTAAATTCGCTGAGGATTGGACAGACAGCTAAGAAATGAAAAACATCCTCCGGTTCTCCAAGGTTGCAGTATGAACAGATAGCACTGTTATCTTGGTTCCAAGGTTTTCTATTGAGGCTAAGAGTTTCGGTTCTCGTCTTCATCAACGTGCTCATCATGTGGAGGTTGTTGTCATCGCTGATATAGGAAAGCTGGTCTGCTTCAAATTTCAGCGTTTTGTAGTGTGAATGAAATTGTGCCTTGGCTCTCATGCAGTAAGCTCACAACAGCATTTATATTTGTATTCAATAATAATAGCTATCCAATTTTTTTAAATCTTTCTTTTTTTTTAATTATATTTATTTACTGAATGTATGATTTTTCTGAAATTAATCACGTCAAAAAAGAAAAAAAAAAGAATCTTAATAATAAACATTACACACACACAAAAAACCTGTAGTCGTTAAAATATAGGTAAATTATTTATCGAAATAAGTGGATTCCCATCGTTTTTTTTTTTTTTTTGCTTGTTCAGCCTAATACATATATTTAACAATTCTTCCATTAACCTGACTAGAGAAAATCTTGTTTTTCTGAAATTGCTCACGTCATAAAAAAAAAAAAAAAAAAAAAAATCCAATAAAACTGATTTACTTTTTTTTAAAATCACGCCTCAGAGACTTAAGGCTCAGAAATAAAAATACTTGAAAAATTAAAATCTTTTTAATTCAAAATTTATAGGCTAACAGATAACCTTCGAGAGCAAATAAAAAAACTATACATACCAAATTTGAAGAATCAACTATCTATTATAGATTTCATATAAAACCACAATGAAAAGGCTAGTGCATTTTGGTATGGTAGGTACACCATTATTTGAGCCGATCAACAAAACAAACGAGAAGAGGCTGATATTTTCCTAGATGGATTCATGAGGAAAATATTAACATGAACATGGTGCCATAAAGTTGCCAAGTACCAAAGATTTTCTCAGTAAGCGACAAGAATAATTTTTTGATAAGTTCGAATAGTTTGGAAATCCATATCAATGGTCAAATACCAGCCAAATTCCCAGACGCTGGTAACCGCTGACAAGAGATTTTGTTTAGAACGTATCAGAAATATGATTTAGTTACGAGGTGAAGAACTCGCAGCCCCAAAAACGCGATTATCACGGAATACAAAAATTTCTTTAAAAACCCTTAAAATGAAAAGGTTTATTAAACAAAAAATATTGTAACTGAAGATAAATAAAGGGTTATGAAATGATATTCTATTCAGATGCCGGCTAAAAAGAACCTGGGTTTGAAATGTGTACTGAATTAGGAAATCATATCATCACCGGATTGGAGATGCTAATTGATAAATATATTTCCTCATGCCTGTTTTTTCATAGTATGATTTATTTATAATGCATTTTGATCTACTCCTTTCCGGGTGCGAATATTTTTAAGGGAATAAAGAAATTTCGTTACAATTTTTAAGAAACGTTCCATCATAAATTGTAGGAAGAAACTTAATCATTCAAAAAGGCTGGGATTTATAATTGTTCCTGAGAATATTTGTTTGTTTCAGCTAATAAATATTGGATGAATGGAGGTATGAAGGAGGTAGGTAGACATTTAAGAGAGACTCTCTTTATAGCTATTAATCTCAGTGTAATGGTCCTACAGCCGGCGATAAACTTGATTATGGTCCTATTAAGAATTCTTCATTCAAAGGGGGGGGGGGTCATTTTGTTACATTTTCATTGCAGTTATTTACGAAAATGACATATTCTTCTTTGTTATACGGTCGAGTTTAATGTTTCTTGACTTCATAATAAAAATCAATTAAAAATAACTGATGAGAAAAACAAGTCACTTTTCATGTTTAAAAGGAAAATAAAAATGCAAATAAAAATTTTATTACATTAGGTTTTTGTAAAGAAGGAATCTTTTCCATGTTTTATTAATTATTTTATGTTCTCGACGTATCAGGATTTTGGTCCATCTTTTAGGGGTTTCTGTTGAACATTGTAATATTCCACCAACTAAGTTTTTGTTTGTCAATAAAAATTGTTTTATGTAAAATATTTACGCCTTCCTTATTTCATAATAGTTAACCGTTATTACATGTTTAATTGATTGGGAACCATTTCATTGTCACTCTGCTACAAAAGTCCACAATAAAAGAAGCCATGTGACAATGAAATTAGTTCCACAACCATTGAAACATATAATAAATGTTACCTATTATGAAATAAGGAAGACGTGTGTATTTTACATAAAATAATTATTATTGACAAACAAATGGTTGGTGGAATACTACAAATGTTCAACAGGGTACCCCTATAAGATGGAAAAATAGCCCGAAACGTTGAAAGACAAGATAAATAAAAAAACATGGAAGAAATTCCTTCTTAATAAAAACCAAATACATAAAACTCATCTCTCATAAAAGTGTAAAAATGAATTGAAAAAAAAAAAAAGATTGAAATTACTAGCGGGAAATTATATTAAATTTTTAAGGGAATTCATGATGGATAAAATAAGCGGTAGAATTCAAAACAGCTATAACTATACTATGAAACTGGAAGTTTTCAAAAGGTAAGTTTAGAACTGAAGTAGTAAACATATGTGAGTTGAAATGTGCCTTACAGGGCATGGACGTGTAACATGTAAATGTTACAAATGTAATCTTTTTTTTATTAAGCAAACAAAATGTTTAGGTAAAATGCCGTTGTGTATTGTGCGTTTCGCACGCCATTGCGACTTTTCTGGCATTATTATCAAACGGTAAGCATACTCCGAAAGAACTTACAGAACATAAGCTTTTGTCGCAATAATATTTGTATACAATATTTTGTACGAAACGACTTTAAAATTCTGAGACCAACATTAAAGTAACTGATTTGTGAGATAAAAAATCCACATTTTTTTCTTTTTTATATGTTTATTAAAAAAAACTCATAAAATTACATTTGCAACCAACGTTTCGGAATTATTGCTCCCAATATCAAACGAAAGAGCTGACCAATTAGCCTATTCAGCAAGACTTTAATAAATTAAATTAAGTTACCCTGGAAGACTTGGTGCTCCATACGAAGAGAATGCAATTAACGGAATGGGTGAAGATTTGGGTGAGGGAAAATCGCAAGTTAACCAAGGTAAAAATTGACTGTAATAAATGGACCACAAGCTACAGAATATCAAGGAGAGAGGAAGTGATGATGTGCCGGCTGAGGATTGGACATTGCCATTTCACACATAGTTACCTACTTAGGAGGATAGAAGCTCCAGCCTGTGAAAAATGTGGTAATGTCCTTCTGTCAGTCCAACACTTGCTAGTAGAGTGCCCAAAATTCGAAAAGCACAGGAAAAAAGTTGGTCTTTCTGAGTCATTAAAGAAAATTATGAAATACAGTGAAGAGATTCTTTAAATACACGGAATTCTACAGATGGATATAAAGTACCATCAGACGCCATTGACCCTATGGGTAGAGGCGACAACACAAATTTAAAAAAAATCTGGTGCGATGCGCGCAACACACAACTGTCACTTACGAACTTACTTAGATTAGAAATCGAGGTGTTTAGAATCTGGTGCGTGCTCGCAACACACAACTTTCACTTACCAACTTACTTAGATTAGAAGTTAATGCGTTTTGTTAATTGCCACTTCTCAAATGAACAGAACGACTTTAATTATGAACAATGGTCTGTCATTAAAGGCGTACTCAACAAGTTTTATGAGTTGACTGAATATTTTTCTTTTTTTCGCCTGTATATGTTTTCTTTATTTTTATCTCATATATAGCCATTTCTTATTTTTAGGCGTAACGAGAGAAAGTTAATTTCTCCATATAAACAAAAACAAAGGTACTTTATAGGAAACAAACAAACAAAAAAGACCCCCCCCCAAAAAAGCCCCCTCAGAACATTTTAATAATGATAAAGCTTACCTGATATTAAAGAACACCTAATTTTCATTAAAAATGACGAATTTGATAAAAATTGTTAAAACCGTTTTTGAGATCATCGAAAAAAAGGTAAAAATTAGAAGAAATTTATAAAATAAACTGCCCCCCCCCCTGTTTGACCAATTTTGATGAAATGTTGGCTATCATATCTTTGGCATATACATACATCAAATACCCAGTTTGATCAAAATCGTTAAAGCCTTTTTTGAGTAAATAAAAAAAAACACGTGAAAATGATACAAAATTTATTAAGTAAAGTCTCACTCCGGTTGATCAATTTTGATGAAATTTTTACGGTCATATAAATACATCAGATACTCAGTTTGATCAAAATCGTTAAAACCATTTTTTCGATTTACTCAAAGACGGCTTTAATGATTTTGATCTAATTCTTCATGATTAATAAGAATCGAGTCTTGTTTAATATCAGGTAAGCTTTATTATTATCAAAATGTTCTCAGGGGGCTTAGATGGGGAAGGCGCCTTTTTATGTTTTCCTGTGAAGCACCTTTGTTATTGTTTATATGGAGAAATTAACTGTCTCTCGTTACGCCTAAAAATAAAAACACGCCTCATGAGCCGACGCTTGCGTTATATGTATGCCGTTAGCGACAGACCATTGTTTATAATTAAATCCGTTCTGTTCATTTAAAGAAAATTATTTCTTTCATTTAACAAAACACGTCAAGCTCTAATCAAAGTTGTTAAGTGAAAGTTGTGTGTTGCGCGCATCGCACCAGATTTTTTATCTTACTTGTCGAACCAATATTTTCCTACATTTAAACTAATAGGATTTGTGATCCAAATAATATACTTTTATCTGAAGTTCACATGATCTGAACCGCTGCTTGATAATCTAATTTCGTATTTTAGAAATGCACTGACATGGCAATCCCAACCACAGGGGGACATTCTAAGTTGGCCATAAAGGATGAGAAACGTAAAAACTGGCAGGATTTATAACCTACCTTGGTTTTATAGCCGCTACTGTATTGGCTGGCTTAGCTGGGGAATGGGGAGGGAATATATTGCATCACTGAATCCATCTTATATTATCATCTTTTGCATATTTTTTAGAAATTTAGTTTATCACTGCGTACGTTTTGGACAAAACCAATAGGCAAGGAAATTCTTCATATCGTCCATAAAAAAAAAAAAAACACACACACACAACCATTACCAGACCACTGTATTTTTTCACTTCTACCCTAATCATGTAAAAAACGCTTTTTCGGTTTTCCATTATTCTAGGTTTTAGATTATAAGTCACGTTATTTGTTCCGTTTTGATTTTCTGCGATTTGATCGACTTGAAGATTTAAATTTTAGTCACGTCAACTGATCACATGGGCATCTCAACTACATGACCAGTCATCTGATAAAGTCGATATCGCACTTCACATGGGGAAACATGAGGCTTTAGATTTTAAAGCATCATTACAATTATGTCAATCATTTAGCTATTGTGATAAGTGAAATGATCAGTCCCAGGTACTCTATATAAAAAAACTATTTATTGTTAAATATTATATGTTTCTATAAAAAAAAAAAATAAAAAAAATAAAATAACTTCAGACTTTTATTTGCACCTTTCGCAAATAAGCGAAATCAGAAAATGAAATGTAAATTGCTGTATGTTCGCATTTTAAGTCATGTGGGAAGATAATGCCCATCAGCACATTATCCTGGTCTTTTTCAGGAGAGGAGGTCTCTCATCCAACTCCTTTTCAGTCGCCTTATAAAAGGCATGTCAGTAGTAGCCATGTCATTAATAAGTCTTTTGTTATGTCCGTGTAATTTGATATGATAGCCAACACAACAGGTTCTTATTTTTTCGTCGTTAATTGGTAGATGTAAGACGGTATGTGGTATTTACTTATTAACGTACAAAGCAACGCTCAGTATCAGTCGTAAAATCTTGGATTGAAAGGTTTGTAGTATTTGTAAGTGTGTGTTTTTTGATAACGCGTATGTATTAAGTTTCTTTCTGATTTTCAATTTTGATGATTTTGATAATAGTGAGTATAGTATTTTCAGTCGCTTGTTTAATATCTGTATTTTCATTTTGACATGAGGGCATAGGTTTTTATAAATAAATTACCTAATTGGTTATTTATATTTATTCTGAAGCTATTTAAGGTTTAACAAATTTTGCTCCTACATTTGAATATCCGGTAAACCCGCAACACCGTTTAGTATTGCCGTACAATGTCCACAGCAAATCAGTATTACTTTGATGTTTTCACAATACTGCATATAGACAACTATATACGAGTATTTTACACATACTTTACTTTTGCGTATAAAATATATCATAAATAAAAAAAAAAAAATGATACAGTTATATCGATTGACTCCAGAAGTTATAAATATATTAACAATCACTTCATACATAACAGATTGATCTTAATTTCTTAACTTCAACAAAAACTTTTCCTACATAAAAAGCTTTTAAAATTCAATGATTATTGCCTTTAGATTGAAACCAATTGTCAATTTTTTTCACAAATCATTGTACATTTTCATTTTTAAAGACTGCATATTTACCTTCAAAGTTTCATTTTCTTATTATACTATTTTTCTTATAAAGTGCATTTTATTTTACTTTTAATGCATTTTATTTTTACCTCATAAAATTTTAATTTTAGTTTTGAGAAAACTACGCGAAATTTTTTAATGTTAATGTTAAAATGAAAAGGAAAGAGACCCTTTAGCTTTAGTATTTATTCATGAAGCTTGCGAATACGTTAAAAGGCACTCTGCCTCCCAAAACCGTAATTGAGGTAGAAAAGAACATAACGTAGTTTAAACCCATTATAATTCAAATTATTATATTCGATAGGATGATGATATCTTAAAATGTATGAAATATAATAAATAAATAATTTAATAATATGTGAATAATTGTAAATCCTACTTACAGTATAGGCATCCCTGATGTTAATTACAGTTTTGCTCTGAGCTACAACACCTGCGACTCCGACGCCAAATGGAATTTTAATTTCTTCTTCCCTTGCCTTCTTCACAGCCTCTTCCAGTTCTATAAAATAATTTGATAGTTAGAAAGAAAAATTTTAAAATCATTTTATTCAATATTTTTACGTATCTATGTATATCGTCTCTGTTCAGGCAAAACTCACTAACTGCAGAAAAACGAAATCTACTTATTGGAAACTCTCACCAAGTCATTAAATCTACTTCAGAATGCTTTTTTTGTGTTTCCTTAAATCTCACTAACGTACATCGAACATTTTCCGTATCAAGCATATATCACTAAAGGCTTTTAGTTAAGAGGAATCACATTAATAACCAACAAGGTACAGTCCGCTGTACCCCGTTATGTACATAGACAGGTATCAGGCCCAGCCGTATCTTGCTCTAGATGCCCCCTTCTCTATGACCAAAACACCAGCGCAATTAAGACTATCCGGTAATTACATTATAAAATTAACTTTTAATAATATTTATTAGTACTTCAAGACGAAGGAAACCTGCACTAACTGCAACTTAAGAGAGCTAGAAGATGTTTTTCATATTTTGGTCCGGTGCCCGATTTATTCTGCTTTCCGCCATCACTATCTGTCCTACTCAATCGATTTAAACAGGTCGAATTGCTCAAAATCGAGAACATTCACTCCCTCAAAAATCTCTTTTGTTATATCAGGCAATGTTGTAGACTAAAATCATTCATTGTTAATGAATAACCGTTAATTAACATCAAACATCTATTTTTTTATTATTATATGTTACTACTTATTAATATTATATTTGTTAATGTTATGAATAATGGAATTGACTATACATAATGTGAATTATCTTTAGCTTAAAGATATTTATGTATATAATATTTATATTTATATAGTTATATATTATTTATATAAAGTTTATATTTAATGTTTTTTCTATAGAGTAATTATTATAATAATGTGAGCTTTTAAATGGCTATGTGGAGATGACATTGCCACATCTTGTTATGTTCTCTATTATCGCTTAAATATTATTGTTGTTATCTCTAATACGTATTTATCTTGTTTGGAAAACTTTATTTGTATGGGGTATTCCCCGAAAACAAATAAAGGATATTCATTCATTCACATTAATCAGACTAAACAGAGTTTAGCCCACCATCTGCCAGATATAACAGGCTAAGAAAAGATGCTCAACCATACAAGGTAAATGAGCAAGCTTTTACGATCTGAACACATTATCTAGCCGCATAATGGAAAATAAAAGTAAGGATACTGATGGCATTTAGGTAAATTGGTTGAAAAAAAAAAGTATAAAATTTGACAAAAGCCATCCTGAAAGTATTTTTTTTAGATATGGACATCCAGGAGAATATAATAATAATAATAAAAATGAAGGCTTAACGAACCCGAAGGTTCGATGCCGACACAAAAACTCCCTCCCTGCACACCTTCATCCAACGACCGTTTTCCACACCCAACTTCGATAGATCCGCCCTAACGCAATCTTCCCACCTCCGTCTCGGCCTGCCCCTCGGACGTTTCCCATTTGGCACCGCGCTTATTAATCTTTTCGGAATTCGTTCACTACTAAGTTTCCAAATTTTACACGCCCATTTTAACCGTCTTGCTGCCACGTCAATTATATTTACCGGGTATAGTTCATTAATTTCGGCGTTGTGTAAGCGTCTAAATTCTCCGGTTAGTTCATCCCTCTTCGGTCCAAATATTCTACGTATTTACGTCTAGTACTTTATTTTTAAAAACCCTTAGCCGCTGCTCATCCCTCAATGTCAGCGGCCACGTTTCACATCCGTAAAGGAAGAATAATAGTTTTGTAAAGCCTAATTTTTATGTTTTAGAACAGAAGGCGCGAGCTAAGCAATTTCGCGACTGAAAAGTAGCAAGCGTTACCGGCTTTTAATCTAGCCTTAATATCCTCATCGATTTCGTTTTTTCTAGTTACCATCGCCCCTAAATAGCTAAATTTCTCTACGTTCTCTAACGTATTCCCACCTACATTGATATCAGCAAAATCATCACCACTTCTACGACTAACCATATATTTTGTCTTATCCGTATTCATTCCCAATCCAAGTTCTTGTCCAGCTTTCATCAATGTTTATTTGTTTATTTCTATGGTTTCCATTTCCACACCAAGCAATACCAAATCATCGGCATATCCGAGCACGGGTATATTCCCCCCAAATTCAAACCCTTTTCGGTATGTGTCACATCCTTAAAAAAGTGTACATACTAATTTCCCTATCGCCAAAAAAAATAAATATTTAGATCTGAAACGATTGTGCACTACAAGTGTAATACCTAAAGAGTTTCTTTCCTGGTATGACTCTTTACCACATTCAGTCAGTGATTGTGCGCATTGTTTAACATATTAAGCATTCAATTATTTAATAAGGCAAAACTCACTAAGAGTAAGATTCTTGCTTTTATACAGATTTTTCAATCATTAAAATTTATTTTTTAATAAGACCATCTTTATTTGAATCCAATGTTTAATTTTTTTACTGGCAGAGTCAGCATTACTCGGATGTTTTACAGTATTTCTCGTTATTGTATTGACATACTTCCGAATCAACTATTTTCGGTTTGGTGAGTTTTGCCAGAATAGGGACGATATGTTCTTAAACTAATATATACGTTGCAATACATATATGTTTTTAAAAACGTTTTTTCTTCTTTTTCCCTCCTTATACGTGATTTTTATAAAATTAAAGTCAAATTTACACCATGACTAAATTAATGAATAATAATGTATTATATGATTTTTCTCTTAACGGGCTTGCTGTGGAACAAATAAATGAATAATTTATTTATTTATTATTATAAATAACTTATAATCTCTAAATGATAAGTAGTTTAATGGGCATCAAAGATTACAGTGGTAACTGGTAGCCTGTTCAATTTAAGTTCAATTTAGCTGTTCAATATAAGAAACCATGCCTAATACTTAACATTTGATTTCATCAAAAGCCCATTAGTTGTTTTTTCTCTTACTTAACCCTTTAACGCCTGTAGACTGATATATCAGTTCGAGCGCTGCAGTCCCTGGGTCCTGTAGACTGATATATCAGTTCCGCCCGCTTCAGCATTAGAAGAATGAAACTGCGGACTTTATTTTAATTGATTTCTTAACTCTTTACATTTTACTATTGCACTAGGATAAAACCCACAGTAGTCAGCATCTTAAGAGATGTTTTTGTGGCTTCTTTTAAAACAAAAATTGAATCTTTACTCTTCGCTTTCGTATCGGATGATCATTTAGGAATGCAACATTCATAAATCGTAGGTAACAACTCGTAAAAAAAACATGGTATATAATTTAAAAATGTTATAAAATAAATAGATAAATACAACATTTAGTTTAACAAATATAAAAATTATATGTAAGTATGTCTACTTAGGTACGTTCGTACACGTATTTTTTCAATTTCATGAATATTAGAGGAGCATGGCGAGCAGACAAAATAGTCATCATTTTCTTATTCATATTTAGGACGAGTGCAGGACATATGAAAATTATTTTTCATTATTTCCAGCCCGTCCGGTATTTCCCAGTGACGAGGTTTATGGTTTCCTCAAAAATTTCCGAGGGTTCTAAACTAATTGACATGGGGTTCCTTTCGGGTTTTTCAAATTAATTTTACCTGCACCTTATTCCTTAGTCGAATATGGGGAATTCTTTGGTCAGTTTTCTGGCTTTAAAAAGTATTCAAGCAAAGCCTGAAGGCCTTAGACCGCCAGGCCGCAGGGCCCGCAATACACTCGCACTGCACAGACCCTAAAGGGTTAATACATTTATTTCTTATAATCCTGTTAAAAAAAAAAAAACCCGTTTTTCAACAAGAAATTGATGTTATTTTTTTTATTTTTTTTTGTATATTGAATACATAACACATCTTTCAGATGCTATAAAACATCTTATAGCCCATGTCTTACCAATTATTTAGCATGGTTGCGGATGTGGTAGAAGTTCAACGTCAAATTTCCATTCCTTGTTCTAATGGGAACTTTTCGGGAAATGAATGCCTTGTTGGAAAAGAATCCTTCTTCAATGGCTTGCATGTGCGGCTCAGGATGTCTTTCAAGCCACATTGGTAAGATAAGGAGTACTAATGGATGATTTGATCCAACAGCATGCTAAACAGCCTCATCAATCTGGAGTGATTGACCTTGAGCTTTCTTGGCCGTTATCTCCTCTAGAAATTTTTTTAAATCAACGCCGCTAGGTTTCCTCGTTAAGGACATCTTCTTCAGCTTTGTCAATTTCATGTACCGCTTTAGAATGAATATAATTTATAGTTACAATAAAGTATTTTCAGAATAGATATTATGCCTCTCATGTAATCTTTATTTTGTAGCAGACAAACAACCGACTTTTTTCTCCGATTGAAAGAGAATAAATATGAATTTTTCAAACGCTAATTATTCTTTTTTTGGTTTATGACGTTTATATTCAGTAAAAAATTCGACCATCTTACCCTCTTTATATACTCTTCCCCCCCTCCCCCCCCCCTTGCCCCATATATCCCTTTTTCAGCGTATTCAGGAAACATACTAACGAAGATTTTTAGATATGACGTTGTAGAAAGGATTGAGTTATATGTTTATATTTATAATAGACATTTATAGCGAATTCAACTCCGTATTAAACAATTTAATAAAAATAATTATGTTGAAGTTCAAAGTGGCCTGACCCTTGGGAAGACAAGAGCCTTTAGGCCTCATCCCTCAGACTGGCAATTAGCGACCCTCTAATAAAAGTTCCCCTTCCAAGGGAATCTGATTAGTTCTCTTGGGGTCTCTTCTCTCTCTTCCGTTTGTCTTTCCACTCTTCAATCGGCCAGGAAGAGGTTTAGGCCCTCAGCTGTCTTCAAAGAATTAGGGTAAGAGATGAAGGAGGGCAATGTCGACAATAAGGATAATCTAATTATATCCCATGCTACAAAGAAGGGGGGGGGGAGGAAATCATTGATAGATAATTTTTACTGTTCCTTACAAAAATTTAAAATTAACATCAATATTTTAAATTAAAAAGTAAAATTTTGCTTAAAAAAAGCATAACCTCGTACAAAACTCTATATCTACGTAATGAATTAGCTGACTTCAATGATTTTTATTTTTTTTTATTTTTTATTTTTAGGATATTTAGTAAAAGTAAAAAAAAAAAAAACTAAACATGAACAACGGAAAGTTTTTCCGCCATGTTGAAACGTCCAATGTTTAAAGTACTAAGGCACCCTAAAGGCACTCCCCCAACACCATTGTAACTTACATTAGAAATTTCAAACATCTGACTATGTTAGTGGAATCTGTAGATGCGTGCTTCTACCTTCAAAAACAGGGTCGTGTATACCCTCTGCTCAGTAGGATGGTCCGAGGCTGCCGAAAAACCCACAAGTCTCAATCTAAGAAAGCTGAAGGAGCCAGAAACACAATGTAAGTACTCAGAGCTACTGGACTCAGGTGTGTGACGTACAATGCTGGTCCAGACATTGAGAAGACCTGGGCGAACTGTTATAAAGCAATAAGCGAAGCAGCTGAAGAAGCACTAGGAACACTGAAAAAGGAACCAAGGTCACCATAGTTTGATGAGGAATGCAGAGCAGCCACGAACAGAAAGAATATTCCATAGGCAGCAATGATCAGGAAAACCACAAGGAGATCTGTAGAAGAATATCGTCTAAGAGGGAAGGACGAGAAAGGCCTACATCGCTTGAAGAAACGACGGAAGGAGAGGCAGGAGCTGGAAAAGATGGAATTACTACGCCAAAAAAAAAAAAGAAAGTAGAGATTTCTTCTTTTAAACTTTGATGTTTAAAGTACTGTAAAGTTAAATCGATAAATTAAAACAAAAAACATATTGTTTGAAATCCCAGACTTTTTGTTCGAACGAACTACTGGTTGGAGCAGACCGTTAGAGCAGGTGTTCACAACTTCAAGACCTGGATGATTCCACGGACCGTTCCAGACCATTCCTTTACGACTATATATAAGGAGCGAGACTAGACCAATTAGTCTTAGTCTGTGTCTTGACTGTGAAGCTCAAGTCATATGATTTGTGTGCTACAAAGTTATAATTTTTGTAACCTGCTCGGATATTTATGTTGTCATGATTCATTTGGTATTTGGATTGTTATATGTTTGTTGAATAAATATTTGTTAACCCAAAGAAGTGTTACGGAACTAAGGCACTCCCCCAACACCATCCTGACTCATTGATGTCAGTGGAATCTGAAGATGCGCAAAGCTTTAAAAACACGGTAAAAACCGGGAAACGCTTTATAAACTGCGGAAAATTTGAGTTAATGTTATACTTGAATGTTAATAAATATATGAATACGACTACAGTGAATTACTCAAATAGAGTTGGAGTGAACTTCAAACTAAGTTTAGTTGGTTCTGGGATAATTCCGAAAGGAGATAAGGAAACTGTACTTCCATTTTGATGATAGGGGGCCCAACGGAGGGTGGAATTATTAATTTCCAGGCAATTAGGGCCCCATATCAATCATTGCTCCTCTCCACTCTGCTCGTTCCAAGACATTTATTGCTCTTCTCCTTAGATATCTTCTTTGGGTACTCCCCCCCATGCCTGCTAGTCATAATAATTATAAGATTGTATTCGACTAATTTTTATTTTATTTCTTCGGGGAGGGGGGGTTTCCATTGCCATTATCATTTTGGGATCTAAGAAATAAAATTTTCTATTTATAAAACTGTAAATTAAATGCAATATCGAAGGAGTGCTAAGTGTCATTTTTGGCAAAAACGTATTGAACACATGATAGCTTTCAGAGTTCTTTATTCTATACAACTGCGCAAAGTATGTAAGTGAAATGCAAATGCGTTATAGATAGTAATTTATTCTATTTATTATTATAAATAGTAATTAATTTATTATTATTATAGTAAATTATTCACTATAGGGGTATGTTTTTTTATTCTTGTAACCTGAACGGAAGTGTTATTTCTTTTGAGCCCTAATAATAGTTAAATAGTTAATTAAGTACACTAGTAGTTGGTAAACATTGCGGGTAAATGTATCTTAAAGAGGGAACCTTAAATTTTTTTTATACATATGTGCCCGATAATGCTTGGAGCTCCTCAGAAATTGACATTTCGTTAAAGTTTCTTCTTCTAAAAGTTAACAGTGGAAATTAAACCTAGCGTCCTTGCTTCTGGATATATGTTCGTTCAAATTATAGACGTCTGTTTTTTTTACTAACGACCAAGATTATCTTTTCCAGAAAAACTGGATAACTCTTTCCTAAATCAACGATATCTCAACATCATTTTGTTAAATTCGCTCCGGATAATAGAAGCTACAGCCACCTATATTGTTACCTGTTTCCACTGTGACGTCGAATAGCTTGGCGATGAGGATGCGGCCGCGGGCGAGGAAGAGGGAGCCTCGGTCGGCGCGGGTGAGGAGGCCCACGTTGACCAGGATCTTGTGGCAGAGGACGTCGATGTCCAGCTCGTTGGAGACGTCCCGGATCAGCTCCATGAAGAGCTCGCCCTCGTCCAGCAGGCCCAGTCTTCGCCGCCATTCCCTGGACTCTCGTGGCCTGGTTAGGTCAGGTAAAAAAAAATAATAAGTCATATTAGTATATAATATGAGAACAAGTCTTAGCATGTTATCAAAAGCCATATCTAAGGTTCTTGAGGAAAAATTTTAGGATTACCTTACTTAAGGTAAAATTTTAATGCATACTTCAAAGAAATCATTCGTAAGCGTTCTTAATAAAGTTTTCTCAAGAATATTCGTTAGGAACACCTTATCAGGCTTACTGTTTACCTTTATTTAGCCTCTCACAACAAAATTTTCTATTTATTTAATAATGCTTGAGTTTTATTCAGAAAAGATACGTTAGTTAGGCTTTTATAGTAATAACATGGATAGGACTGAGCATGGGCGTCACCAGCACCAAATTATTGGGGGGCTGCTATTTTCACAGGTAGGGTAGATGGACATTTGAGATGCTAAAACTAACACCTTAAACAATTGTTAGGATATTTAATTCCTCCTCCAACGATGGATTTTAAAGGTAATTGGTCCCTTAAAACATGTCAATTTTTGTGACAGTTTAGGTCGTTCCCTCCTGGCAAAATACGGCGGTGACGCCTGTGGGTCTGAAGGCAGTACGACCCAGTAAAAATAACACGGTGTTAGATAAAATTAAATAAAAACTTAGTTATATTTCAATGTGACAATCAAACACAAATGTGTGAGTATAAAATATATAATAGTCTTGAAAATGGGCAAATAGAATCCGAAAATTTGACTAGATTGAGTTAAGGAGTTATAATCAAGGGTTAATTATTCAATAAATTATTAATACTATAACTCCAAAAAATTATAAACCCAACGCTAGATACTTTTTTTTTTTATGACAATGTATAACCTTCAAAATGAGCATATATCACCTAATATAAGTTAATTAATATACATTGATTAATTCTGTAAATTCATATTATTAACAAAGTGATGGGATTTATAGAATGAGAGCGACAAAAAGACCGCTGTTTGATTTCCCTAAAACAGGGAATATTCCAGAAGATGAGGAACTACTATGAGTATACACGAAATGCCCGTCCCAAACAACTACATGTCTACTAGATAAAACATATTTTTTTCGGTTTGGTTATCTAAAATGTGTTTTAATCAACATTTTTTTGAAATTTATTAAAAGAAAACTGAAAATGTATGAATTTAAGTTTAACCTCGGCAAGGATTCTCCAGCATTCTTTAGGATAATTGTTATGAATATCATTACATAAAGTAAGAAAGTTACTTCTTACTTTGATTTTCTACATAAAGTAGCGTAAAGTAGGTAAATGAAAAAAATTAGTAAAATGACAAAATACATACTAAGGTGTTTTGTATCGGCTTCATGAGCATTATTCATAAAAGGAAAGAAATACTAACACAATTAAAAATTGATATTTACTCTAACATAAATAATAATATAATATACCACTTCCTTAATGGTAAACAATTGATAACATTTGTTAATATTTTTTCAAAATATTATCTACTCAAAAAAAAATATATATATATATAGTATGTATATACTAGAGGTATGTATATAGAGAGGTTATGTGTACAAAGAAATATAGATTACAAAGGTATTGGGTCGTAGGTTATTCAAACTAATTTATAACCTAATTTTTGGTTCAAATAGTACCTGCCCCTTTATCATTAGTTCCTGCAAACCCGTCATTTAGGCTTGTGTTGCAAAATGGTATCAAAATATCTTGAAGGGGTCAGTCAGGATTACACTAAAATTTTATGGAACCTTTTACTGTTCTTAAAATGTCTCCATTAAAAAGTTAAAATTATTTAAAAAAAATTGATTATTCTCTTCTCTTTGAAGACACGCGCAAAAAGAGAGATTTATTTTAAATACATCGACAAATGCTAAAATTAAGAAGAAACAAATTATATTATAGATTATACTCTTCATATTTAAAACCGTATAGTCTTCTGAGATTTTTATTTTAAAAAAATTCAAGCACAGCTGGCTGTGATTTTTCTGTTTACAAGAAATGACCCAACTTTGTAACATTGTAAATTTTAATTTATTAAAATTTTTATTTTATGACCGAGCTAAAAATAAACGATAGTACGAAATATCATAATAAACAAAATGTTATACAAGTAATAATTACAATCAAACTACGTGAAGTCGCTCTTTGTTAAAATGAGATGAGAGAGGAGGGCGGTATTCGTATAAAAGACAAACATTCTGACCCGAGAAGAGATGATTATTTCTTCTTTTTCAAATAATTCAAATTTATCTAAAATTATCGTTATAATAGGATGCAGAAAGGAAAGAAGAAAAATATTAAACAAAATTAAACTAATTGAACCAATCTTATTGACCAAACATTAATTCTAAAAAATACTTAGTAATGGAATATTTTTTTAAGTACTCTGAAGATATTTAAACAAAATTTATAATGAAATGAAATAACCTAAAATACAACTAGATTTTATACCTTCACACATTAAAAAAAACATATTCATTTCTTATTTTAACTGGAATTGAAACCTTTTATTTTAATTGCTAATAACTATTCCCCAAATATATTTACTAAATGTTATATATAATACTAAATCAAACTGATAGCTCAAATCAAATTAAAACATTAACAAAAAAATAAAAAAAAATGTCCAGGAAGTTTACTCTAGCTCCAACAATTATAGATAGGTATGATCAACTACGGCTTGAATGTTGTGATCTACATACAAATGAAAACAAGATATCCACCATAGTTGAATTCTCCACTTTTTAATTTAAATTAGTTTTTTATTTCAACATTAATTTAAAAAAATTAATTAGCCCATTGTCTATTGAATTAATCTTAAAGTGGTTATATTCGCTCCACCGACCACTTAGCAATGAGTTTTACACTATTTGAACCGCTCTATCATTTTTTATTTTTATTCTATTTTTTTTAGCCTAGAGTTGGTCCACCAGAGGTTTATCAAATTCTTTTTAATTAATCGATGAGGGGAGAAAAAATCACTCTCGTTCAATTCAAACTTTTTCAATGGCCCCGCTTCTAGTTATAAAGTGACGTTTTCAGGAGTTGTCGATTTTTGCCTATATTAAAAAACAGGGCTTGAAAGTTGTGACTGATTTTGTTTTTATTGAAGGTTATTTATGATCCTAAAAGTAAAATAATGTTTTGTCAAATGTTCAATGTCTTTGAACATTGACTAATTTGATTTACGGATATGTTTTATTTTAATAATAATCAATAACTACTATAAAATAATAATGAATACACTTAAAAACTATAACTATCATTAATTTATTGTTTATTTACAAGTTTAGATCAGTAAGAATATAGATTAAAACAGAATATAAATAACAGGTAAAGCGATCCCTGACCGACCTAATTTAATGATGCGTTTTATTTCAAACATCAATAAATATGAACCTAGGATTAATTTAAATATATCGTTGTGAATAATTACGTAAATATACCTTTATGCCTTTGATCTTATTCGGTATATACAACATGACATGAAGTTAATTACTTTAAAAGATTTCCGTTTACCGGTTTATATATATATATGAAATAATTTCGTGAGGGTTGAGGTCTTGAAAATTAAACAAGGCTTATTTTTTACTTGCCAACGTTTCGTCTATTTTATAGAAATCATCAGGGCTACAATGGAAGAAAACAAAATCAGATTAAAGAAAGGATTACATTATAGAAGGTAGAAAGTGAGCTGACTTATACACTATATATCTATAAACTAAATACATATCCCTTAATATATCACAGAGAAGACTATTGTATGGTGTTACAATTATAATATCTGATGTGCTATGTTCTATATGATGATGTGCCATGTGTTGTTTGATTGAGAATGTATGAAACTATGTTAGTATTTTTGTGAGGAGTGTAAACAAGTAATTATTGAACTCCCAAATGGTTAATTAGTGGAAAATAAAACGTTGATAAGATACCTTGTAAGACTGGATTGGTAACTATTTTCCACTAACTAACCATTTGGAAGTTTAATAATTACCTATATAACCTCCTCACAAAAATATTTCTACTAACATATTATCATACATTGTTAATCAAACAACACGTGACACAACATCATATAAAACATAGCATACCAGATATTATAATTGTAACACTATACAGTAATCTTCTCTGTGATATATTAAGGGAAATAATGCCAAATATGTATTTAATTTGTAGACCTATAGTGTATAAGTCAGCTTATTTTCTACCTTCTATTGTGTAATCCTTTCTTTAATCTATTTTTGTTTTCTTCTATTGTAGCCCTGAGGATGTCTATAAAATAGACGAAACGTTGGCAAGTAAAAAATAAACCTTGTTTAATTTTCAAGACTTCAACCCTCACGAAATTATTTCATATAATCTTACTTGGTCTCGAAAATCTCATATTTAATTCTTTTTCTTGTCATGATGATATTGAAATTCTCATTATATTTTTTAAATGAAGAGAAATGATTGATTTGGGATTTGAACCCGGATTTTATTATCACTAGTAAGGCGCTCTTGCCACTTGAGCTACCAGGCACATATCCCGGTCAAGTCAATCCCCTCTCTTCGATCTCGAAATTTTTGGTACAATTTTTAGGAGTTAATTGCCACTTCCATATGCTTGTTATATGATTGTCAACTTATTTTTTTTTTTTTTTTTTTTTTTTTTTGCTTCAATCTTCGATTCACACCTGTCACCCAGCGTGACAATCAGCGAATGTGATGTTTACAATTATTGAATTTAGGGCATTTTAGGCATGATGAAAGGAAGGTGCCCAGCAGCACCTCTTTCCGGGCTTGATACCTTACGTGAGCAGGTCCCTCATCCAGCTTCTTTTTAGCCGCCTAGCTACAGGCATATCAGCCGTGGCCATGTCGTTAATTAGTGTATTGTTATGTCCGTGTAATTTAACAAAAAAATCGTGAATAAAGAGTTCGTATGTGTTGTTCGACAGTAGGTTGTTGTAAGTCTGTATGTAAAGTTTTATTATTTACGTACCAGGGAGCGTTCGTTATTAGTCTCAAAATTTTTGATTGAAAAGTTTGTAATTTTCGTAGGTGCGTCCTCTTTGTTGAGCCGAAAATCTGTGAGGCGTATGTCCAAATGGGTTTAAGTAAGTAAGTGTATGTGTTCAGTTTATGTTCTATTTTTAATTTTGACGATTTAGAAAAAAGAGAGAACAGTGTTTTCAGTCGTTTGTTAAGAGTCTGTCTTTTCATTTTTACGTGTGGGCCCCAAGTCATCCTTCTGTCGAACAAAAGTCCCAGGTAGCGTACTGAGTCCGTCTGAGGTATTTGATTGTCTCCTATGTAAACTGGTGGGCATGTGTCGCGTCGCAGTGTGAATGTTATATGTTGGGATTTGTTATGGTTTAATTTCATTTTCCAAAGTGAGTACCAATTTTGTAAATGTAGTAAGTGATTTTGCAAATTTAGTGATGCCAATCTTGGGTTATTATGTATTGTTAAAATTGCAGTGTCATCGGCGTAGGTTGCAGTTAAAGTCTCAGAGTTTGTCGGTATGTCATGTGTGTATATAATGTATAATAATGGAGCAAGTATCGACCCTTGTGGAACCCCTGCCGAGATTGGTCTGACTGACGAAATCTCAATGCCTTGTCGGATAGAGAAAAATCTTTCGCAGAGGTACGATTGAAGTACCAGGTAATATGTGTGGGGTAGAATGGTCTTGAGTTTGAAGAGAAGACCTTGGTGCCAAACTTTATCAAACGCCTGGGCGACATCCAGAAATACACCAGTAGCGTACTTTTTCTGCTCTAGTGCCCCAGAAATGAAGTCAGTTACTCTGTGTAGTTGATGTGTTGTTGAATGAAATGTGCGGAAACCAAATTGGTGGTCAGGAATTATGTTTTTGTTAGTCAGTATGTCCACAAGTCTTGTATATAATAATTTCTCAAAAAGTTTAGAGCATACAGGAAGAAGACTGATTGGTCTGTAAGATGACGGATCGTTAGCATTTTTGTCTTTCTTATGTATCATTTTGATGTGTGAGTATTTCCACTGAATTGGGTATTTAGTCGTCCTGAGAATGCAATTGTATATTGTCGTAAGGAACACTAGGGCTTTTCTAGGCATTTGTTGGAGCGCCTCGGCTGTTATTAAGTCATAACCCGGGGCTTTTCTTCTAGGTAATTTTCTTATGTGGTTTGCAACTTGTGAAGGTGTAAATGATAAAGGCGGTGGTGTCAACTGTAATGGTATGTCTAGTGTATGAAGTATTAAGGTTTCATGTTCAGTGTTTGTAGAGCCAGTGAATGGTGTGAATACTGACGAGAGATGATCGGCAAACAGTTCAGACTTCTCTCTATCCGACACTGCCCATGAACCATCTCCTTTTCGCAGGGGTACTGACACCTCTCGATGCTTTAACAAATTTTTAGCATGCTTCCATAAGCTTCCATCGTCAGTCGATAGGCTTTTCAAGTAATTATCGTAATTAGTTCTGTTGTATTTCTGGATTTGTCGTTTAAGTTCATTGTTAAGTCTGTTGAACGTACGTCTGTCCGAGGGTAGTCTGTTAGTCTGCCATACCTTACGAGCTCTTCTCTTTGCTGTGATCAATTCCCTAATATATAGTGGATATTTCGGCAAGTCATTATTATTTGGCGGTGTCGGTAGACAAGAATTCCATGCAGCTTTTTGAACACTTGTGGTAAATGTTTCAACAGCCTCTTCGATTTCATCCACAGTTTTAATTGAACCTGGGATGGATAGGTCTTTGTCAAGGCGTTCCTTGTAAGCGTCCCAATCCATTTTGCCATTAATGAGCCTTGGGGTTCGTTCAACATTGTTGGGCTCATCAAGGATAACCAAGCGTATCAGGGAATGATCAGAGCAAAGATCGGAGCTCGTAGTTATGTTGTGAGGTATGGTCCGGAGTCCTTTTGTTATGAAAAAGTCTAAAAGGTCGGGAGTTTTCCGTTGCGAAGTCGGCCAATATGTCGGTGTGTCAGGTGATATTATGTCTAATGAAAGTTCGTGGATAGCAGCTTTCAAATTTCTTCCTCTAGGTGTGCATATTCGTGACCCCCATGTTTGATGCTTTGCGTTAAAGTCACCGCCTACTAAAAAGCATCGCCCTAGGTTCCGAAAATAATTGCAAAACATCGAAGATGTCAGTACATATCTCGGGGGACAATATACAGAAGCTATGGTGATTGTGTGATGCTTCGTGTGAAGTGTTATGCCTGTGGTTTGAATTTCAGGTGTAATGGGTAGCTGTAGAGGGTTATGTGAGAGAGATGTTCTTATCAGAATAGCTGTACCGCCGTGAGCTGTTTTGTCAGGGTGATCAGTTCTGTATGTCGTGTAATTTGATATATGAAATTTCGAATGTGGTGTAAGATGTGTTTCTGTTATCAGTGCGATGTCAGTGCGATTTTCGTGTAGGTACAAGTCTAGTTCTTTCATTATAATTTTTAAATATTTTTTATAAGAAGAGATAAGATTGATGAAAAGATTTATATGAAGAGAAAAGCAATCTATTGTAAATTAATCGCAAATGAGACCGGATAATAAGGCAGAAAAAAAAAATAGAAAGTTAGTCACGCCATCTAAATTGAAGGCGATTTATATTAGCCCATTTCTGGAAAGAGGTCTACTGCAGTCCCTAACAGAACGATTAATGACGAAGTTAAATATATTTATTATGAAATTCTTTATTTTCCCTTCAAATGACAGTTTTCATTAAATATATCTTCTCTGATCCGAATACTTCATTACTGAATTGATGAAATATAAAATACTAACCTTCTACCAGCGGTTATGAAAATAGAGCTGATATATTTTGATTAATATGAGACATTAAGAGGGGACGGGATCGTTCCATCAACGTTAAGAAAATACCGGCCCAAGTTGGCCGCTATAAATAACACAAGCTGTTTTCTTCTGTTGAGGATAACTATGGAAAGGTCAGGCTGCCATTTCCTAATCTGAAGCTCGGGTTGATTAGGTAATCTCTGGAACCTTTAAATAATTATCTTAATTAAGCTCTAATAAGTTCCATCTGCTCAAATGAAACCCGCGCCTCTATAAAAGGCATCTTGTGTTGAGTATTCGATAAGGAAAACTGGTTCTTCTGATCTGAGGCTTGCAGATAAAGGAGCTAGGCTTAGCTGCCAAGTCTTCACTATATCTATCGCACTGGAGGATAAAGTGCAAAGTTTGGTTTATAATCGATATAGATAAATTCAATAATATCGAATATGAATTATCGATCATATAGTTTATTGATGTTAACATTCAGTACCGAGGATTAGAGTACTTGAATTCCCAGTTATTTCTCTCTTTTCAAGAGATAGAGAAAAAGTTTTCCTGATTGGCTATTAATTTTTTTAAAAGATGTTATCAATTTATTGGTTAAGCCTTTAGACTCAAAGGGTCATTGGCTTTATTTTATCTTCTTCATCGTTTAATATTTCTTTTATAGTTTTTGTAAAACTATCCATGTCCTAATTCACAGCATCCTATTTGAATTTTACACAAGGTGATTTCTACCATCCTTGATTTTTTTTGTATTTTGTTCTTCTGGAAATTTTGACGGTTTATTTATCCATTTTCTTTTACAACTTTTTTTGCAGATTCTTGCTCAATAAATGTAACCAATCCTGGTATGCGACATAGTTTATTAGAGTTATATTTGTTAGCTTTTCTAGGCAAATTTACAAGCTGGTCTGGTCTTTCATTTTCTATAATCCCGCAGTATGATTGACCCAGACTCACATGACCTATTTGTAAGTTCCCATTACGTGTTAATTATTTTCCTTATTAATGATATAGTTGGGCCTGGGTTGTTGATATCCGATAATACGCTTCTAGAATCTGTTGTTAAGATACATTTTGTAATTCATACAACGATATTTCATATTTCTAAAATCTTTTGCAATGACACATTTTTATTTTTAACGAAGCATATTGTATTTTGGCTTTCCATTTTTTTTTTTTGTCTTCACATCTTGGTTTGCGCCTGTCAACCACTTCAACAAATGTGAGCTATGCTTATTAAACACGGGCATGTTAGACATGGGGAAGGATGGCACCCAGTGTTACCTCTTCCCTGGCGTGTGTCAGTTAATTTGGTTTGTTTATGAAGGAGATCTCTCATCCAACGCCTTTTTAATCTCCTATTTATTGGTATATCAGCTATTGTCTCTAATCAGTCGGTTGAAGTGGCCTTGTAAGTGAGTATGAAAACGTTTATAAAGTGTCTTGTTGTTGTGTTGGTCTGCTGTTTCTATTTGTAAGTCAGTATGTAGTGTTTTGTTAGTGACTTACCATGGTGCTTTTACTGTGAGTCTTTTTAGCTGTTCCGTATATTTGTAAAGAGTACGTCCATATTGTTTTCATCAAGTATTAATATGTATTTAATTTTTGTCTTAATCCCAGTTTTGAAGTTATAGAAAAAAGTGAGTAAAGTTGTAAGTCGATTGTTAAGGGTCTTTTGTCTCATCTTAACATGCGGGCCCCAGTTCATCCTTCTGTCAAAGGCAAGAAATTTTCTATATAAATTGGAGGGCAGGTATTTTTTCGAAGAGTGAACGTTATGTGTTTGGATTTGTCTTGATTAAGTCGAATCTTCCATAGTTTACACCAATCGTTATGTAAGTGTTGTTGTAAAACGGCATTGCCTTCTAAACGGAATTTATGGGTTAAATGATTTTCAAAATAATTTAAATGTTTTTTATTTTTTTGTAATTCCGCCTCAACTCAAAGGATCATTGACGCCCAATGGCAGAGTATATATATATATATATATATATATATATATATATATATATATATATATATTATTCATTGCATTTAAGACATTTGAATAGAGTGGAAACTACGTCATGCTTATTTTCTATTTGTTTCCTATCTGTCCGGCAAGGAAAAGTACCTACTCTCTACTATGCGAACAATTAATTTCCTCAAATTCTCAAAGGTCAATTCTTGTTCCCTTCTTTTACATTATACTCGGTGTCCCAAACATAGGGTAAAAAAATAATTGGGTAATACTGCATGTTAAACGGGGTAGAATGGCGCAGAAACGAGTATCCTATCTCAATCTGTTGAGGAGATAGAAATTGTTTTGTTTTTATTTTTAAAATCCTACTTTTTTTATGAAAATTGACAGTTTTGGTTTGGCGTAAAAACAAAAACGATGATATTTTCTTAATCAGCATTAAATTTTCTAAAATATGAGATGGTTCTAGTTATGTGAAATCCACTTTCAGTGGGACTTTTAACGCGCTAAACACAAAATATTTATTAAAACTTAAATTTTTAATAGTTTTTGAAAATTTCTCACTCCCCACTGGAGCACCCTAGAAGCTGTCAAATTTCCTAAAAACTGCAGGATTTAGTTAGCTTTTTAGTGGTGTGACCCATGATACAATTGCACTTCAACTTTTGAGTCTTTTTTATTTCTACACTAAAACAAAGTAGAGAAAAATATCATTTTCCAGAAGAAAGTAAGATTTTACAAATAAAAACAAAGAAAATTCTATCTCCTCTACAGATTGAGATAGGAAACTTGTTTCTGAGCCATTCTACCCCGTTTAACATGCACTATTACCCAATTTTTGTTTTTTACACTACGTCTGGGACACCCAGTATAAAGGATTAAACACAGAAATGTATAGCAGAAAGGAAGCAAAACATCGCAGTTGAAGAAGAAAAAAAGCTTATGGGAATATTCAAATAAATAAATCGGGCACCTAAGGATTTAAGGCCTAATAACGTCGTTCCTACTTCTTCACTTATTCATTCTATAGCTGGTAGCCCCACTGTGATACTATCTACTATATGCATACTATCCTCTCTGCATCGTATTACACCTGATACAGAAGACATACCTGGAGGGTGACCTGGACCTGTTGAAGGGGGATGCGGCGAGCCAGGACGCGGCTAGCTCTGAGGTGACCGAGGGCCGCCTCGCCGCCGCGCTCTGCCTCGCCAGCCACCGCTCGACCAGCTCCGGCCGTCTGTCGAGGAGGCCCATCACCTCCTCATCCTCCGCCCGTCACAACTCCCTGCGAAAAGAACATTAGTAGCATTAGTATAACATCAACATTATAAAATTATATAACAATATAACTTACTGTTACTTAGTTAGAAAAAATACTGAATCATGATCAATCAAAATACATCACATTTAACCTAAGAAAACATACTTGCCCCCCCGTTTATATTGACAAAAACCTCATACCGCAGACAGACCAAGTACACTATCTGGGACTTACGTTCGACAGAAGGATGGCATGGGAATTGACATGGGGTCCATATATTATAATGAACCATACGAAGCTTATCAAAAGACTGAAACTACTTTATCCAATCTTCTCAAAAACTTCAAAACAGAAATTAAAGACTTATACATACTTACTTACACCAATATGGACATACTCATCACAGATATACAAAACAGCTAAAAAGACACACTTAAATAAGTTTCAAAGATATCTATCAAAAAAACAAGAAAAGGAAGATATACTCCATTTTATAGGTGTACGTCCGATATTAAATGAACACAGGCGGAAATGGCTTAGAAAAAATACATTAACCAGGACAGAAGTGGTTAATTATTTAAATGGAAAAAATTGGATCGCACTTATGGGATATGCGAAAGAAGCCTGGGAATACGGTTATAATTGACTCCCGTTAGTAGAGGGCCACTTTTGTAATACTTGTATTTTATCTTATATTATTTGTATTTTTCTTATTCTTTTTTTTCTTTTTGTAAGTAATTATATCATTTTCAAAGTACATCTTTTTGCATATACTTTATTATATTTGTAAAGCTGTAATATAATATGCAAAGAGCGACAATGTAAATAAGCAATAGTTTACTAACGTAATCCTGAAGATTTAAATGTATTTATTTTGTAAACAAGCCACGACTCTCCTCTAATGGCCTAATGCCAAGAGTATGTGTCTAATTATTTTTTTGTTTTGTATTTTGTGTTCTAATAAAGACATTATTATATATATATATATATATATATATATATATATATATATATATATATCAAAACTTTTACGAAACTTTTTTTTATTTCGGAGGCTGTGGAACGCTCTTTAATAATATGTACATGTATATATATGTCAATATAGTTCCCGTACGTTGTAGTTGGAAGAAGATAAGAATATGTGAAATTAATGCAATCATTGACATACTTTCAAGTCATAACCAATTATTCAAAGAATTTCGATATTGTTTGAATACAAGATGGACGAAGCAATCGATCGGTAGACCGGAAGAAGAGAGGGGAGTGGGTTGGATGAGGGCTCCAAAAGTAGCGAGTCCAAAAGGAAATGAAGACCAAAGAATGGAAGAAGGAGAGAGTATGGTGGGGGGGGGGGCAGGAGGGGGCGGAGGGTGGGTCGGAGTTGTTAAGAAACCTCTCACTGTCCAGAATGACAAACATACTCATCAATACTTCTTCCTTTTCGATTGGGCTAATAATTTGTTAATGATAATCAGTAGTTCTTATGTGTCTTAAATGATATCTGTTTCCTTGATTTTTCCATTATATATAAATCATGGAATTACTAATTTGAATATTACTTCAATTACTTCAAGTAATTTTAATATTACTACATTAATTAAAAATTTGAATATTATTTTGAATAATAAAAATCAATATTTGTTTGTTCGTACGTCATGCGCTGCCCGCTTATATATAATAGACTATATACAAATAGAAACAGCAGACCAACATATAAAGACACTTTATAAACGTTTTCACACTCACTTACAAGGCCACTTCAACCGACTGATTAGAGACATGGTTACAGCTTCGTATACCAATAAATAGGAGATTAAAAAGGCGTTGGATGAGGGATCTCCTTCGTTAACAAAGCAGATTAACTGACACAAGCCAGGGAAGAGGTACCGCTGGGTGCCATCCTTCCCCATGCCTAACATGCCCTTATTTAAATTAGTGTAGATCTCAAATTTGCTGATTGTCGAAGTTGTTGACAGGCGCAAATCAAGATATGAAGACAAAAAAAATTGTTTTTTCAGGTACACTGGTGCGGTGCGCGCAACACACAACTTTCACTTACGAACTTAGATTAGAAATCGACGTGTGTCGATAATATGTAAACGCCATTCCTCAACTTCACACATTTTTCCACACCACATTTAAGTATATTCTTATATTTGTATATCTCCATAAGTTACGAGTATAGAGTATCTGTATAGCAAAATTTGGTAGTCCTCAGCACTTTTCGATTCATTATTGCTAATTTATTTATGAAGGGACTTCATCAACAGGGGATTTCATCAACAGTCTAGTTTTTTTTACTGCTTGCTTGTTTTTTTTTTTTTTATTACGAGTTGCTTTTTGCAAATACATTGTGAAGGAGAATCGATAAGTGTATTTACGTCTCTTATGCCTTTCTGGAAATCAAGAACGTTAACTGTTCCTCTAAAATCGCTTTATATTGTTTTCAAAAATTTATTATGGAACTAAAGTTTCTAAAATAAAATATAATTAATTAGACAACATCGTTACACCCGTTTTTGAGTAAATAAAAAAAACTCGTAAAATAGGGCAAAATGCATTAATTAAAGTGCCCCCTCCAATTGATCAATGTTAATGAACTTTTGACTGCCACATGGTGGGCATATACATACACTAAATACCGAGTTTGGTCAAAATCTTTAAAGCCGTTTTTGAGTAAAAAAACAAAAAAAACACGTGATAATGAGACAACATTTATTAAGTAAAGTGCCCCCTCCGTTTAACCAATTTTGATAAAATTTCGGCTGTCGCATCACGGTCATATACATAAATCAAATACCAAGTTTGATCAAAATCGTTAAAGCCGTTTTTGGGTAAATAAAAAAAAAAAACACGTGAAAATGATACAAAATTTATTAAGTAAAGTGCCCCCTCAAATTAATCAATTCGATAAAAAATTAACTGTCGCATCGCGGGCATATAAAAATACCAAATACCGAGTTTAATCAAAATCGTTAGAGCCGTTTTTGAGAAATTTGAAAAAACCTAAAAAATAGACAAGATTCTTTAAGTAAAGTACCCCTTCCGTTTGACCAATTTTGATGAAATTTTTGCTGTCACATCGCGGGCATATACATACACCAAATACCCAATTTCAGGTCTGTGCTGTTAATAGTTTTTGAGCTAGTCTGTTCACACACAGACACACAGACCATTTCGCGGGACTTGGTTAATTGGACCCAGGGGACCCCAAAACGTGTATTTCCGTTGAAAACCGGAAGTCGAAATTCGTCACTATCGCAATACTTTCCTTACTATATATTTCATATATAAGTAAGTGAAAGTAAAAAAAACATTAATTGCTCGAAATTTGTTATCAACGCTTTTCTTTTTTTTCACTTAACTATTTTTTCTGGGTATAAAATGTTACGGAAAATTTTCAATTAACTTTTACATTAATCTTGAACGTTTTTCTGACAACTAATAATTTTTTTAGATTTTTTTATTTAATAATTTAGGTGGAAAACAGGGTGGAGAAATATTAATGGGATCCAAGAACCCCCCTTGGTAATCCCAGGGTTAATTCTCAACCTCATGTATAAAAGGGATAGATCGGTCATCCAGGTGAATAAGTGATTAAGACGAACCACCTTGCTATTCAGGGAACGATTTTTAAAGTTTGAACATTATTGGTATAAAATCAGGTTTTCATTATCCAGCATTGAAATTTCGTCAAAAATAACAAAATAGTGGCGACTGATTATAGCCATTAAACCAACTGAATAGATCTTATGAGTAATGAGGTACTAGAGTTGAATAATTTTACAACAGATTTAACGATAATGATAATAACTAAATTTTAAATAAACTCCTGACTTAGTACACTTATTCAATAAGAATAAATCACCTCTATGCCCCCTTTTAACATCCACTTATTGACTTGAACACTTATTAGCTGGGACGAGAGATATGTTTTTACCCTAAAATTCGGAAAATAGTGGTTGGATTGACTTCTACAGTACGTTATATTTTACTAGAACAGTTTCATTATTAACTTTTAATGTTTAATTTAATTTAAAATAATGCTAATAAAAAAATGATATGTATACAATAGTAAAATAAGTCTTATTGGATTTCGTAAATTATATTTTTGCTGAATAATAGTTTTCTTCATTACCAACAAACGAAAATGGATGTTTGTTATGTTATGTTTGTTTGGCATCCAGGTATGCTACTAAGCCTAATCGGACGATGCTACATTGGGGGTCATTAAATAGGTTTAGTATAATTAGGATAGGGATCTTTAAATAGTCCCTGTCATCGTACAGGCTAAGGACCTCCATTTTACGTCCTATCCGAGGGACGGCAGAGCCAAGGATTTTTTACTCCCATTATATAATCCTAGGACGAACCCGCGACCTCTAGTATTGTAGGTTGCCATGCTAACCACTACACCACAGGAGATCCCAAGATTTTTTAAAATTTTATTTTCGATCACATGTTTCATTTTTCACACAACCGGATTACAAATACGAATAAGTAACGAGTAAATGTGAGTAGGACATAGGAATAATAGCGTGATTTTATTTTTGACAAAATAAGGAACATAGAGGATTTTGATGTTTATGGAGAAAAGAGGAGTTAGATGGTATGGTAGACCACCTAAGCTGGACTACCTTAAGTCCTCTAGCACTCGATATAGACTTGTAAATGTGCCACTTGTGATTGGTTGGAAGCTTCCTTCTGAAAGTTTTCTTCGGATCCTATTTAGTTAAATAGGATCGTCGAGATGTTTCTTGTAGGAGGAGATTATTCTGTTTTGTAAGAGGATTTCCAGACAGAAGTTTGTCTACTTCGAGTACTTTGCATTCTTATGTTGGATTAAATAGGAGCTTAGTGGTCACCTGTGGTGTAGTGGTTAGTGCAGCAGGCATTGTAGCATTAACGGTGGTTCTAGGATATTTTAGAGGGAGTAAAGTACAAAATACTTGGCTATGAGTCGCTCAGATAGGACGTAAAATGGAGGTCCCGAGCCTGTACGATGTCAGGTATTCGGTAAAGATCCATATCCCAATTATACCTGAAAGGGTGAATTTAAGGACTCCCAATTCAGCTTCGGCCGATTAGCAGCAGTAGTAGCGTAAAGGGACGTTAAACAAACAAGTAGTAACATATCAATGTTCTTCATATAAGGATTTTACATACAAATATGATTAGTTAACTAAAAAAAACTGGTATTGCTGACTCTATAAAAAATTTCAGTTTGGCCCCAAAACTGCTTCTATATATTTCTATGGCTACAAAAAAAAATGATCCGTTCACCCTATTGGTTCAGTTATAAACAATTAAAACTATAATTAATTAGATATATTTATTTAAAGGTTCATAAAATGAAGGGTCGTGTGTGTATAGACGTAATATAAATACAAAGGTAAACTGTAATTGAACAGAGCACATTAAAGGCAATGGTTTCCACTAAACCTTCCTCTGCGGTTCTAAAGTTGTAGACCACTTATGGAGGCGATACTAAAACTTTCTACCAGAAACCTCTTACATATTTATTGGCCATTAGAACCTTCCCACCGAAAATTGTACATCCTCAATGCACAGTGAATATCCATGAAATAACAAAATATTATCGGAAAATTTAACAACAATCAAAAGAGATTCATTAAATATTTCAAACATTAAACATAGTTCTATCATAAATTGAATTTTATAGTTGGGATTAGGATATAATTTTGAAAATAGGAATATATATTAAAACCCTTCTTTATCGATTTAAATAATTTCATTAAAGTAGGTTGAGTCGTTTGTTAAGGGTTTTTCGTTTCATCTTAGCATGCGGGCCTCATGTTATCCTTCTGTCAAGAGTAAGTCCAAGGTACGGTGTCAGTTTGAGACATTCGGACATTGTCTATATAAATACACACTTACACGGTCATTTCAACCAACTTTTACCAATTTTAGAGGCATGCAACAGCTGATATGCCCATAGCTAGGAGATTAAAAAGGCGCTGGTTGAGAGATCTCCTTCGTTAAAAATCCAGATTACCTGAAAAAAACCAGGGAAGAGGTACTGCTGGGTGCCATCATTCCCCATGCCTAATATGCCCTTATTTAAATAAGCACAGTTCACATTTGCTGATTGTCGATGTTTGTTGACAGTTGCAAAATAAAATTATGAAGCCAAAAAAAAAAAAATATATCATTGAATAGCATAAGAATGTAATCTAAAAATATAAGATGTCTTGTTTTTTTTTTTAAACAGTTTTAAAACGAATTCTTGGTTATTTATAAGTAAAAGTAATTAAGAACACTTTTATAATAGAAAAACACGGTAAGTCAAAAGTTCCACGAATAAATTAAAATGGAAAGCATTTGTACTGTAGGAAATCAAAGTCCCTTTTAATCGACATAACATAGAACATAGTACTATTAAAAGCGCTGATTAATATTTAATTTATTTTTGGAAGATTTATCCAATGTATCTTATTCCGAGAACAATACATCATATACATATAGTAGGTACATACATAATATACATAAATTGAAAATTGATTCCTCCTTTTACCCCTGGATTTATTAGCCTCCACACCTTTAAATACCGTCCATTCAATCATATCCTATCAGCCCAATCCATCACTTGCTTACTCTTTATTGTTACAATTATGTGTTAATTTAATTGATTAACTTTCTTCTATTCAAGATTAAAATTTTGTTATTATTCCATAATTTTTGTATTTTGATTCAATTTTTACTCCAAGGCTCTAAATACGAAAATTTAGCATCTTGTCCTAGAGTAAATAAAATCTGTATTAATAATGCATTTATTCATTTCACACTTGACATGGCATATGTTACAGTAGTTGGGTCCAACATTATTATTATTATTAGTGTTCAGTGATGTTGTTAAAAATAATTTACAAAAGTAAAAATGAAATATAATTATTAAACCATCGTTTAAATTGCGACAAGATGTTCTAAGAATTATGAGATAGAGCAAGCAAGGTCGAAATTCAAAATATAATATTTCATGATAAACCTCCGGTGGCCAGTAATTTAGGTAAAATTCTGGAAGGTCCTGGAATTTGACTCCTTAATGCCTTTGCCCTTCCCCGCACGAATCTGCAATTAACCCTTGTTAGCCTAATTACACCTCAGTGACAACCCAACGCCCGCTCATGTTTTTCGACCCAGCGACCTACTTCCTGGTTAATAATTGTATGATAAAAATTTAAGGACGCACATGCAGCTATACAAGTTATGGGTATTGAGGTTCAGAGTATTTCTAGTGTCCTAGAACCTGAACCATAAAACAATATGTTATCCAACATTCCAGAAAAAAGTGTTAGAAATCTCACATACGCTGCACAGACACGCAATGCACACTTATAAATATTAATACATCAGTTTCTTTTACAATATAGTTCCTCTTTATCATTATTCATACAGAAGAGTAATTTATTAAATTAAAAAAAAAATCAAACCAGAAAAGCGTATTATGGTTTTTACTTTCACTTACCTATATAAGAAATATATAGTAAGGAAAGTATTGCGATCGTGAAAAATTTCGACTTCAGTTTTCAACGAAATTACACGTTTTGGGGTCCCCTGAGTCCAAATAACCAAGTCCCGCGAAATGGTTTATGTATGTATGAACAGACTAGTTTAAAAGCTATAAGCCGTACGAACCTGACATTGGGTATATGGTGTATGCATGTGCCCGCAATGTGACAGCAAAAATTTCATCAAAATTGGTCGACGGAAGGGGTACTTTATATAAAGAATTTTGTCTAAGTTTTACGTTTTTTTCGATTTTCTCAAAAACGGCTCAATCGATTTTGATTAAACTCGGTATCTTGTGTATGTACGTTCCCATGATGTGAAAGCGAAAATGTCATCAAAATTGGTCAAACGGAGGGGGTACTTTACATAAAGAATTTTTTCTAAGCTTTACGTTTTTTTCGACTTTCTTAAAAACGGCTCCAACGATTTTTATCATACTCGGTATTGGTTGTGCGCGATGTGGCAGTAAAAATTTCATCGAAATTAATCGTTTGGAGGGGGCACTTTACTTAATAAATTTTGTCCCATTTTCACGTTTTTTTTTTATACTCAAAAACGCCTTTAACGATTTTGATCAAACTTGGTATTTGTTGTATATATATGTGACAGCCAAAATTGTATTAACCGTATCATGAAAATAAAAACTTTTATTTATCAATAAAAAGATCAATTTTAATAAATAAACCAATATTAAGCGATTTTAGAGGAACAGTAATCGTTCTTGATTTCTAGAAAGGCATAAGAGACGTAAATGCACCTATCGATTCACTTTCACGATGTATTTGCAAAAAGCAACTAGTAAAAAACAAGCAAGCAGTAAAAAAAACTCGACTGTTGATGAAAATAGTCCCTTCATAAATAAATTAGCAATAATGAATCAAAAGTGCTGAGAACTACCAAATTTTCCTATACAGATACTCTATAACTTATGGAGATATACAAATATAAGTATATACTTAAATGTGGAAAAAATTTGTGAAGTTGGCATTTACATATTATCGAAACACGTCGATTTCTAATCTAAGTTCGTAAGTGAAAGTTGTGTGTTGCGCGGATCGCACCAGATTTTTTTTTCACATTATGTCTTTTTATATGTATTGTAACGTGAAACAAAACAAAATACGTGATACATGAGAGTTCAAAAGTTCAACACTTATAGTTAGAACTGAAATAACAGTTGGAACAAACTGTTTAAGTACATGTTTGTGACAATACTCTAACGTATATTAAACTAATTGTAAGTTTTTTATATTTTTATTATATTGTAATAACGTACACAGTAATCTTATACTTATTAATTTAAGTTGATTTAATTTTACTGTGTCAAGAATGTGGGTTTTTTCATTTTTTTTTTCCTTATTGTAATTAGCTTGCTTATCTCTAAACGCGATGTAGGTAACCACTAAGAAAGAAATTTCAAAAATGTAACCCCTAAGGGGTTTAAATGGCGAAATTGTCGTTTAGCTCTAACGGACACCTATTTTTGCACTTCGAAAATAATATCTAATTTGGACTCATTTTAAAGATCTTGATACGACGAGTTTAACTCGAAAGCCCCTAGGGGACGTCGAAAACCATGTTTTAAAGCCGAAAAATGAAGCTTTCACGACGAGTAAGCAATTTTTTGTTTCGGCGGTTTTAGTAACTCTCTCCATTGCGCGTCTCCCTCTCTTCTACCGATCCGGCAGCTTCCTCCTCCAGCATTCCACCTACCGGAAGCTCCGATTCTACTAAATCTCCTTAGCATCAATTAACATATTATAATAAATCAATACCAAGATAATTATCACAGAATTGATTTTAAAGCCTCGCGGGCAAAGCCGCGACGGGGAATGCTAGTTTTTAATGTATGAGAAAAGGTAAATTTGTAAGTTATAAAAGCAAATGCTTGTAAAACTTGTATTTACATTATTTTGTAAATTAAAAAAAAAAAAAAAAAATTCGATACTCGATTACTATCTAAGCTGGCCTAGAACTTTCAGGTCGTTCTTCTTCAGACTAAATATTATAGATTTGTCATGAAGCTCAAATCATTGTGTAGTTGTCATGTATAGTTAAAGAGTGATACTTTTTTGTAACCTGTTCAATTATTTTAGTTTTCATAGTTTGCGCGGCATTGTAAATTAATATTTTCGTTTAATAAAAATCGTTTAACCCACATAAGTGTTGAAATATCTCAAATATTTTATATAATTAATTTTTTCTCAGAAAAAAAATTAATAAATGACAAAATTCATCTTGGTAAGATTTAGTATAGGTCGTTATCATCGACAGCTCGTTTTTTTGTTGGTTTTTTTTCTTTCGAATTTTTATTTTTACAAAGATCATAAAGTTCTAAAGTACCTAGTAAGTATAGATTAGATATTGGATAGAGTTTTACAAGAATTTCAGAATTCATATTAAAAAATATGAGCGAAGATAAAATGAATACTAGAATAAAGAAAAAAAAAATATGAAATGAATTTATATGCGTTTTTTTTTATAGTTAACTCTCACAAATGATGGAAACTGGAATTAATAAGAGTGAAAAAAAGAAAAGCTGTTATTTCGATAGTTACACTCGGAAAATTTAAGTACGTGCCTAGATAACTATGATCTGGGCTAGCTTATTAACTGCAGTATGCGATATTTCCCGAATTTATGCATGGTATGTAATATTATTATCTACCTTCCCTATTATGGGGAAATATCTAGAGTCATATAGGCTATATAAACCCGAAGATGGAAAAAAAAACTTCAAAAATAAAGATAAAATGTTTGCATCGGAAACTGCGAGTTAGAGTACTGGAAGTTTCAACTTGCCCCAGATGCCGCACCATGAAATCTGTGAGGCATAAACTACTACAATGCCAAATGTACTCTGGATTGAGACAACAACTGAAGATAAAAAATACCTAAGAAGATATCTTCTTGGACGACGAAAATAAAATCAAAGTTTTATTTGAATTCCTCAACATAAGCAAATGCTATAATAAAACATAGAGACTGATATACAATAAATAAATATTTTTTAATCCAATGCTTATTTAACTTAATCCCATAAAAGAAATTAGATATTGGATAGAGTTTTACAAGAATTTCAGAATTCATATTAAAAAATATGAGCGAAGATAAAATGAATACTAGAATAAAGAAAAAAAAAACATGAAATGAATTTATATGCATTTTTTTTTTTTTTTATAGTTGACTCTCACAAATGATGGAAAATGGAATTAATAAGAGTGAAAAAAAGAAAAGCTGTTATTACTATAGTTACCCTCGGAAAATTTAAGTACGTGCCTAGATAACTATGATCTGGGCTAGCTTAATAACTGCAGTATGCGATATTTCCCGAATTTATGCATGGTATGTAATATTATTATCTACCTTCCCTATTATGGGGAAATATCTAGAGTCATATAGGCTATATAAACCCGAAGATGGAAAAGTCTGGGCGAGAGGAGAGCAGGTTGGTCCCAAGGGAATCAATATCCAACTGATCCCTCTGGCACCGGACCGCTGCCTTTCCTTCTGTCTGCCTGTGCTCTATAGTTCTGTCAGTAGGGTCTTGTACACACACTGCACAACAGAACTGTACACAACTTACAATGACTAAAAATATACACCACAAGACCAGAACTCTGCCCATACTAAACAGGCAGAATCGAAGAAAGAACAAGACGTGACATAGACAGAAGTATACATAAAACTGACCGGATGACACTATAAAGGAAGAACCCTATTCCATACAGAGAGAACTATGTACAATATTGACAGACTATATACAACAAACAGGTAGAAATATGCCCATATTCATAAAGAAAATAGAAAAATGAGTTGCTAATTTTAACTCAATTTTCATTTCTGTGGATTTATTTTCGGATTTCCCAACTTCCATGATATTGTAATGTAGCGGCATGACAGTTCATCGACTGCGATTTTCGAGATCGATCTAGAAGCCAATAATCGATCAAGGGAATTGTGGCTCGAACGAAGAGTGCCTGCTCTGCCTTGTTACCAGCAGCTTGGTAATTATTCAGGTTTTCAGGTTACCCCAAGATACCAAAATCGGTCACATTCGAAACATCGGCCAAAGAACCAGCAACGGCAGAAGACGAACCACCTACACCGCAAGGAAAAACTCAAGTCAGGACCCGCTCGGGAAGACTGTAAAGAAGAAGCAGCCATTCTATTGTGACTCCGTCGTCCAGGGGGGGAGCGATGTAGAGGCATGACAGTTCATCGACTGCGATTTTCGAGACCGATCTAGAAGCCAATAATCGATCAAGGGAATTGTGGCTCGAACGCAGAGTGCCTGCTCTGACTTGTTACCAGCAGCTTGGTAATTTTTCAGGTTTTCAGGTTACCCCAAGATACCAATTACCAACTACTTGCATGGATGTTGATAATTGGTGAGGTATGCTGGCTAACACTGTTCGTTAATACTAGTATTAGAAACAGACTGTTATCACTATTATCTTCATTGCTGTTTTTGGAAGAATAACCATAATTTTTTTTAAAGAAATTATTTTAAGAATAAAGAATAAAGAAATTATTTTTTGTGCTGTATATAATTGGACCAACTTTTCCGTAGTTATCAAGTCATTATTAACGTGAATTTCTTTCCTTTTTATTTTGTTATGTTCTCATTTAATCCTTGTAAATAAAGAAAAAAATTATTTTACGAAAATAATTTATTTATACGATTTCCCTTTCTGAACACGCTTTAGTTTGTTAAGAGCCTTCTAATTTTATTATCAAAACATCTTAACAATAATAAGATTTTTTTTACACTGACAGGACTATGCACCCCACACAGACATAACATTCATTTATATACAAATGACGAACAGATATTCATATAAAACAGAGCAGAATGTTCAGTTACGTTTAGTTCCCTCTGTATACCATTTATAGATTAGTAAACACTCGCTAGAGTGTACTTATATCAAAGTAGTCGTAATACTTTTTAAACAAAGCTAAAAATACCAAACAAAAAAAATTCTTTTAAAAAAACTGTGCCAAGTTTAATCTAATAGACAGTTCCAATACTCTCTAAAAATATAACTGCCATAATCTTTGAATCTACTTTAAAAGATTCAAGGACTTGTATAAAATAAAATCCAAAGGCAAAATGAACAACACCCACGCTCGACGCCTTCAAAGAAGATAGAAAAATGATTAGCTAATTTTAACTTAATCTTCGTTCCTGTGATTTTTTCTTTCGGATTTCTTAAGACCCATAATATTTTATAATATAAGTTCGATATAAATACGTATATTCGACAATATGGACAGTTCAAAGAAATACTATTATAATAATTGGGAGAGAAAGGCACTATTGTAAGGGAATGCTACACCTCACGCATTAGCCCCTAAGAAACTATACTTAGTTTACGATAGGTTAAATGATGGTCAGGATTTTCAGTTTACAATGATTTTATTATGGTAAGCAAACGTTTCGATCCAACTTGTGAATCTTCATCAGGGCTAAAAGAAAACAAATATATGAGTACCTATGCTAGAGGGTGACCAAAAATGGATACATAACAGAACTGATAATAATATAAAAGATGGTGTATACATGAATATTAAAATATCATTAGCATTATCAGTTCTGTAATGTATCCATTTATTGTCACCCTCTAGCATAGATACTCATATATTTGTTTTCTTTTAGCCCTGATGAAGATCCACAAGTTGGATCGAAACGTTGGCTTACCATAATAAAATCATTGTAAACTGAAAATCCTGACCATCATTTAACCTATCGTAATTGAAGAACAGTTGACCATCTCTCATCTCTACTATACTTTGTTTAAGAATTTCTTTTATTTTTTATTAAGAGAGGATTGAAAAAAGTTCTCGCCTTTTCTTGGATGTGTATTGTTGTTTTTTAAAAATAATTAAAAAAATAAGTTTTCAAATTTTATTAATTTCAAATTTTTTTCAAAGAATGTAGCGTTGAAGGAAATTTTGGTACTTAGAGGTTAATACAGATGTAGAAAGATTAATCCTTTGGTAGGGACTTAAAGTAACACGGGTTATCGTGAGAAATACTGCACAATCCATAAGTAATGTACGTCCTATGTATTTCCCGTCGACTCAAACAATAAGGAATCTTATTGAAATAACAGTTCCTTTCGCATCATAACTGTTATTTTAATTAACAATATGTGAATTAGTTGGCAGTCGTAGAAAGAACTAGCGATTAATTTATTATTTCCTTTGATCATATAGAGGTGCTCCAAGTAAAAACACTCACTTGAAACTTTCGTTTCGTAAAAAAAAAAAAAAAAGTAGAGAATAAGTATAAATGCTATCAAATGAACATATTGACAGATATTTCTTTTAGTAATATCTAATATATCCAGGGTTCACCTGTGGTTTAGTGGCTAGCGTAGCAGCTAACAATGATAAAGTTCACGGGTTCGTAGCCCACCCCAGGATTTTTTAAAGAGAGTAGTAAAATCATTGCCTTTGCCCTCCTTCAGATGAGACGTAAAATGGAGTTGCCGAGCCTGTACGATGTCAGGTACTCCTTAAAGATCCCTATCACAATTATATTTGAATACGCAATATTTAGAGCACTGTAGCAATCGGCCTTAGCAGAATTGACCTTAAATAAAGAGCATAAAGTGACCTTAAAGAAACTGTTATAAATATAAAGTGTTTTAATGTTTTAGGACCTTTTTATGATTCAGAACCATTGTGTAAAACAAAAAAAGTTATATAATTTCTGGGCGTTCTGTTCGAAATGTTTGCTGCTGTAAAGTTTAACATATGGAGAACGGCCATCACTTTTAGTAAACAGTTAATTCTGCCATCGTTAACTCTGTGGATTGGATGATTGCTTTCATATAAAGTTGTAACGGATAATTTTTTTCTCCAGAGCCAGAGTCTCCAGTAAACAAGGCTTCCCCGATACCCTGAGGGACAGAACAAAGTTTCCCCCAACAACGCTTCCGAGTCAAAGTTTCCCCATCTTTCACCAAGTTCCACCACACTCGCGCCTAGTCGGGTTTAATTCCCTGAAGAAGTCCTGAGGTCTCCTCTAGGATCGTGGCCAATTCATTAAGTTGCCTTCCGAACTTAACTGATCGAGGAACAGCACAAGTAGAATTGGCAATATACAACTCCATCTAACTAGGTTCTGAGGATTCTCAACTATTTGTAGGAACTATATATAAACTATAACGTTGTATTATCCTGCGATGAAATACATAAATGAGTGAACTAATAAACTTGTCAATGCGTGCGTAGAAACGAATGCTAAGGGGTGCTGGGATGGCCAAGTGGGCAAACGTGTCGCCTCTATCAACCCACATATGACTGGGAACCCAATGTCAGCAAGTTCAAAACCCGGAGCCCGGGGAAAATGTATTAATACTCGCCGTTAATCACTCACCCTCTCCCCAGGAAACCCCTTATAGTCTAAACGGTGAGGAAGGGTAGGATCTTAAATAGAAAAAAAACATGCTAAACCCAGAAATATGTATTTTTCAAAATTGAATTTTTTTCATGATGTAATTTTCTTTTTATACAGCTTGTTCAAATTTTCTACTTTTTTCATTTTTTTTTTGATAATTTTTCTTCATTTTTGAAAAAAAAATACTATTTTTTCCCATCTAAAATGACGTTCTTTTATATTTTTAGTAAATATTTTATTTGTTAAAGAACATAAATTAAGATTAAAGTACAATGAAAATATATTTAGATGTAATTTTCTTGTTTGTTTGTTTCTTTAACGTCCATTTTTATGCTACTAAGGCTAATCGGACAATGGTACAGTGAGAACCCTAAATTTTGCCTATCCAGGAATAATTAGGATAGGCATCTTTAACGAGTACCTGACATCCTACAGGCTCGGTACCTCATTTACATTTAAAATACATTTAGATTTAATTTTCTTTTTTTACAGCTCGTTCAAATTTTCTGATTTTTTCATTTCATTTTTTTTTTATAATTTTTTCTTTACTTTTGAAAAAAAATACTATTTTTTCCGAACTAAAATGAAGTTCTTTCTTTATTTTTAGTAAAAGGATAGAATATTTTATTTGTTAAAGTGCATAAATTCTTCTACTATTCTTAAATTCTTCCCTGTAAAAATCCCAGGGCTACCGTCCGATAAAGTTACAAGTAACTTCAAACCAGTTTTCGCTTATACTGAGCAATCGAGGTAAGATCTAGGTATTGAAATCTAGCCTAATTATCTATCAAGATTCATGGCACTGAGAAAAAGCTTTAAACGGCCAATATCATCAATACTATTAGCAATGATCCTTCAATATTAAATGCATTAATTCAATTCTGACTATATTTTATATAAGCATCATATCTAGAGGTCTATCTTGTATATAATAATAAGAGGTGCACAGGGGAAGAGTTACTATGTGTAATATTGCAGAGAAGTAAGTCCTATTTCATTATTCTGGGCGATGTAAAATCCTGGATGAAATGACAAAAAAAAAAAACATTTAGGTTGAGAACTAAAAAGAGATCGCATTGAAAACGTTGGTCGCGGTAGCCAGGAGGGGGGGGGGGTAAATACAAATACAAAAAACGCATCTTGGTTACGTAAAGACATTGTGACAATGAAACAAGAAGAGAATGGCAATTGTACAGTGAGAAAAGAACAACAAAATATGAACAAATTCAGAGAATGAACAGAATCAACAAATTCAGGAGCTTAACTTCCAACAAATGAAGAGCGGGAGGGAAGTAACGATGCTGTGGGTTCCTTCTCTTGTCGGAATTAAAGGAAACGAACAAGCTGACCAATTGGCAAAAGAAGCAGCCAAGAGCTCTGACCCTCCTGATCGGAAATACATAGTTCCCTCCGAATGGGCCAAACAGATCAAAAACAGAGTAAAGGGAAAATGGAACGAAGAGTGGCAAAATACAGAACGTAATCACCTTCGCCTGATCAAAGAAGAAAACCGTGTCTGGGTGCCACCAAAGAACCTAAGTACGAAAGAAGCAGCCATAATAACCAGACTTAGAATTGGTCACTCGAAGCTGACTCACATCCACCTGCTTATTGGACTTCACCGGCCAACTTGCCAAACTTGTGATAATGCTCCTCTTACAGTGGAACATCTCTTCGTATTTCACAAATACTCGAAGGAACGCCGCGACCTCAACTTCATAATGCCGTATAAATTCATAATCCCTATAAAACAAACATTGGTATAGAAAAAACCCTAAGATACCTCAAGAGAACAAAATTAATGCCATACACTTAAGAAGATCAGTCGTCGCTAATGGCCAGAGCAGTCGAAGCGACGTTAAATAAAAAAAAATAAAAAAAAAAATATGGAAACAATGTATTGTAATCTGTATGCAAAAATATATTTTTTTTAATTTCTTTTCCTGATATATCCGATCTTCAATTTTTTATAGAACCATTTTTTGAGTACAATTTCAAACCTTGAAAGCATTTATCAACAATTTTTTTTTTAGTATTTATCCTTAATTATTCTTCCATTTTATAATGTGCGAATAATAAATTATTCATATGTTTTCTAAAACTTTTTTTTTTTTAAGTTTTACGAGGCCGGTACGATTCCGTTAGGGACAATGCTTTTTTCGTTTGATATAAGGCTTATTAAATAAAAAAAAAGGATAAATAGGCTATATAGATAAGGATAAAGGAAGATTGAGTAAAGCGGGAGTTAATACAACAGAAGAAGAAAGACTAACGAAGCGGGTAATTATGCCCTGCGCAGACCTGGATAGCTGACCACATAGTTGTTGAAGAATGTCATCCCAGGTGGGGCTATTCTCTATAAGGGAGGCCACTGCGCTCTGTGCTGCTCTTCGTGTCCTCTCCACAGCAGCTAGCATTTGTGGAATTTCTTCTGAGCAAGGTATTTTGAAAAAAAGAACCTATCTTACATAAGCACACTTACTTAAACCTATACGAACATACTATTCACTAATATATCACGTCATTGCCAAAAAGAAATTTGCAAAAACTTCAAACCTGTCAGTCAAAAATATTGCCTCATTTTTTAAAAGCGCCTTCTTACGTTGGCAACAGTCGAGGAGCACATTAAGACTTTACAGACGTTCACGGAAATACAAACCTCCTCATAAGAGATATGGCTACAGGTGATATGCCCATCAATGAGAAGTAGGTTAAAAAGGTGTTGGAAGATCTTCCTCTTTAACAGTACAGAATAACTGAAACAAGTCAGTGCAAGAGGTATTGCTGGGTGACATCCTTCCGGCTGACATGCCATTACGGCCACATGTCTAGTAAGAAAGGCCATCAAATCAGCTGATTTTTATATTTGTTTAAGGTTTATATATTTATGTTATACATATTAGTACTTTGTGAAAACATTTTTATTAGGCTATACGCGGTTTCCCGAGCCGGGGGAGACGGGGGATTATTATTATATTCCCCGGCTCCGAGTTTTGAATTGGCTATTTTCGGGTTCCAAATATATGAAGGTTTTCGGAGGCAAGTCGTATTTCTTAACGCGTTTGCCCACTCAGCCATCCAGCCACCAGGTGTGGGTTATGTTGTTGACAGGCGCGGATTTACATCTGGGGTAAAAAATATATATATAGAGGTACACCGTAATTTTTAATTACGTAATTAAGTTGAACCACCAGTTTTTTTTATTTATGTCCACCAGCTTTACTATGTCACTATTAGACCTCAATATCTTATTAAACCGACAATAATAACATTAATATTTTCTAATTCTATTGAGCTAATTTTTAAGGGTTTAGGTGAAGATATACAAGTAAGAAAATATTTTTTTATAAATTAATCATTATTTTTTGTTTTAATAAATAAATTTTTTTGAATTCTACTTCAAATATGTAGTAGTTATTGCAGAGAGTTCTTTACATGTTGCGATGTTTCCTTCAGTATCTTTAGTCAGTTCCGACATATCGAATCAAAATATATATTTCTGCAACTCATCATTCAAATTCATTTTTGTGTGAAAAAAGTTTAAATGGGTTTGGGAAAAACGTTTATATTTTTTTATTTTTAAAACATATTGAATTCAATCTTGAGCAAGATATTTTACGACCGTTTCTGTGAGAATTTGAAGAAATTGATTGTGCCTCCTATTACCAGGAGATTGATGCTCCTAAGCTGCCTCATTTTACGATCAAAGTTGAAAATCGTTGGTAATTTATTGAATATAAAATCCAAAGCCCAAGAGATTACTATAAACAACTATATTTTGTTAAAGTGGCTTATTAAGTTATTAAAAGGTCGTCCTCCCTGGTCTACAACTTTAAAAATGTTCTAGATTAACTCCGGCCTGATTTATGAGGAAGAGATAGAGAGAAGAACGAAAAAGTCTTTGGTCTTAATCCAAAAACAATGTTTTTTTTTTTTTTGTAACTTTGTGAGTGGATATCATGAGAGGACCTTCTATGTATCTTGACACCGAAAGGATATGGATTAATGTTTTGCGAAGAGTGGCAAGCAAAAAATTATTCCAACCTCCCCCCCCCCCCCTTAAACTCTATGCCGATTAAAGTAAACATTTCATAAAAATATTTTAGGAAATATATTTTTATGGAAAATAAATAACATCTGTAGGTGAGTATATTGTAAAAAAGCCGATTTAACTGATTGAATCAAAACAACGTAAAACTGAAACATTTTATGCTTAAGCTCTGAAAAAAAAAGTAAGTCACCCTAAATCTCGCCACCCTCTGAATTTGCCCACTCTCCCTTGTTCAGATCGTAAATGGAAAGCATTCCTTAAAAATGTAACTAATTTAAAAACTTTTTTTATTAATTTATGTGTTTCACTAATTTTTTGTTGTTAAGTTTAAGTGATTTCAGAAATTTATAACTACTCATAATTTTCTTGTAAATTGTAAACTTTTTTTTAGCATTACAAGTAATATGAAATAAGTGGGTTTTTGTACAGGATGAAACTGTTAATGTCGATTTTCACCTAAACCTTATAATGTTTTTTTTTTTCATTTTTTTTTTAACTTTTAATCTTTATTCACACCTGTTATTATAATAATAACAATCAGTCAATGTGCTGGCACTAAATTTAGAATATTTTGATTTATTTGTAATGTTATAATGATTTAATTATAATAACTAATTATATAGTTATAATAATATTAAAATTTATTTTACTTTAAAAATTTACAAGAAGGAAATGTCAAGTTGTCGCTTATCAATTCACATAGAAGAAAAATAGTTTATAAACCCAAGAAAATTCTGAAGTTCTTACCGCCGGCATTGCAAGTTCTTGGAAGTTATGTTCTGACTTTTTGCTGATTAATCACTTCACATCTGACCTCTCACGTTCATATTCCACTCGAGTTTCCAAAGACCTTAAACTTAGTTACGAGTGCTCTATCAACTATAGAGACATCAATTGAATCCTGATTTTATCGAACTTAACTTTACAGAGAGTAATAGTTTAAAAGAAAATTTAAAGAAATAAAACCCTGAATAAAACTATCGCCAATAAGGCAGAATAATATGCTTGAATAAAAAAACCATAAAAACTCGATTAACAAAAGAATAGAAAAACTGCAACAAAAAAGAACGTTAAATTAAACTGTAAAAACCTTAATCTGTTTTTTTATATCTCTCCTCGTAAAATGACCATCGCTCCAGCTTAATTAATTGGGAAAGGAAAAAAGAAAATATCGGTTTTATTTTTAGATCCTTGATGAAGTAAACGAAGGGTAATATTTCAATAATGGCCTCGGGTATAGTTCAACGCTAGGGGAGATTGTTTAAAGCCTTTACTTTATATTGCACTCATTCATATCTTTACTTTTTTTAATACTTTTTTTTTTAAAATAATATATATAGTAACGGGATGAAGATATATATTAATATATATCTTATATACTAGGTTGAAAATATATATTAATATCTCTATATATTTTAATAAATATCTATATACTATATTCGCGTTTCTTTCTATTTCTATGGCAATGTTTATCAAAAGTACATGATTGATAAATTTAAAAATTATCGTCCTTCAGGAAGTCCTATTTTTCGGAAATACCTCTGGGACCTTGAGGGGTCAATAGATATTTTTTCTTAATTATTAGACTACTTTCATCATAATGAGACATAAAAATCATTTTAAAATTTGTTGAAAAAAAACTTTTCACGATATTCTTGAAACAACAATGATTTATTGGGAATTTTCAAATTTCATATTTCAAATTTATTAAAAAAAAATTTTTTTATTAGAATTAATAAATAATTACTAAATTACTACATCAAACATTTATGATCATACCTTAACGGTAGATTTAGACTAACTTATTGGTCTATCACAAAGTTCAATAAATTTTAAAAATTTATACCTACATTAAATTTTTATCAATATCAATGTATATGTATGCATGTATATTATCTTAAATTAATGCAAAAAAAAAAAAAGTTTAGTGTTTCGTCCGCAGTAATAGTAGGAGGCGCGGTTACATTAAATAAACATGCTTGGAGGGAATTTTAGCCATTGGCTTCCCAGCCCCTAGCAGATGAAAAACACATTTTCCTTTTCCTCAAGAGGTCTTCAGGGAGTTTCCGCAACATTTTCATGGCTAACAAATAGGCGATATTATTAACACAAGTTGGCATATTATTAAGAAATAAAAATAAATAAAATAATGACCGAGAAAATGAAAATAAATAAATAAATAGAGAAAAACCTAGTTTAGTTTAAAAAGAATCTTCAAAAAAGTAGAGAATAAAAAGTTTAATTCATGTTAGCTCGTTATTTATTACTTTTGTTACGAGGGTTCTTACTTTGGAAGTTAGGAATGAAGAGGAAAAAGAACAGTAAAACAAACACTAAAAATATTGAGGAAAAGGAAGAAGATTTATCTGCAGTATTGACGATTCAATTTTTATTGATCTCTTGAGACAATTATTTGACACTTTTTGTTGACAAGCGTCCAATTATGATTTTTCACATGTAATTGTAATATGCTATGTATCTATAAAAATAGCAGTGATGGGCAGTATCCCAGGAAAAAGTATTTTTAAATAAAATATCCTGATACTCTTTTTAGTGGATAGACGTTTTTCCTCGAATCTTTTTCTCGTTTTTTGTATTTATAAATTATTTTGGTGTGTAGATACCAAATAGAACACTATCTCTGTTTTTATTTTAATTTTATAAACATGTATCTTTACCACTAATTACTAATTTTATACTTAGTATGTAAATATTTAATGCAATGTATGGCCACACTGTCAAGTTTTCTTTATCACGTATCTATAATGTATTCTAAAGGGGCATGAGTACCAGGGTAATAAAATTATTTTTAATTTTATTTTATTTCATTTCAAGTAGAGTTTTGAAAATGATTCTTTAAAAACTGTAGAAAAAAACTTAGGGTCACCTGTTGTGTAGTGGTTAGCATAGAAACCTACAATACTAAAGGTTCGCGTCCCGAGGTGGCCCTAGGATTTTTTATTGGGAGTAAAAAATCCTTGTCTATGCCGTCCCTCGGATAGGACGTAAAATGGAGGTCCCGAGCCTGTACGATGGCAGGTACTCATTAAAGATCCCTATCCTAATTATACCGCGATAGGCAAAATTTAGGACTCCCAGTGTTGCATCGTCCGATTAGCCTTAGTGGCATAAATTGACGTTAAAACAAACTTAAACTTTTTAGATATTTTCGTTGTTAGGCTCTATAATTGAGTTTTGGGGGCTAGGATTTTGAAAATAGTATCGATTTTGAAATTTCGTAGGAAGGAGTCTACATAACAATAAATTTATACTTGTAGTATTTCTTCGACATGAGCGAAAAAAAATTTTAGGGGGGGGAATGAGATTGCGAGAGTTCCTTAGGACTATTGTATCTCCGAAGGGTGGATGTCAATAAAATTCCGAAACGTCAGACCACCACTCTAGTTTCAGTTGCCACTCGTTCATTTTGAATTTAAAAATGTGTATGAAATAAGTGATTAGTCATCATATTTCCATCGAATTATAATGTTATACAATTTTCAAAATTATCGGACCAATTATTATAATCGTAACCGCTCATGCCATAAAAATCCTAAAAGTGTAAATTTTTGGATGGGTGAATAGGGTATCGGCACATTACCGATAGGAAAATCATTCATTTAACCGAAGAGAAATCTCTGATGGATGGCACTATGAACTGATAGTTGAAGCCGTGCTGGAATAAATAAAGATTAATAAGAATAAAAAAAATGAACTAATACTTTTTTTAAACATTATTTTTTTAAACATCTGGTACTCTGAATTTCGGATAAAATTTGCCAAATTCTTACCTAGAGTATGCAAGACCTATAGACCCATGTTTTTTCTTTATTGATAATTTCATTAGTTTATTATTAATGGTTAAGAAATTTAATTACCTAACTTCTATAATAAAAGCTCTATTTTTCCTCTGAATTTCCTCTACCTCTTAGCCATTTGATAAGAGTATTAAATAGACTGTAGGAACAACAGTGAACTCAGAAAATTAATAATCCCTCTCTACTTTTGAAAACAGGAGGAAAAAATATCATATTTTTGTTTGATTTCCCAGAATAAACATAACTGAAAATGTTGGTAGAGATAGGAGAGAACAATGGAAAATAAACTACCGCGGCCTTCTAAATACCAGGCTTGTTCGGAAAAGATAGAGGAAAAGCGAACGGGTAAATTTGTTTTGGGAAAGCGTTTTTCCTCCGTGCTGAAGCATCACGCCCGCTTATTATAAGCTGCAGAGCCCCGGGCGGTAAATCTGATAGCATGTGGAAATATTACTGAATGGTTTTTCTCTCCCATCAACTGTATACATGCTTTATATACACAACATACGTATGTAAATTATACAAGCAAATCAAACTAAGCTATAAACTAATACAGACAACTATTGGCCTTCCTAAACATAAAAAGGAAAAAAAAAACAACTTCCAAAAATTTCTATTTTTAAAATTATTCATCATTTCGAATTGAATTTTAAATAATTTAAAAAAAAAATCATAAAGAAAGATAACCTATTACATTAGGTTTTTAAAAAATGTTATATACTAATATAGTTAGTTAGCTCTTTATAAAATTATATAAATATAGTTAATAATAGGTTTATACGTTCTGATACCAGAAATTAAAATCATTACTATCAGCATGTCAAATTTATATATATGTTCTGAAGATTCAATTTTCTTATCTTTTAGGAATAGTATTAAGATTTGTTGTTCTTGGTATTGATAAGGAATTGGAACTATTATAGTATTTAAAAGCATCATGTTATGATTAATGGAATAAAAATATGTCAAAATTTCATTTATCATGGGTGTATAGAACCAATGTTATAAGAATGTTAATAACTCGATTTATTGTAAATATCAGTTGAAAATATACTTCTAATATAACTAGAATGAAGAAGATTTTTAGACTTGTTTTTTTTTCAAAAATCACACCTCTACTCATTTTTTGAGGATTCGAAAATGGTATGGTAAAAAAATTGTTAAAGGGATAAATATTATCAGAAATAATATCACCTAACCACAAATTATTTTATATAGATTTTCATTCCATATAATAAGACATTCTTTATTACTAATGCTCATCAGAGATTTGTTAGGAGTTATTATAAATTATAGAAAATGAATAATACCATTGGATGTAATGTAAAACTTATCAAGAATATCATTCACGAAAGAAATTCAATAACGTTTACAGAAAGAATAAAAGTGTCTCATTCCAAAAAAAAAATCAATGCTTTCTCTCCGGACCCTTTCTCGGGGGACAATAGGCAATAAAGTAGGTATATCTGAAAATTTAAGTGTACCTAATTAATGTATTTTAACTTCATTATAAAAGTTATTTATTTAACTGAAAATCAAACGGAACTCAATATAAATTGTTTATAATCATAAACAAATTATATTATTTATTTATTAGAAGTATTTAATCTAGACTCTGACATCTCCAACTAAATAAAAATTAATTTTTGGATTTTTTTTTGTTATCAATAATCTCATCACGTTCTTAGCAGTAATGTTTTATTCTTAAGCTCAAGACCAAGCTCATACTTAACATGTTTACGTAAACGAATAACTATTTGATACGATAACGGAATGAACCTACTACGTATCGAGATAAAATAATAAAGAGATTAAGTTAGTATTAGTTCAGTAACAGAGATTTTTCACACGTAGCCCCAAATCGCTAACGTTCTTCCTTTCATGGCAAACCGACTGTATTTTCTTCATTTTTTCAGATATAATTTTTTTAAAAATTATAATTAAACAAAATTAATGGGAGCAATAATTTCAGTCATAATTTAGTGAATCCAGGTTGTCCTTGTATAGCATATTTATAATGTCCAAATATGTTTGAAATATAATTATTTAAAGACGCTTAAATGAGAGTTTTTTAAAAAGTAAAAGGGAGACATGTAATAGAATGAATAAAATAAAATCAAAAAATAAGCAAATGAATAAACAATTGAAAAAATTAACAATTTTTCAATTATATCCTCACTTATCAATTATTTATTAAATATGTTAATGAAATATCTTTTTAGATAAAATTTCTATTTAATTCCTAATGGAACTTTGTAAGTAAGAACTCTGTAATTTTGAAGATACTGCTTATCAAAACTTCTTAAGTTTTATCTTTTAATTAAAATCAACAAAAATTTGTATGTACATTTTTACAGGGCCAGTACCTAATTAATTTAGATGTTAAATCAAATCTCTAACTTTTCAATAAAGGATTTATTATTAGCTTAAGATAGTTGACGCAGTTAACTCGTAACTAACTTTCCTGCCTCAACTCCAATCAATTCTTAATTTTGTTTCCAAGCGATAAAACAAACAAACAATATTAGCGTAAAATAAAAGTTTTTTAATGAATTTAAAATGTAGGCTTGATAAAGAATGCATATCTAGAAAGTAAAAAAAAATGAATTGTATTAAGGTAGAAGAAAAAGAAGCTTTGTAAATAAATCAATTCAAAACGGCTGATGAATTAAATGACGGTAGACTCAAATATTTCAGTATAAATCCAGTAATTACAATCAATACATAATTATATATTTGAAATATAAATTCAATTATTTTTGTTGTCATGATAGCATGGATGTTGTAATTATATATTTAATATAATATTTTATAATATTATTATTTTATATTATTATAATATTAATATTAATATAATATATATATTTATATATTATGTAAATGATTTGCCGGGTTGAAATCCAGGCCAAGGCCATCTTATCTCTTCTTATAAAAAATATTTAAAAATTATAATAACATTTATGTTATTAGACAAAAGAAATAATTGACATTGTATTAAAAAAACTGACTATGGTCGAAAGACCTCACTAAATGGACCAATCATCCACTCCCCCCCCGTATAATTCGCAAAATTTTCGAGAAGGTGGGAAAGAGGTCAGTAAAGAGAAATGATTGAATGGACTGGGATATGAACCTGGTAGCTCAAGTGGAAAGAGCGCCTCTCTTCTTATAAAAGAAAATTTTATATTTGTTTCCTTTAAAAATTTTCTTGCACAAATGCCGTAATATTTCGAAAAATAAATCATTAATAAGCGAATTATTAAGTGTTTAGGTAACTATAAGTTTTGCAATATTTGGGCAATGACTTTATGATCAGTCAACTTAAAGGCTACTTCTACCTTTTCCAAGGATTTTTTTTTCAATCAGGGGGGGGGCGGAGATTTCATTAGCTCGATCTATCTTAGCAGGGGCTGTGCAAGGATCATAACTGCCTCCTTTAATATACATCATATACACATGTGACGTATTACGAATACCGCAACTTTGAATGCAGCATATGTAGGCGATTTAGCAAATTTAACAATAGGGGAGAGCGGGGTTGGTTGGCAACAGTTTTCACTTTTTTTATTGTTGAGCCGTTCCTGTTAATGTAATCCCAATAAGGCTGATACCACTGTAAACTCCAAGTATTAGAATACTCCAAGTATTTTTTTCAAAACGTAATATTTAATACTAAGGTCATAGAAAATTGAAGAATTCGTCAATCCAGAGTATGCCAACTAACCCCCTGTGTGGGGCAGGTTGACCTAGAAACTGGACTTGTTTAGGCATCTCATCCAAGTACTGCCTGACACATATTATCGTTATTAAAAGCTGCATTATAATGCTATAAAAATTTTGAATCGGTTTTTAATAGCTTTTAAGGGAAAATAGAATGACAATAGAAGAAGATAGAAGTTTAGACTGTCGTCACTTTCAGCATAGGAAATATCACTCCCATCCTCCTCGCTGGGACTAAAGACATTTGGTAGTTTCAACTTTGTTTATGTTTACCTTGCTTTTGTGAATTGCTACTGCGCCAACAAACCCCATTTAGATAGCCAACTAACCCCACAGGAGAGATCATATGAAAGATAGCAGCCAGGACAGGGGAGAACCATCAAACAAGAAACTGGTTAGTCGAAAGGTTAGGTTTTTCAAAGGAGTTTTGGGCTATGTGAACCGAATCGGAGTCAAATGTTTTGCCATCCATGCCTCTAAACCAAATTTACTGAAAATATAAAAATTTACTTACATGTTGTAAAATCAATCAATGAAGCACACTCTCCTCTACACTAATAGCATCAGATTGAAAACTCAGGACAAAACTCCTGATGTCGAGCGGGTCACATAGTACAACATTGGGGCCTTCACAACTGGTGTGACGGAAACTATAAGCCAATGGCCAACCTACCCCCGATGCCAACCAACCCCGCTCTCCCCTACACTAAGACTTACCTCATTGAATTTGAAAACCACTTACTTCCAGATTTTTAATAATGATTACATACGCTCCCTGATACGAAACAAACCTCTAAATACCGATTTTCAACAACATCCTATCACACAACACATACTAACGATTTCACTTTTGATTGTGCGGATATAACAACCGACTTATTAATAACAAGCCTAAGATGTTGACAATAAAAAACCTGGATTCTCTCGTGAATTCAGAGAGTAATTTTAGGCCACTGGAAACATTCCTTCCTCGTGCCACAATGCATATCACATCCGTTCTTTTTTTTCATTTGCTGATTTACTATTGCCGACAAGTTTGAAAAAAAAATGTGATGAATCACTTTTTTTAAGCAGGGAACGGTCTAGGCTGAGCAGAAATAAGGTAAATTAAATGTTCAACGTTTCTAGCCACTTTTCATGTCATCGTCAGGGATCACTGCTAAAGGTCTGGGCAGAGTGCCGGAGTTCCTCCATTCTTCACCTAAGGTCAGTGGTTCATTATCCTCCCTCAAATGTCAATATCCCAATCAAAGATATCGTATTGATGTGTGTAATTTTAATAGTTCAGCAATAGCCTCTAGGATAATGACGATGGACTAACAAAGTGAGCCGAAACGTAGGTTATATATAATTGACCGGGCGTAATAATCTTGACATTTAACCGCAATCCGAACCATCCTCTGCACTAAATTCTACGGTCAGCCATTAACTACTTAATTTGTTTTTCCGTTTTTTAATTTGATTATTTGAATTTAAAAAGGGATTAACTAAAATAATTCATTAAAAATCCTTTGATTAGATGTTTGGGTCATTCCATAAAGATAAAGACAAGAGATAAAATTCCATAAATATAGCTTTTTATGATTAAAAAAAAAAAAAACTGTAGATGTTTTCCTAATTTGACTAGGACTATGAGATTGGTGTCTTTTAATAGGGCATTCCTTGTAATTTCATATGATACACAGCAATGTATTGGTTGGTGCTAAAGAAATTTTCTTAAAACAAAATGTAAAATTTTAATTTCAATTTTATCGAAAAGGGCATCTCTCAAAATTTTTATAAAAAATAGGTAGTTTTATATCTATTCATATAACAAAATATAAAAGTGGGGTGAAAATTTCTTCATTACTGAAAAAATTGAAAACTAGTGATAAAATTCGAGAAATCTATCATTATAAGATTAAAAATAGCTGTAGATGTTATCCAAATTTGAATAGGACTATCAGATTGGTGTCGTTTAACAGCGCCTTCATATGATATACAACAATGTATAGGTATAGGCAGTAGACCTATTTTTTAAAGGATATGTATCAAATTTTTAAAAAATGCCCTTTTTGAGAAAATTGATATTAAAATTTTAATCTTGGTTTTAAGAAAATTTATTTAGTACCAACCTATACATTTTTGTATATCACAGGAAATGGCATGGAATTCGCTGTTAAACGACGCCAATCTCATAGTCCTAGTCAAATTTGGAAAACATCTAAAGGTATTTTTAATCATGAAATGCTAGATTTATGGAATTTTATGTCTAGTTTTCAATATTTTTATAAATGAAGAAATTTTCATCCTACTTTTAAATTTTGTTGTATGAATAGATATAATACTACCTATTTTTTAAAAAAATATAAAAAATTTAAGAAATGCCCTTTTTGAGAAAATTTATATTAAAATTTTAAACTTGGTTTTAAGAAAATTTATTTAGTACCAACCTATACATTTTTGTATATCACAGGAAATGGCATGGAATGCGCTGTTAAACGACGCCAATCTCATAGTCCTACTCAAATTTGGAAAACATCTACAGCTATTTTTAATCATTAAATGCTAGATTTATGGATTTTTATGTCTAGTTTTCAATATTTTTATAAATGAAGAGATTTTCATCCTAATTTTAAATTTTGTTGTATGAATAGATATAATACTACCTATTTTTTAAAAAAATATAAAATTTTTAAGAAATGCCCTTTTTGAGAAAATCGAAATTAAAATTTTACATTTACTTTTAAGAAAATTTCTTTATTACCAACCTATACGTTGTTGTATATCATATAATATGACATGGAATGCGCTGTTAAACGACACCAATCTCACAGTCTTAGTCAAAGTTGGAAAACATCTAATATTTTTAATCATGATTTTTTCTGTTTCTGGACCTATTTTTAAGGGCTTTAGAGGCAAATAATTCAAAAACGGGTTGACATATATCAGTAATATTTTACAATTTTTCTGGTAGATGCAAGTAGTACACAAGTACCAAGAAAATCTGAGATGGTGAGGTGCAAAATGTTAATTTTTTTTGTTAATTTGACGTGGAATCGCCTGTTTTGAGCGTTTTCCTCTCTTGACATATTTTGGAACGAGATAAAATATTCTGAACTAAACGGAATGTTATATAACTCAAGGGAACTCCGTGGATGAGATCAAGGGAAATATGTTTTTACCAATTTAACATGGATAGGATAAGATAAAATATGTTAATTATTCGGCACAGAGGGTAGAAGGATACTTTGATGTAAGGTAAGAACGGTGTGGCTGGAGGAGGCTCAGACTCGGAACTTCAAGATAAGAACCGTTAATTGCTCTCTCTCTCAACTTATACCCCTTCCCAACCTTTATATAGTTCAGTAACGATTTGGCTTCTTCAAATCTTACAACTTTCTTCTCTTCTTCTTCGACTTCTTCTTTCTTTTAGCTTAAATTTGGTGGAAGAAGCTCATTCACAATAACAATAAAAATTATTTCCCTCTTATGAGATAAAATACAAATTTTCAAAATTGCTATTAAAAACTTTTTTATTAACATTTTTTTTTTCGTTTTCTTAACGTCATTTTATGCCACTAAGGCTAATCGGACGATGATATGATGATGATAATGTGAGTCCTAAATTTTGCTTATCCAGGTATGACTAGGACAGGGATATTTAATGATTACCTGACATCGCACAGGCTCGAGACCTCCATTTTGTCATATCCGAGGAATGGCATAGCCAAGGATTTTCACTCCCATTAAAAATCCTCTAAAAATTTTGTAAACGCATAAGAGGAACGGGAAAAGTTGATTTTAATATACTTCGGGAAGTTCTTCACTTTTAAGCCCAAAAAATTAACAGTTTTTTAAAACAAATGATTGGTGTTCCTTTCTAATCCAAATTAATTAAACATTATATTAAATATCTCTTCACTACAATTGAGTAATGAATTTTCTCAACTTATTCTGTGATCAAATTAATGGAAATATAAATTGTTATTACAAAAATGTGTAAAAAGTTTGATATTAAGCACTAAGATTTTATTTATGCGAGTTAATAAATTTTTTATGTGAGTTCAGTAATTCATTGTACATTGTTTTTATGGATTTAAATGTAATTTAAAGATATAGAAAGAATATAATTGCAAAAAATTTGCATGATAGACGCTTACAGGCCCGACTTCCATAGAATTAAATTTATGAAAAGCAAAAAAAAAATAAAAAAAATAAGGTTTCAATATTGCACTTAAACTTACCCTTATTTTCTTCGAAATGTATCACTTGTTAGACCTTAGAATTATGGTCATTCTTAAATAAGCGATTCGGTTATAGTTAGCATTTTAATATTATAATAATATAGCATGTTATATATTCATCACTTTAACTTTTCGGACACTTCATCATCACTTTTAATTTTGACCATCTTCATAGTTCTCCAAGCGTTAATTTTGAGTTTTTTTACTTATTCTTCACCATATGTAAAGATTAATAATTTATCCGTAAAGGCGTAACCCCTTCTTGTATAGTTAATTTTTAGGTAACGGTTCCCTTATGTTACTTCTGAGCGTGGCCTATTACAATATTTTACTTCATCGTAATATAAGCGAACTCCCATCGCGTCATTTTTAGTTGACAAAGGCCGTGATCAGTTAGATTTCAGCTTTCGACTTCCGCATTGTTCCTCAGGGTTACATAAATTCCCCAAACGGGTCTTTTCCAGTTATTATCGGGGCCACACTAAATGGCTCCCTATTGGCTACGCTCGGAAGTAACATAAAATACTTTTCACTTTTACTTACCTATATAGTAACGGAATGTATTGTGATCGTAAAAAATTTGGAATTCCGGTTTTCAACGGAATAACAAGTTTTGGGGTCCCCCAAATAACTAAGTCCCGCGAGATGTTCTGTGTGCTAACAGACTAGCTAAAAAACTATAAACCTTGGTATACGTACGCGATGTGATAGCGAAAATTTCATCAAAATTGGTCAAACGGAGGGGAGGGGGGTGATAATAACTTTTTACGTTGTTTTTTTTCGATCAAAAACGGCTCTAACTATTTTGATAAAACAGGGCATTTCACGTATTTATATGCCCAAGATATGACTACAAAAATTTCATTTGGTTTTTCTATAAAGTACCTTTGTTTTTGTTTATATGGCGAAATTAACTGTCTCTCGTTTCGCCTCAAAATAAGAAATGGCTAAATATGAAATATGAAAAAATCAAGTAAACATATACAGGAGAAAAAAAGAAAAATATTCCGTCCACTCACCAAACACGTCGAGCACACGCATGCGCAGTACGCCTTTAATGACAGACCAATGCTTTATAATTAAGGATATCCTGTTCATTTAATGAAAATTATTTGTTTCATGGGAACTAAATGAAGTTTTCAACAACTACCTAGAGAATTATAAAATCAGACGACTTGGAGTATTATGCTTGCACTGCCGAATTATCACAAGTATAAACTTTTATTTAATAATGAAAAAAATAATGTAGGGGAGAGCGGGGTTGGAAGGCAACAGTTTTCACTTTTTTGATTGTAGAGTCGTTCCTGTTAATATAATCTCAATAGGGCTGATACCATTGTATACTCCAACTATTTTTTTCAAAACATAATATTTAACCCAATCATCATGATTGTATTGTAATGATCATAGGAAATTTAAGAACTCGTCAAGCCAGAGTATGCCAATTAACAATATGGGGCAGGTTGGCCAAGAAGGTGGAGTTGTTTAGCCATCTCATTCAAGTTCTGCCTGACACATATTATTGTTATTAAAAGCTGCACTATAATGGTATAATAATTTTGAATCGGTTTTTAACAGGGATAATAGAGTGGCAATAGAAGAAGATAGAAGTTTAGACTGTCGTCACTTTCTGCATAGGAAATATTGCTCTTATCCTCCTCGCTGGAACTAAAGACATTTGGTAGTTTTACCTTTGTTCATGTTTACCTTGCTTTAGTGAATTGCTACTTCGCCAACAAGCCCTAGTTGAAGAGAGCCAACTAACCCCACAGGAGAGATCATATGAAAGATGGCTGCCAGGACAGGGGAGAACAAACAAGAAACTGGTTAGTCGAAAGGTTAGGTTTTTCAAAGGCGTTTGGGGCTATGTGAACAGAAACGGAGTCAAATGTTTTGCCATGCCTTTAAACCAAATTTACTGAAAATATAAAAATATATTTACATGTTGCAAAATCAATCAATGTAGCACACATCGCTAATATTCTCAATGCATTGGTGAGAAAATATGAGTATGTAATAAATAATGATAATGTAATAATGTAATAAACTTAGTAATACTATTATATTTGATATTACAGGGACAGAATGAGCTGAGAGCGATGCAGATGGTTGGAAGAGACTAAAGCTATTACAGCGAGCAGCTGACGGTTCCCAGGACCTGGCTGGCAGTTCTCTCTCTTATCGGAAATCTCTTTGCCGCAGGTGTTCTACCTCAACTACCCGGAGTAGTTTAGTGGAGCTGGGCTGGGCTTTCAGCCTCAAAGTTCCGTCTCTGTTTTATAGCTGTCAGTAACAGTAGGAGGTTTGTTGTTCCATCCGGCTAATGCCTTGGGGATATAGAGAGTGATTAATTTAAAGGTCAAGAAGATTATCCAGTTTGACGTGCTAACAAAGCCCTGGTATTTCCCAAAGCTTAAGAACTCTTTTAAAAGGGTGACTTTCAATTAATAAATCGGCCTGTTCAAAAACGCATTTACCACGGAAAACGCCATAAGGTCAAATGAATAGAAACAATCAACCTTATGTGGTATAGTACTAAACAACGAAAATGGTACACCAAGTTAAAACATTAGTTTAATAAAATTAATATAGGTTCTGTTATTTTTATATGCTATCCTATATGCTCAGAATCCATTATATTTTATACTAGCTGTAGTCCAATTATATTTTATACTAGCTGTATATATCGGTTTCACCCGGGAATTTCATTTTTTAAATCTATAAAATCTATAAAGTTAGACTTTTATCAACTCAAAGGGTCGATTTCGTAAGAACCATTGTGAAGCGAGATTAAAACGAGTTTTATATCAATAAAGAATATACCCAGAGATTGGCTGAAGTTATGCAATTTTAATTTGGACAGGTGTTCGCTCCTGGTATCAAAGAATCACTGAGCGAAATTTGGAGAATTTAGGATAAACGGTATGGATTTATATAAAGAACAAACAAACTAACAGAATTTCATCTTTATTTATATAGATTACAGATTTTAAATGCTAAGCAATAAAAATTCTATTACGTAATGTACTGCATAAAACGTAAATCCAATTTTTGAGGAAGGGTAATAATTTGCATCAGGGGCGGTCCCAGGGCGATATTGGATATGAACCGCCCCCCTCCCTTTCGGATATTTCTAGAAAAAAAAATTAATGGAATAAATTTAAGCATCTAATTTTTATACATTTTCTCGAAATCTGGTTGCTGAAGTAGCACTGCTTGGGTTAGTAATATTGTTTTTTAAATTATGGTTGCGTCGGACGAGAAAGCCTTTTTTTTTTTAAGTTATAGATGCGTGATGCATGATTCAAATATTTATCTGTAGGTACCTATGACGCTGCAGATGAACGGATGAGTTAAAATTTAACTGTTTAATTATGATTATGTAAATAAGAACATATATAAGTGTCTGAGGCCAAATCCTTATTTTTTTCTTTCACTTACCTATATATGAAACATATAGTAAGGGAAAGTATTGCGATCGTGAAAAATTTCGACTTCCGGTTTTCAACGGAAATATACGTTTTAGGGTCCAAATAACCAAGTCCCGCGAAATGGTCTGTGTGTGTGTGTGTGAACAGACTAGCTCAAAAACTATAAACCGTGGGAACCTGAAATTGGGTATTTAGTGTATGTATATGCCTGAGATATGACCGTAAACATTTCATCAAAATCGATCAACCGGAGGGGGCACTTTATTTAATAAGTTTTGTATCATTTTCACGTGTTTTTTTTATTTTTTTATTTACTTAAAAACGGCTTTAATGATTTTGATCAAATTGGTCATGTTTAGTGAAAATTAGGTGTTCTTTAATATGAGGTAAGCTTTATCATTATTAAAATGTTTTGAGGGGGCTTAAATGGGGAAGGGGCCTTTTTTGTTTTCTAATAAAGTACCGTTGTGTTTGTTTATGTGGAGAAGTTAACTGTCTCTCGTTACGCCTAAAAAAAAGAAATGGCTAAATATGAAATATGAAAAAAATCAAGTAAACATGCAGAGGAGAAAAAAAGAATAATATTCCGTCAACTCATATAACACGTTTAGCCCACGCATGCGGAGTACGCCTTTGATGACAGACCACTGTTCGTAATTAAAGCCTTTCTGTTCATTTAATGGAAATTGTTTGTTTCATAGTAACTAAATGAAGTTTTCAACAACTACATAGAGAATTATAAAATCAGCCGACTTGGAGTATTATGCTTGCATTGCCGAATTATCACAAGTAAAAACTTTTATTTATTAATAAAAAATAGTATTTTTTACAGAGGAAATAAAAACAAAAATAAGAAATGAATTTAGAAAAATGTGTGACTTTGAGATGTGGCAATTAACAAAACACATCAGTTTCTAATGTAATAAGTTGGTAAGTGAAAGTTGTGTGTTGCGCGCACGAATCAGATTTTTTTTTTTTTTTTGTAAATCAATAAATATGCTGTAAATATGTTTTTTTTTTTGTTTTTTTCCAACCGATCAATCCCGCTCCATTAAATTATTGTCTGGGACTTCTGCTCGGGATGAAAAACAAAAGGATTTTATTGTATCTATATGGGTTCCTATACGTGTAGGTAGGAACATACAGTAGGATCCGGATAATTCGTATCACTGTAATTCGTATATCCCGATAATTCGTATGGATTCACCAATTGGAGGTAACATTTTTAAGGGAAAAGCCAAAGTTTAAGTAGAAAAATGGGAATTCATGATTTTCAAGCAATTATTTGTTGGTTTGATCGGTTCAAAAAAAGGACACCACTTTGATTGTGATTTAGCTGCAGGATGGACGTTAATTGAAGAGGACATTTTAGCGCTGTCTGAGGACGGTAAAAGGGAAGATAAAGAAGAAGAAACCATGCCGTCGAACACTCCGAAAATGACGACCGAATAGAATAACTACGTTTGTCACTTTTTGCGTAGTAGGATGTTGACCTAGAAGTACTCCCTGCTCTAAACACGCTAAAAACATTGTCTGGAAGGATTACATCAAAACAAAATAATTTATTTTTAAAGATTTAAAATTGTAATGGTTGATTGTTATACCTATATCCTTAGTACATCAATGGTACTAGACGTTTGTATTATTTTCTTTATTTCGTATTTTTTATTCCCTAATAATAGAAATCTGAATAATTCGTGTATCTCGATAATTCGTATTCCCCTCGTGACAACACGAACTATCACTGTTCGGGATACTTCTGTATTATGAATAATGTACACCCATCCACAAGTTTACAAAAAATGAATGAAGAACTCGTCATAGTAGTGAAATTAAAGGGAAAAAAAAGTGTGATAGATTATGATTAAATTTTTTAAAATACGGTAGAGTTGAAAGGATAGTGTTTTTACAATAACTATATAAACTAGTAGTAAACCAGTAATAAACAATATAGGCAAAATAAATAATTTTTTTATAATTAGCAAGACATATAATATGTACAATTGACTCTTGTTATAGCAATCCTAAAGCATAGAAGAAATAAATGGCGCCTATTGACCAACCATATCTCGCAATGTGGCATGAGATGGGGAAAAGTTGGGAACTGTTGATCTAGAATTCAGATCTTCTCTGATCCACCATCATTATAGATCGTTTCACAGTGTCACATCATGTAACGATATACTTCCAAAAAATTCTTTAAGTATTCATCAGGACTAATGATAGTGCAATAATTTGGAAAGGATACTTAAACCACAACTTCCGAGACAACTAAATGATATAAATTAAATAAAATTTTGCATTTTGATGCGTTTAAATCTATTACACTACACCCTATCATAGATCAAAAAGTACATTGTATGCCGTAGATTTACAAGATTTGCTCGTTTCTGAGTAGATTATGTAATATTCTTAAAGTCTCAAATAAATCCGAAAATAAATAATGTTTATAAATGTTAAAGACATATTAATTATCTTTATGTATATAAAAATCTCGTGTCCCGATGTTTGTCGGAGGTAAAATCAGAAACTACTCAACCGATTTTGATGAAATTTGGCTCATTGTGTGTAGTTTGTCTAACTTAAAAGATAGGATAGGATGATGATAGGATTTTACATCTCGATTAATGGCCTCAATTTATCGTTTTTTGCAAATTAAATGCTTATTATACTACGATTGAGTGTGATTATTTGTAAGTTCTATAAATTTCTAGCAGAAGGAGGTGCTAGCGGTGGAATTTATTGACATAACACTTCATTTTCTTTCGATATTTTTGGACGGGTAAGCATAAGTCTATTTTCTCCGGCTTGAACTAGGAAAATCTGTGTTTTTCTAATATCAAATTATGTGTATCCTTTTCACGTATGGGGAAAACATCGAATCTATTTGTTTTAACAAAGCAGGTTAACCGAAATCATTGTGCACCCATTAGTAAAACCTCCTGATACGATATCTCATATCATCATGTGTCATGTTCATATTGATTTTGTCATCATATTCTGAATTTAATTAATATGTGTTATGGCAAAAGATTAATTTGGTACATTTTTGATAACTGTCTATTTTGATTGTACTGAACCCTGTTCCAATTATATTCTTTATCAGTTCCTTTTGAATTTTTCATTCATTAACACATTCTGGGACAAATATAAGATGTAAAAAATAAAAAATTAACCCTTGTAAATTTTTTACCAAACAATTTTAAATTTTCTATCTTAAATTCTATTTTTAATCCCCTAAGTTCTATTTTAAATCCCGTTGGTTTTTAGATTAGCTGAATTTTTTTTATCTTTATCAGTCAAATTCACTGATTGTCTTTCAGTTAAGACAGGCGTGAATATAGAAATAAAGTTAAAAAAAAAAAAAAAAAAAGTAATGTGTATTATGGCAAGATTAATTTGGTACAGTTTTGGTAATTGGCTGTTGTGATTGTACTAAACTCTGCTGCAATTATATTCTTTATTAGGGTTAGGGGGGAGTAATTAGGCGTCCAACTGCATGGTTTTTAACGCCTTTTTGCAGTATATTTATTATTTCTTTTGTTTAACTTTGTTGCTGTGTGTTGTTTCTGTATATTTTATTGATATATCTGAGATATAATATTTCATACTTTTGTACTTTAAAGGCTAACCTAACTTAATAGTCTATGGTTTATGTTCATTTGCATGGTGTTTATTCATTGACCTCCTATATATATATATATATATACATATATACTCATACCCACATTATACATGTGTTTCTCTCTTTTATTTATTTATTCTAATGTTATTTTATTTTATTTTTATTTTTATTTTTATTTTTTATTTTCATAATTTTTTTTTGTTATTATATTTTTTTTTCTTTCTCTCGTTTTTATTTTCTTTCTCTTTTTTTTTTATTTTTTTTTTAAATAAATAAATAGATACACTATATATATAGACGTATTACTTGGATATAAATACTTTTTTGGTTTCTTTTACCTGTGTCGTTCATTAATAATAATGAATAATAAAGCCAATAAAAACTTTGGCTCATTGTGTGTAGTTTTGTCCAACTTAAAAGATAGGATAGTTTTTATCTCAATTATTGGCGTCAATTTTTCGTTTTTTGTAAATTAAATGCTTATTAAACTACGATTGAGTGTCATTATTTGTAAGTTCCATAAATTTCCAGCAGATGGCGGAAGTTGCTTTATTGACCCAACAATTCATTTTGTTTCGATACTTAGGGAGGGTAAGCATCCGTAGCCAAATCTATTTTTTCTGGCTTTGACTAGGAAAATCCGTTTTTTCCCACGTATGGGAAATATAAGATGTAAAAAAAAAAAAAAATTAACCCTGCTAAATTCATTTTTCATTCATTCATAATGATGAGATTAAATGAATAAGTTTGTTAAAAAAAAAGTGTTGAAATCTGATAAGCCGATAAAAAAATGATAATTCTCCCCTCCCCCAACACACAAAACCTCCTCATGATAGCATTTATATGGAATGAACCTCTTTAACCTGGATTTACTCAAAATAGTAAAAATATCACCTATACCTGCAATGTCGACACATGCTTTTAGAATTTTACATATATGTTATATATCGAAATTTATCCAACAAAGAAACAGAGATTTAGCAGTATTGTATGTAATTTAAGTCAACCGGCCCACAGTTTTCATTACTTCATAAAAATAAAAAACTCACTATTTATTTTTTTTAAGAAGTTATAATACCCATAATGTTGGCTAAATATAGTTCTGATGCCTCAATAATAATATTGAATAATTGATAATTAATAATTACCATAGAATGTTTAGTGGTAAACCGATACAGCATGAAACTTGGCAGGTCGGAGTGCTATTGACATGTAGATACTAAAGGGTGAAATGGCCCGCTAATCATCTGTCTGATACTATGTATTTGGTTATTGGGTTATTCCTTATCAAATAAACGAGAGGTATAAATCTATAGATCTTGTATTTTCATTATGTTTAGGTAATTTGTTGCATGTATTAATGTAAAGAAAAATAGGAAATTTCATAATTTTTAAACATAAATGTTTAAAGTAATAATAATAAAAAAAAAATAATTATCTTACATCACATTATCTTGATAATGGCGTAAATGCAGAAATGTAGAACAAAAAAGTTACAAAGTGAGGCTTACAAAGGTTAAAAAATATACTTGACAACCATTTTTTATTATTAGCGTTATCAAAAAAATCTTTTAAGGATTTGCAGGAATCATACGGTATTTTAAGCTATTTCACAGGAGTTCAGATAGTTTAAAAAGAATAAAAAGAAGCATAGTGACTGAAACAGATTGTTAAAAGAGAACGCTGACACCTCTCACTGATCAGTTATTAATTTATCACATTTACCCAGTCCTTTTCATCCTAATAGATTTCCAACTTTTTTTTTTACCTTTCGTTAATTATTCCATCCTTCGCCACCGAGTTCTTTCTCTCTCTCTCTCTCTCTCTCTCTCTCTCTCTCTCTCTCACTCACTCTCTCTCTCTCTCTCTCTCTCTCTCTCTCTCTCTCACTCTCTCTCTAACAAAAAGTTCCATTTTTCATTACGGGTTCCACGAGAGGGCAGCTAGCAAGCTACTTCGTTATAAAGAGCTTAGCACTGCCTCAAATATTAATAATAATTTCAATTTCAAGTTTAAACGTAGCAGGAGTTATTAATATTTTATTACCTTCACAGAGAACCGAGAGAGCCAATTCAGTAGGTTGTGTAAACTGAAAATACTGGCGTCGAGGTTTTTTTTTTTTTTTTTAATCTCTCTATATATTTACTCAGTCTGTATTTTTCAGGAACGTTTTACTTAACCTGCAAAAATTACACTTTTTCTTTTTCATTCACCATTATTAATAAATCTTCATAACAGAATAGCGTGAAAAATAGATAACAAATTAAAAAAAAGCAAAGCAAAGCAGCTTCAAAGAAAATTAAACTTGATGTTTGATTAGCCATTTTTATATAAAACGTTTACAGGAAAAATATACATATATTTTAAATATGTATGTAAATTTTAGTTTTCGGCGGGATGGTTGAGTGAACAAAGGCACTTGCAATAGGTAATCAATGTTAAGCAGCGTCAAGCGTGGTTAGTACTTGGCTGCGTGACCACTCCATTCGGGCGAACGCCCGCCGATCAGCGACGCAGTCTAAGCCTTCCCCACCACAGGGCATTTGAAGCCGTCAGCCAACCTGAGGTGACTCACACCGACGTTGATATACCTGAAGGAAGAAGTACCTTGTATCTTATCGAGAATCGTGGTATGGTTTTCCAGGATGTCAGTAGCTGCCCGGAGGGTTGTTAGAATGAGGCTTCAGTGGAACATATAGGTCCTCGATGCCTGCTGACTCTGAGCTGCCACAATCCTTGGAACAAGACCAGTTTGTCACTGTCCTTGAACCCGAGAGAGCTGACGCCATCGGTCAGTAGGACACTGCCAAATTTTCCCCAATGGGATTCGTTAAGTGGATATGATGTCCTAAGTTTGCAGCAACGTGAGGTTTGGGCTGACCCCTGCGGGCTGTCTGTGCTCCCGCAAGCAACACAAGTGTCTGTAAAAAGACCGGGTTGGTCTGCTTTTTCGTTGCCTATGATGCCGCAATGAGCTGGTACCCTTATAAAAGTAATTGATTTCTTATTGGATTCCCACCATATATTTGAAGTTTCTCTAAATAAAGAATTTTTTGGGTGTGCATTATTAAGTCTGCCAAAACACTCCATGTGCCCGGTACAATGGCCCAATAGCTGTTTTCGGTTTCTGCAATCATGTTTAGCGCTTTGATAATTGCTGTGGCTTCTCCGCTGAATATGGTGCTCTCTCCTGGCGGGTTAAATAAGTGCTTCTTATGTTTATTTATCAAGGCGTAGTCTCCATTTCCATTCATTTACTTTACTTCATTAATTATTGTTGTATAATTTCACTTGTAACTGTTTATCATTCTGCCATGATGTAAGATTACATCTGCTCGGACGACTTTTTGCATAATGATCAGGTGCCTGTAAGTGTAAATTAAAATTTCACGCTCCCTGCCTGATATTAATACTATGCGGGACTGAGTTCTTCGGCAGCACCTGGTAATATGACACCTGCTGAGGAGGCCCATTTGGTAAAAGATGTATAAAAGAGAATAAAGAATGAAAGAGCGGGGATGTAAGGGCCTATAGGACTGAGATTGAGCGATACAATATTTAAGGCGCTGCGGTCAGCCCACCAGCCCCTTGGCAGCTCTCACAACTTTTTGAATAGCCGCATTTATTCGCCAGATCCGGTCCTTTCATGGAAACTCTACCCAGTCAGTTATTGTATATATATATTTCATATAACATTAATATTAGGTTATATAGATTCACCAATATATATATTGAGAATATATAGCTTTCTACTAGTCACCTTCTTACTAGGGTAATATATACTGATAAAAATAATAATTTTTAACACTCCAGTAGCATAATGTTTTACCATATCCACCCACACTAGATTATATATATATTATATCCACTATTCTATTCTTTCACCCCAACCGGACACTTCACAGAGGTCGCAAAAACAAGTAGATTTCCTCAGACTAGAAGAAGGACTAGTAACTTACTGATTCAACAGAACTGGTGAGCCTGAACACACTACACTACATAGTACGTTCTTACAATGCACTTGTGCAGTACAAGAGTTCATTATTATTATGTACACTATCGCTAATGCAGGCACGGCCCACTTTATCGAAGGCATCCCCTGCTCCCTTGAACTCTTGTACTAAGTTCATTCAAGACATTCTGATATCTGTACAGATATAGTTAATAACACGCTACACTGTGTTAACGGTACATGAAATCGAGGGAGTTATTAAAACAGCTATATAAATGGTATACTGATAGGAATTAGTTATCAATAATGAAATATTAACTGACCAGACGATTCATCAATGTTCACACTAACTTTACACCATTTACACGAATGACATGACTGGTTTAAAAATCTATGGTTCTATTTAAAAATAAAATACGTTTGTCCCTAGTTAATTTTGAATATAATCTAATTCTACTCAGATTATGTATTGCGACCTTGCGTATGTATTCAACACAACTCTTAATAATTACCTTCTTCTATTAATCAGTTGATAACACATAATAAAACTTTTCAAACGGTTTTTTGAAAATTAGAACGGACAGACAAATATAATAATGGATATGACTGACGAAAACAAGGATACCACAAGGAGGAGACTTAAAAGACGCTGGATGAGGGATCTCTAAACGTTAAGAACCAAAGAAATTGAATTAAGACAGAAGGAGGTGCTGCTTGGTACTTTTCTTCCTCATGTCATTTCATTTGCTGATTATCGGCGTGTTGTTGAAAAATTAAAATGAAGAATGAATGAAAAAAAAATGTATACCTTTTTTTCGTTATTTATTTATAAATATTTAGTTAAATAAGAACTGACCAAGCGATATTGAAGAAATTACAATAAATATACGAGCGTAGAGAGGCCTAATAGGGAAGAACATTATCGCTAATGCAGGCACGGCCCACTTTATCGAAGGCATCCCCTGCTCCCTTGATAGCCCTTATCAGTTCTTCGATATTCCGATACTTGTCAATAGCCCATTACCTCAGTTTACCTCTTTCATGTTTGCTTTCACATAAAAAAATATTTCAAGATTACAAAATTCGCGAAAGTGAAGGCTAGTTTTTAGTAACAAGTTTTTGAAAATGAAATCAAATTAAATTATTTTAAATAAAATTTAATTATGCCTTAATATCACCACTTTTAATAAATCAAGCAAGTCACTGATGATTTCTGCATATTCTACAAATTTCATATATGCGCTCCAGCGCAGGTGCAAATTACGCTTAATATAAAAAATAAAAAGTAACAGTGAGAAATCGCTCATTAGAAATTAAAAAAAATATTTCAAAATGTAAAGCATATTTTATTTACAATATTAAAAAAAACAAAAAAACAAAACAAAAATAAAAACGAAGAAACCCTGAAATGCTTATGTAAGTTTGCGATTTATTCCAAAAACAATATAGACGATTAACAATTTAAATGAATAAGTGGTTAAGTGGAATTTAGAGCAAAGTGAGTTGAGTGACTAAAAAGAAGCGTAGATGTGATTTCTTCTTATTTAACCCTAGGATTACCAAAGGGTATATGACTTCTAGGTTTTACCAAAGAGGGGCCCTGCGAATCCGTATTGCTAATTAACTCTAAATAATTTATTTTTAAATTTATTTGATTGGATTACAATATTTACATATTTATAAAACTTTTGATGTTAAAAAAATATGTAGAGGGAAATTAAAGTTATTTTTCTAGATTATTAGAAATTTCATTTCCATTTTTTCTGAAATTCATTATTAATGACATATGATTTCCCGTATATTAAAGAAAAAAAATAATTGCTTGAAATTTATTATTTTTGCCTTAATAAAATTACAGTTTAATAATATTAAATTATATCCGCGAGCCCACAAGCTATTTTATTTTCACTCAACTATTTCTTCTGGATATAAAATGTTATTTTCAATTCATGTTTACATTAATATTGAATGTTTTTCTGACTAATACTAATTTTTTCAGATTTTTACTTTCACTTACCTATATATGAAATATATAGTAAGTGGAAGTATTGCGATCGTGAAAAATTTCGACTTCCGGTTTCCACGGAAATACACATTTTGGTCCCGCGAAATGGTCTGTGTGTGTGTGTGAACAGACTAGCTCAAAAACTATAAACCGTGTGAACGTGAAATTAGGTATTTAGTGTATGAATATGCCCGCGATGTGACAGCAAAAGTTTCATCAACATTAATCACAGGGAGGGGGTACTTTAATTAATAACTTTTTAAGTTTTTTTCGATTTTCTCAAAAACGGCTTTAACGATTTCGATTAAACTGAGTATTTAATCTATGTATATGCCCGTGATATGACTGTAAATATTTCATCAAAATTGATCAACCGTAGGGGGGACTTTACTTAATAAATTTTGTATCATTTTCACGTGTTTTTTTTATATAATCAAAAACGGTTTTAACGATTTTGATCAAACTGGGTATTTGATGTATGTATATGCCAAAGATGCGATAGCCAACATTTCATCAAAATTTGTCAAACGGAGCGGGCACTTTATTTCATAATTTTTTTTCGATGATCTCAGAAACGGGTTTAACGATTATTATCAAAGTCGTCATGTTTAATGAAAATTAGGTGTTCTTTAATTTCAGGTAAGCTTCATCATTATTAAAAAGTTCTGAGAGGGCTTTTTTGGGGGGGCTGGGGCCTTTTTTGTTTGTTTGTTTCCTATAAAGTACCTTTATTTTTGTTTATATGGAGAAGGTAACTGTCTCTCGTTACGCCTAAAGATATTATAAAAATAAAGAAAATATAAAGAGGAGAAAAAAAGAAAAATATTCAGTCAATTCATAAAACTCGTTAAGCCCACGCATGCGGAGTACGCCTTTAATGACAGACCATTGTTCATAATTCAAGCCGTTCTGTTCATTTGAGAAGTGGCAATTAACAAAACGCATTAATTTCTAATCTAAGTAAGTTGGGAAGTGAAATTTGTGTGTTGCGCGCACGCACCGGATTTTTATTTAATAATTTAGGTGCAAAACAGGGTGGACAGTTATTAATGGGCTCTAAGAGACCCCCCTTGGTAATCGTAGGATTAATAATCCAGGTTTTTGCTTGAAATCTAGTTATTACAAAGTTCGTTAAATATGTTGTAAACGGACGGTAAACAATTAGTCAACTCATTTAGTCAACGGTAACCAAGTAGTCAACTCATATCTCATTACTAATGAGATCTAACCAAATAGTTTAATGGCACTCATGAATAGCCACTTTTTTAAATTTTTTTTTAAAGAAATTTCAACGCTTGATAATGAAATAAAAAACTTTTTCTGAAAGACATCAAGCTGTCCTATAAAGGTTCTGAAATTGTAATTCTAATGTTTGTATTACAGGTGGGAAGTGACCCAGGTGGTCGAAAAGCCCAAACCTTAGTTATAAATAATTCCTTTATTTGATTTAATTCTTTATTATAAAAATTTAAAATTTAGGGATTTCTGGACTTTACTTCAATCGGACTTGACACAAATAAGTAATCACTTAGTGTATAACTTACTATGATCATATGCTTATTATGACCGACGAATCTCGAATCGGTTTGAAACTTGCCATCAAAGCCCACCATATCGCTTAGGGTGTGCTCCAGCTCCGGAAGAGTTATTAAACCCTAATAAGGTTTATTAATTGAGATGACCGGGTCCCTTAGGGCTGATTAGGGCTTATCCGTGAGGGCCCATAGCAGATAGCAGCACAATCAACTAAGTGCACGCCATCCCTACATACAGATTGTTGTTGGTAGAAATTAACAGACTGATTGATCTACCTGAAGCTAGAGTAAAGCAGTAAAACAAATTACGTTTCTATGACACACGTATATGGACTCTTTGTTGTGGTGGTGAGATATGTAAAATACACAAATAGATTTTCTCTCTGCCTAGAACTCATCAGTGATTGTGCACGTAGCGGAATAAATATCCGTATCTAGAAGTTTATATAGGCTTATTTATGGGACTGTTCCGCCTCAGGAATACTGAACACCATAAAGGACCTTCTGTTATCCTGTTTAAAATTCATGGCCACGCTGTTAGCTCGGACTTTTCTTCATCACGTTGCTTTATTTCCGAGGAAAACTATTTTTATCAGATTGGAGATGGGCAAGGAAATCTATTTTTACCCAAAATTTCGGCTGAGGTTTTTTCATTCATCATTCATCATTTTATTACAATGCCTATGTACAAAATTAGGATTTTTTTTTAGTTTTATGCAAATTGTCTTTTTCAATGAACAATACTTCATTTATCTACTGGAGGTTTTTTAAAACTGTGCCTGCGTTTCGTCCTTTCGATATTTTTAGCCAGAAGCACTCCTCACTATGGGATGATTAAATTTCGTTTTCATAGAAAATGGTGACTTATGAGGCCTTTGTATACATTTATCTCCCAATTCAACAGATCACCAAAGAAACAGAGGAGAGCTCTAGAAGTAATTTAATTTAATCGTTTAATTTTGTCTTTGCCAGACATCATTTTATAGCATTTCCAAGTCTATTTGAACCTTTTCCAAGTCAAGTGTAACCTTTTCCAAGTCTACTGTAACCCTTTCCAAGTCACAAGAAACCCTTTTCAATTCAAATGTAACCCTTTCTAAATCAAATGCAACCCCTTTCAATAGAAAATGTAATAAATAGATAGGGTGACGATTGAGTTGGAAGGGGTTCCATTTGATTTGGAAAGGGTTACTTTTGAATTGGAAAGGGTTTCTTGTGACTTGGAAAGGGTTACAGTAGACTTGGAAAAGGTTACACTCGACTTGGAAAAGGTTACACTTGACTTGGAAAGGGTTTCTTTTGACTTGGAAAAGGTTACAGTTGACTTGGAAAAGGTACAAATAGACTTGGAAATGCTATATCTTTGTATTCAAGTTATTTTATTAACCGACTTCGAACGAAAGAGGAGGTTACTCAATTCGATACGTATGTGACTTTTTTTTTTTGTGCCTTTTTTTTTTTTTTTTTTTTTTTTTTTTTCTATGTATGTTCACGGATTACTCAGAGATGGGTGGACCAATTGGAATGAAACCTTTTGCATCTTGTAGAGTATTTTCCCAAGGTGGTCCCATTTAAACCTTTTTGGGGTTCCTAATTTATTTAAGAAGTTATCGGGAAAAAACATGAAAATAATTATTTAATTATCGCTCAAATTGTTTACTTATTGGAAAAACATATGGCATATATAACATAAGGTATGCTCCAACAAGCTATTAAAACTAATTGATAACTAACAAATCCAAATATTGTATTACTGCTGGATGAATCAAATGGGAAAACCAACCAATCAAATTCAGAATCAAAAGAGTGGGGGGAAAACACGAGCAGTCTGTTAGTTATCGATGTGTTTTACGTGCTTGTTGGAACAAACCTATACATAACCTTAACTAATTTTTCAACATTAGATTTAAATGATGATATAAATATCAGCAGAATATAATATCGCTGTCGTTTTCTGTAGCGATATTAGCATAAATATTAGATAGATGTATATTCACCGATAATAGTAAACCTTCTTTATTTAGATCTAATCAACGTTTGGACACCATAATCATAAGACAACAAAATTCGTGGAATTCCAAGAAAGACTGAGTATTGGTAATCGTTTTAAAGCAGAATTTAAGACTTCTTCAAGTTCCCGAAGGATCGTTTAAATTTAAAATCGTAGCTATTATTGATTTAAATTAGATTTTGATTTCTATCTTTTATTGACTATGCACATTAAAAAAGAATACAATAATTCCTGGAAAAGCTCATTTTCAGTTGACTTAATAAAGGATTCAGATACCTCTGTCTTCCGGATACACTCGATTACTGTTGAATATCTTGCCGGAGGTCTTGTGCCGATCCTTTATGGGTGACACTTCTGTTATGTTATCCGGATTACTAGTATCGGTTTTTAAATTTGTTTTTACAACTATCGAGGCTTTTGCTGGTGTTCATCCATCAATAAAAACTACAAAATAAAACTTGATAACTACCCGAAAACAACCTCATTGTATGAAAGTCCCCTCAGCAAAAATTTGGCAGTCATGGAAGTGATTGTTAAAAATGATGATAAATGCTACGCCAAAAGAATTGAAGCAACATTGTTTAGCAATTTATTTTCTGAATAATGTTTTATTACGAAGGATATAATTCATAGTACTTCGGTAATAAATTTAGTCAAAAATTTATCGAATGGAATTACGAACATAATTGAATCAACCTTTGGAATTAAGTCAGTAGTCTAATACGGAGAATTATCCTTCGTAATAATAAATTAACCATAAGTGAGTCCCAAACCCTGTTGCTTCTATCCTAGCGAGACAGTCTTTTTGATATCGATAAATTTTATGGCTGCCCCTTTTTTGCAGAGACTTCTATCCAATGATGTAATCCAATGAAGTCGTGTTTAATATCGCCATAGTTTTTAGAAGGATATTCAAGCAATCAAAATTTTGTCTAAAACCGGCCAAATTCTCGACTGTTCAGTGACTTATCTACTTCATCTTGGAATGGCCGGATTTATGTATTTATGTATATTTAACTCGACACATCTCGGAACACTGATTCTCTACGTAAATGACAAGTACTGACGACATTTAGCAAAGGAAAAATATTGTCATTGTGGAAAAACATTTTATGTGTTCCCTTCCCAATTGATCATTGATCTTTTTTTTAAAAAAAAAAATCCATTTATAATCATAAAACGTAGTGTGTTGAAAGTTGTATAATACACGCACCGCTTTCCCACTTTTCTGTGTGTATTCATAAAATTGAAAAGGTAAAGTGTATTTCATAATAATTTTATACAATTATTGTATAATAAAAAGACCTGGGAAAGACAAACGTGTTAGAGCGTAAAAAGATTTCGAAATTTTTAAACCAACGTTTATTTTATCAACGACCAATTACCAACGAAATTATTAAACCAACGTACGGTTTTCTACATTTGTTATCTTCACCAACTAAAAATTGTTAAATAAAAAACATTTTATAAAAAAATATTAAACCGACTTCGAAACCTAGGAACCAGTAAAAATAAATTCACTGAAAAGTATGAAATAATTACCTTCTGATTTTTATGAATACACAGCAAAATTGAAAATGGTATAAAAAGTGGAAAAGTGCAATAAGACGAATAATTTTATTTTGTTTTGTACAAATACACACTAATTGTTAATAAAAATTATTAAATTTAAATATTAAATACTATGTTCAATACAACACAATCTTTTCGGAGGCGGCGCAAAATTTAAAATTTTTTACACTAGACATTATGAAAATCTTCTAAATGGATCTTCTCTTCCCAGCTATTGATTTCAATGCCTACTAATGGAGTTGTATCAGTAACATGTTATTTCTATTTTGCGCCGCCTCCGAAAAGATTGTGTTGTATTGAACATAGTATTTAATATTTAAATTTAATAATTTTTATTAACAATTAGTGTGTATTTGTACAAATCAAAATAAAATTATTCGTCTTATTGCACTTTTCCACTTTTTATACCATTTTCAATTTTGCTGTGTATTCATAAAAATCAGAAGGTAATTATTTCATACTTTTCAGTGAATTTATTTTTACTGGTTCCTAGGTTTCGAAGTCGGTTTAATATTTTTTTATAAAATGTTTTTTATTTAATTTTTATTTAAAAATTAACTCTTTAATTTAACTCTTAAAGATTTTTAAGTTAAGAGTTAAGAGTTAAGAGTTAAGAGTTAATTAATTTAACTCTTACCAATAATGGGGAAAATATTTGAAAAACTATTCTTGAACAGAATCAAGCCCTTACTGGAAAGTAAAGAAGTGATACCGAATCACCAGTTTGGTTTTCGGTCCTATCACTCCACTGTGCAACAGTGCTATAGGATTGTTGATGCAATATCGATAGCTTTTGAGAAAAAGGAATATTGCTCAGCGGTCTTTCTTGATATCGAAAAAGCATTCAATAGTGTCTGGCACAAGGGTCTGTTATGGAAATTAAAACCGCACCTACCTTCTACCTACTTCCTCATCCTTCAATCTTTCTTGCACCATAGATATTTTTGTATTTCCGTAGATTCTTCTACTTCTTCCTTCTATCCTCAGCTTCCTGGCGTTCCTCAAGGAAGCGTTTTAAGCCCCCTCCTCTATTCCATTTACACCTCTGACATTCCTGAGCACCCTTGCACCACGATCTTTACCTTCGCTGACGACACAGCTATCCTTTCTTCCCACAAAGATCCCACAATAGCATCAATTGCCGTCCAGAACCATCTATTCGACTTAGAAAATTGGTTCCAAAAGTGGAAAACAAAAATAAATGCAACTAAGTCGAACCATATAAGTTTCTCACTGAGGAAGGGAACATGTCCTCCAATAAAAATTAATGACACTTCTGTGCCATCTAAAAACTATGTACGTTACCTTGGACTGTACTTGGACAAAAGACTCACTTGGAACATACATACAAAACTAAAAAGACAAGAACTGACCAGACGATATAAACAACTGTCATACCTCCTGGACTACAGGTCAACACTTAACTTACGAAACAAAAGACTTATTTACAACACGATATTAAAACCTATTTGGACCTACGGAGTAGAACTTTGGGGTTCCGCAAAACAAGTACACATAAAAAAAAATTCAAACCCCACAATCAAAAATTCTTCGGAAAATCGTAAACGCTCCATGGTACATTTCTAACAACACAATACACACAGACATGGACATTCCAACAGTAAAATCATACACTCACGACAAATACTCTACCTTTCACAGTTCAACTCACAACCATCCAAACCCACTTGTTTCTTCTCTTTCTTCCCTGTTACCCGTCCAACAAAGATTAAAAAGACAATGGCCGAGAGATATGCTCGAGCAAGTAATTTAAATCAAGCAAAACGAAGATAAATTTCACGCTATCCACAAATTTGCTAGGTGCGCTACACCGCAGGCGCAAATGACTTGAAAAAAAAAATGTTTGCTTATTTAAGTATTTGTTTTCTTTCTTCCTCGTAACTTTCCCTCGTTTATTGTTTTTACAAATTATTTTGGTATGTAGTAGTACAACATTATCATTTTTTTTTTATTTTATACCCATGTATCCATAGCATTCATAGCCACACTGGCAAATTTTCTTTATCATGTATTAACAATCTATATAAAATAAAGATGAAATTCTGTTTGTTTGTTCTTTATTGGAATCCATACCGTTTGTCCTGAATTCTCCAAAGTTCGCTCAGTGATTCTTTCATACTATGTGCGAACACCTGTACATATTAAAATTGTATAACTTCAGCCAATATCTGGGTATATTCTTTATTGTTATAGAAATCGTTATGATCCCACTTTACATTGGTTTTTACGAAATCTACCGTTTGAGTCGAAAAGGGATCCCCCGAACGAAAGATGAGTCTTTTCGAAAAATGAAATTCCCGGGTGAAACCGGGATATAGAGCCACTTTATTATAAAGGGACATTAGTCATAATATAATCAAATTATTTTTCATTCCATCTTCTGTTTCATAGGTGGCTTTATTATACTTCTAGAATCATTCGGTCACCAGATTATCTATGATGTTATGGACATCACAACCTCTGGAAAAGAAGTTACGTTTCTATGATAGACTATAAAATAATGTGGGTATTTCGAAAGGATACCCACTTAAACCATTGGCATGGGTAATTTTAACATTCTGACGTACGCGGTAGCTTTGTAAAACTTGCCAGTACTTCCTTCCTTTCTCCACTTTTGTGTAATTTTCACTTTTCACAAAGTCAACAAAGAAACAACAATAAAAATGAAATGGTTTCCCAATCACTGAAAAATGTGATAAAGGTAAATTATTATGACGTAAGGAATGGAGTACGTAGTACGTATTTTGCATACGTAAAATGACATACTGTTGGTTTTCAATGAGATTTCAACATATCAACAACACTGCAGAACTATCTCCATATCTAGAGAAGTAGAATCGGTAGGCTCCCTGAAAAATAGTCGCCTATCGTAGTTAAATTCAAATCATGATTATTTAATACGTTTCTGACTCTTGCTGTACTTTTAAGTTATTTCTTAAAGTCTTACTTCTCCCTATTCTAAGCACTCTAAGGAATTTCGACCAAAATTCATTCACGAAACCCCGGCTTCGGAAATTACGAAACAAAAAAAAAATAATACTACCTAAAATAAATTTCAATTATGTCCTAAGAAATTAAAATTTATTAGATTTATTATTTGCTTATTAACCCTAACGTAGTTAGTTCCACTTCTTTATTTATTACTATTTTATGCCGCGCTGTTCTCTTCATAAGTTGAGTGCAACATTTTTTTACTTTTCAGCAGAGCATATTGGCACCACTACTGATATGTCACTTCTGGGCGTGTCCTATATTTAGAGCCGTTTAGTTTGGACCCAATCTCCATTGAATAGGACCCGTTTGTGGTTTGTATATCACTGATGTTTGGTCAAAAGGAGTTAAGCCATGAAATGTGAAGTTTAAACAACGATTCACCAGGCTTTTGAAAATCATTATAAATTCTTTCTTATTGTATTTCTTTATCCCAGAATAATAAATGAAACTATATTCTTTCAACAGAGACTGTAATAAATTATGAATAACGAATAAATTATAGTCAATTATGAATTTTAAGAAGACGAGACAAAAAAAATTTGTTATGACTTAACCCCTTTTGCCCAAACATGAAAGATATATCTTTGAGAAATCGAAGTCGATCACTAGTTAAACGCTGAGATTAAACAAAACATAGCACGGCCCTTTTCCGCTGGGAGTCTGCTGATATCGTGATATTAGCCGTAATATGACCTGCTGAAACAGGCCACGTCTAGAAGAGCCATAACTCGATAAAATGGAATTCGAAATAAAATAAATTATTAAATTTGAGAATTTGAAATGAATAGTTTATTTAAAAGAGCTTTTGAGTCTATTGATAATCGTGACAGCACACTAATATAAGAGATCTGCTTATTCTTCATGATTATATGAAGTTCATAAGCTTTGATAAATGAGTTTGATGATTGTTCTACTTTACTAACTAAAAATAAAGAGTAATTAGCTAGGATTCCACATTACGTAGTCCCTTCGGTGTTTCCGATACGATGATAAGTCTAAGCAATACATTATGATTCATTTGTTTCATATTTTTTGTGTCCTCGACGTTTCATCACCGAAACTACCCGCATGGATATCTGACACATTTCCATTTTTAATGCATTGCCTTACACATAATGGTAGGTTCATACTTCCTATGGCATCATTAACAATGTTTGTTTGTTTGTTTGTCAAACCATAAAACTCGCAGTTATTGTATATATAAAAAAATATTCGGAAACCAGTTTTAATCTTGTATTTGTGGAATTCGGAAGACAATAGGAATAAGAGAAATTTTTACCGTTTTGAGTAAGTCAAAGGAAAAATACTCGAAAAAGTATTAAATGCTTATTATACTATGATCGAGTGTGATTATTTGTAAGTCCTATAAATTTCCAACAGATTGCGGGGTAAGTTGATTTATTGACACGACACTTCGTTTTCTTTCAATATTTAGGGATCGGATAAATCTATTTTTTCCGGCTTGGACTACGAAAATCCGTGTTTTTCCCATTGTAAAGTATGTGTCACCTATTCACGTATGGGGAAAACATCGAAACTATTTGTTTTTGCAAAAGTCAGGTTAACCAAAATAAATGTGGACCTATTAGTATAACCTCCTGATACGATATCTCATATCATCATGTGTCATATTCATATTCATTTTGTCATCATATTCTGAATTTAATTAATATGTGTTATGGCAAAAGATTAATTTGGTACATTTTTGATAACTGTCTATTTTGATTGTACTGAACCCTGTTCCAATTATATTCTTTATCAGTTCCTTTTGAATTTTTCATTCATTAACACATTCTGGGACAAACATAAGATGTAAAAAATAAAAAAATAACCCTTCTAAATTCTTTACCAAACAATTTTAAATTGTTCTATCTTAAATTCTATTTTTAATCCCCTAAGTTCTATTTTAAATCCCGTTGGTTTTTAGATTAGCTGAAATTTTTTTATCTTTATCAGGCAATTTCGATTTGCCTGCTTGAAAAAGAATAGGATATGACTAATTCCACGCAGTATAGCTATTGAGCCACAGCAACGCCTGGTAGGGTCTGCTCCTAGACATATAAAACAAAGTCAAGTTAGTTACGGTCAAATGATGAGCGGCAGCACCTATTTTTTATGGTCTTTGATTTTTATATGCTCAGAACAGCAGAATACGTATTAAAACATCGGAAGAATGAGGGGAGGGGGGTGGGGTAATTGTAAACCTTTTACCATTTTATCCAATTTAAACCAAACTTATTCTCGGGTGTCATATTAGTAGTATAAGAAGGTTAATTTCATTAGGTTAACATGGAAAGGTTTTGGGGTGGGGAGGGAGAATTAATTATTTTCCGTTTTCTTCGATTTAAAAAAAAAAATTGACACATACGTTTTAAACAGAATTATTTATTAAAATTTATATAAGTGATTTAATCCAATACGATATCTTCACCCATAAAATTAGCAACATTTTACTACCACATTCCTCATCAAACTAGAAGAATGTCACTTCGACTTCTTGTCCTCTTAGGATGAACTATAATCAGCTTCGAGACAGGTCAGAACTGAGGGACATTTGCACTAATTCTAGATCTAACTGGATCAGACTAGACAATGCCGACACCAGGGGATTACAGGTCGGCTACACCTGTCTCATTAGTACTAGGCGTGGACATCTGTATAATCCAATAGTCGTTTCCTCTTTGACGGATGTCCCTCCTGCACAAGACAATACTTGCTCAATTATATATTCATCCGCCTCCGCAATATCCTAGATCTTAGCTGTTCCTATTGTCCGCTTCCGGGCTGCTCCTAGATTAAGGATAATGTTCGATGGAGGTCTATAATGAGACTCGCGGCTCTTGTCCACCATGTCTCGACAGCTCTATCCTTAACTCGTGACATTAATTAATGAACAGATGTTCCAGATCTCAAGACATCTCATACAAAGTTTGTTTAAACTACATCTAGACCTAAAAAGAATTAACTTAGATTGTTATATTGCAGGTAAAGTTAATATTATTGAACAGTTGGCCTCTGACTTTCATAGAGTGCGGTTGTATAGTACTGTGAAGAGTGAAGCGATTGTTGTTTTTTTCATTTTTGACTACTATAATTCGTTTTTATTTATTATCATTTTTATTTAATGAAAGAAGGAGATGTAGTTAATTCGCCAGGTGCATCTAACCCACTCCAACCCACTTCTGCTATTAATGAAAATACGTCCACGGAAGGAGATAAAAATTCAAAAAAGCGGTATTACGAGGGTTCTCCTCAAAATCAATCTCCAGTTAAAAAGATGGGGAAATACTATCAGGATATCGCCCCGATTTCGGTAAGTAACAGATTTAATGTTCTTAGTGAAACTGAACTTTCATCGAATAATCCGGAGGCTTCGAATCAGACCTCTAATAATGAAAATAAAAATTCACAAAATTCTCCGAAAATTCCCCCAATATATCTACATAAAGCAAACAATTATCAACTCCTCTTAAATGATCTAAAGGCTTTATGTATAGAACCTTTCACAACTAAATTAACCGGCAATAGCACGAAAATAATGTTATCATCAATCGACGATTATAGAACGATGACAAAATATTATGACGAAGAAAAAATAGAATACCATACGTTTTCAACCGAACAAAACAAGCAACTAAATGTCATAATACGAGGCATTCCTTATACAATTACTGATGAAGAGTTAAAGGCCGAATTATGTAGTAAAAAATTCGAAGTAACACATGTTTCTAGAATTTTAAATAAAGATAAAAAGCCTACCCCCCTTTATTCTGTATCACTCGTAAACAATGACCAGGCTAGCAACATTTTTAAAATTTATAATTTATTTTACGCAATAGTATCTGTTGAGCCAAAACATAAAAATAATAATATCCCAATGTGTACCAACTGTCAAAGGTATGGGCACACTAAAAATTATTGTCATTTGGAGCCTAGATGTGTTAAATGCAAGGAAAACCACCATTTTTCTAAATGCCCTTTAAAATTCACAGATAAGCCGTACTGCGTAAACTGTAAACAACCTCATGCGGCTAGTTACAAAGGCTGTCCTCACTATCAAGCAATAAAAAATAAAATAAACTCACCTGGTAAAAATGAGAATAGCAATACGACGACAGAAACTAAAAAACCAGCAGCTAGGAAATTCTCGCCGAATCTCACATTTGCCTCTGCCGCTAGTCCAGCTCAATCAACTCAACATCAAACAGACCCAGTTGAATCAAACAATGACATCTTATCAACTATCACAAAAATAATTTTAGAAGCAATTAAACCGTATTTACCACAAATTATGTCACATTTAAGCTCACTATTTACATCGTTCTTTACAACTGGGCCTTAAAGTAAACAATAACCTATCTACTGTTATTAATCCTTTCATAGCTACTAGTTACATAGTATTCAACTATTTTTATTTGATATACGTTTATAACAAACCTTTTATAATATCTTATAATACATCATGGTTTGTGAACTAAGGAAATTAAAACTATTAAATTGGAATGCGTATGGCATATCCTCCCAAAGAAATGAATTTCAAATTTTCCTCGAATCGAATTCTATTGATATAGCCTGCATAACAGAGACACATCTATCACAAAACGTTAAATTCAAAATTCGAGGTTATAGAATCTTACGTAATGATAGAGATAGTTCGACTGCTTCAGGAGGTGTTGCCTTGATAATTAAGAATAATATTAGTTTCACCGAAAATATTATTTCAAATATTTCTAACATCGAAGGTATATCAATCCGTTTAAACTCTTCCCCCCCTATAATCATCACAGCGGCTTATAGGCCACCAAACAAAAAACTTCAAGAAGAAGAAATTTTAAATCTCTTACCACCAGACGACCACACATTAGTTTTAGGAGACATAAACTGTAAAAATATATATTGGGGTTGCCGTAAATCAAATTCTTCAGGAAATACTTTGTTAGAAATCTGTACAAGGCACAATATACAAATTCACGCACCTCCCGAACCTACTTTTTATAGACCAGGATGTTCACCCGATATATTAGATATTATTTTAGCAAAAGATATTAGACTTCCTATATCATCCCAGATAATCTCCGCTCTGAACTCGGACCACGTCCCAGTATTAATCAAGTTTTCAACTGAAATTCATGAAATGCCCCGGCGGAAAACCCTAATTAATGGAGTGATTGACTGGGAAACTTACAAAGCAACAGTTGATGAGAAGATTGTTTTAAAAAAAGATTATCCTAACGCTCTAGAAATAGATAATTGTATAAATAATTTTAATGAAACCATCTCAACTAGTTTACTTGAAGCAACTATAAGACCATTTAACTTAAGAAAGAAAATATTTTCAAATAGTTGCTCAAAAGCAATTTTACTGAAAATTAAAGAGAAAAATCTTGCCAGGAGACAGTGGATGCGCAACAGAGACCCTGTTTACAAAAAGAAATGGAACTATCTCAAACATGCAGTAAAAAGAGAGCTGGACGAATTGGCGATTAGAAATTATCAGAAGTATGTAGAAGACTTAGATCCAAGGGACCAATCTGTCTGGAAGGCTACTAGGCGACTTTTAAAAAAATTTGACCCAGTCCCTAGTCTAACTGAGAAAGATGTCGTCATCACTAGTGACGAAGACAAAGCAGAGGCATTTGCTGACTACTTCGAATCGACATTCTCCAACCCTTCGTGTGGGAGAGGTCAGTCGAATGTCGATGTTGAAAAATATTTGACGACTCCAAAATCTACTGTACAACTCCCATTGGAATATACAAGACCTAAAGAAATCGAGGAGATAATTAATAGGCTAAAAACAAAAAAATGTCCAGGGCATGAGCTGATTCCATCCATTGCTATTAAAAAATTGCCTAGGAAAGCTAAAATTCTTTTAACCTCAATTTATAACAGTTGCTTGCGTACAGGATATTTTCCGGAATTTTGGAAAAAAGCCGACCTAGTTGTCATCCATAAACCAGGTAAAAACGCCAAATTGATCAGCAGCTACAGACCCATTAGTCTCTTACCAATTCTTGGGAAAGTGCTCGAAACGGTGATAAAAAGGCGGCTGTCATCTTTCTTTGAATCCAATAACATCATTCCAGACTTTCAGTTTGGATTTCAATCCTCTCATTCAACTTCTCACCAATTATTGAGGCTTTCCGAGTCAGTGATCAACGGGTTCGAAATGAAAAAACACACACTGGTTGCATTATTGGATTTTCAGCAAGCCTTCGACAAGGTCTGGCATACTGGTCTTTTATATAAACTGAAAAAAGTGGATGCCCCAAAATATCTTTTCAATATCATAGCTTCATTTCTTCAAGATCGTACATTTACAGTTAAAATAAATAATATCAATTCATCCATAAGACATATTGAGGCCGGTACTCCACAAGGATCAGTTCTCTCTCCCCTGCTGTTTACTTTCTACGTCCACGACATAGTCCAATCCACCTCAGCTTCCATAGCCATGTTTGCCGATGACACCGCTATTTTCTCTCAACACGAAGACATCATCATAGCCCGGAATGAATTACAGAAAAGCATTTCAACTTTAGAAAACTATTTCACGAAATGGAAAATTAATATCAATGCTCAAAAATGCGTGGCTAAGATCTTCACCCTTAGACGACCTAACGACCCTCCAGAATTAAATATCGACGGGAATAAGATTCCATGGAATCCCGCAGGTGAAGCAGTAAAATATTTAGGCGTTCTACTGGACCGAAGACTCACATGGAACCACCACATCAACAACAAGCTTACGCAAGCGTATGCAAGGCTAGCAATGCTGTATCCTATTATAAATAGAAAATCAAAACTGAAGCCACAAGTGACAATACTCTTGTACAAAACTATCTTACGTCCACTATTGATGTATGGTTGCGAAGTATGGGGTGCTGCATCATGTTCAAAACGAAAAAAGCTGCAAACATTCCAAAACAAGATCTTAAGAATAGCAGTAGATGCCCCATGGTTTATCAGAAATGAACAACTCCACCGAGAACTTCAGGTAGAACATACAGATGAGTTTATAAAAAATCGATTCAGAAAGTTTCACTCCCAGCTGCCGTCTGTTAAGAGAGCTGTTGCCTTCAACCTTGGGAAACCAACAATGTCACGTAGGCTAAAACCAAGACTTTTACAAGACATTCTTTTATAGCATGTGCATATTTACTTTATTATTATAATTAATTATTTCATTTTATTTTTTATTTTATTTATTTTTTATTTCTTTCTTTCTGATACACATTTATTTCATAGTTATAGTATGTTTAATGTCCGAGTTTTACTTCTATTTCTTATTGATGTACAATATTATAAATTTGCTCAGTTAAGGGTGTCTCCTGCGTGAGACCATTCCCTAACATATTCAACTGTTAAACTTTGTATATAATTGTTATATAAACCCATGTATGGCTTTAAGAAGCCGAGCTGGAATAAATAAAGATAAAAAAAAAAAAAAAAAAATATTATTGAAGAATCGGCAATTAACAGCGTCAAGCTAATTGAACAGACATTGAGATGACTGCTTACTTATTATTGGACGACAAACCGTTCTCCGAATTCTTTGAAAGATATTAGGTACTGTCTGAGATAAATTACAGCATATAAAGAAAAAGAAAAACAATGTTGAACGTGTAAGCCTTTGATCTGATGACTTATCCGTTATTAAAATACAAAATATTAATTTTCTTTTCAATTATTAACCCTTTGCACTCGACACCTTTTTGGACGTTACCTACCGGCAACTCGGCGCAACTTATTCGTGAAAACTTATACCCTGAAAACGTAATATTATACAGTAAAATTTTAGAGCCAAGTAAGGAATTGTAATGAAATTTAGGCTATATGTATTTGTGAAGCTTCAAGAACACATAGTTACAAAAAAAATTTTTTTTTAAATTTTATATATTTTTTATACTTTCATAAAAATACCGAAAATAGACCTAAAAATTGTGTAAAATTTTTGATAATTAAGAGAACCGGAGCGGATAACGATGGAAATCCCTTAAATTTCACAATGGTTTCGCGGTTTCTTAAATATAAAAGCATACAAAATCTAATTGGAGAAGTAAAAACAGTTAAAAAATTACGGGATGGGACTCTTTTAGTTGAAGTTTTCTCAGATATCCAATCAGAAAATCTCCTAAATTGTCAAAATCTACTTAAAAACTTTCCGGTTAAAGTAGAAGCACATGGGAAACTAAATCAAAGTAAAGGGATTATTTCAGGTGCTCCGAAATAAATTATTGTAAAATTGAGGAAATAAAAGATGAATTAAAACAATAAAATATAGCCGATGTTAAAAGATTAACTAACGTACTATTATAAAAATAATAAAAAACACCGCGAGCCGCAACCGTCATTTATCACCAAAAGCGAAATATCCTATAAATAGTTTTTAAGATTTGTTTATGTCCTTATATGTTAAAACCTGAAAATAATTTGCATTGTCTCCGTAGCGGAGCCCTCGAGTTTGAAGACAAATTTTAAATGGCTCCGCTGCGGAGACCTCTAATGCAAAGGGTTAATATATTATTTTAAAAATGGTAATGAAGAATAAGAAGAGGAAATTATTTATTTAAAATATTTACACTCCACATTATATAAGTGAATCCGGTTTCTCCTTTATTATGATAAATGAGTTTTGTCTTATACAAAGTAATACCTATTTAGAAAAATAATATTTGTTTTTATAGTAGTAAGAAAATTTTTACAAAAACCTACACAAAAAAAAATAAAAATAATAAAAAAATAGTAAAACGGTGTGATTTTTAAATATTTTTTGGGCAATTACTCATAAACTCTTTGAGCTAAAAAGCTGGAACATCTGTTATAAAATTCATCGGAATTCAAGAAAATGTTTATCATCGATTAGCTATTAAAGTTAGAATAAAAAAAAAAGTAATTTCATTATTCAGTTGGCATCAGCTTTTACAGAGAATTTATTGCGATCTGAAGAGGATTTTAACGAGCAATTGGATTGTAAAGAGAAAGCACCTGTCACTACTCGATTAAGAAACGGAAGATAAAAAGTCTCGAGAATTAAGTCCTTATATGTTTAAATTATTTGCAAATTAATATTTGAAGGTTATTCTGAGAAAACGATTAAGCTATCTACAGAAAGAATTCGAACTAATTTTCCTACTTTGACAAGAAAACATATTGTAACGTTAAATCTTCAAATATAAAAACATATGATTTGAAATCCCAGACCTTTTTTTGGAACAAACTAAGCGGTTGGAGTAAACTGTTTTGATCTAGATAGTTCAACGTCGTTCCACCAGCTTCCACGAGAATCTACAACGTTCTAGACCCTCCTTACGACTATATATAAGGAGCGATTGGCTCAACAGTCTTAGTCTTAGTCTGTGTCTTGACTGTGAAGCTATGACTTGATTGACTTGATTAAAGTTCAATAACATTTTTTAACGTTATCATTTTTGTAACCTGCTCGAATATTTGAGTTGTATTAATTCGTTGGCATTGATAATTGTATATTTTTGTTTAATAAATATTCTTTAACCCACAGAAATGTTACAATGTCATCCTTTTTCAATAAGAATGTTTTATAGAACAAACACGAAATAGATTCCACCAAATGATAAACGTTTTTACGATTGATTGCTATCAAACAACGAATTATTGAAGCATCGAATACCGAAACCAGCCAAATCCATTCATTTTCCAATTTTTTTGGATTGTTTGATCATCATAGGATAAAGGAACAATACCTGTTTTCGATAAATAGGTATCTAGTATAAATAGAGTCCTAGTGATTTTCACAGTAACTGCATAGTCCTGTAACTAATGTAACTCAACAGACTGTTGTTAATATTCTTCATAATGCATTTAAAAATGAAGGAGTGAAATGTGTAGTAACTGGAAGTAATTTTTTACACTTATAATAATTTTAAGTACCTACTTATAATCTGTTACATTCAGCGGGTTGAGAATCATCTCTATCTTATTTTGTCATCGAAATGGGTGATTCTCATACTAAGGGAAAGTTTCAGGTATTAATATGTAGAGACAGAAAAAAAAAAAAAAAAAAAAAAAAGCGTCATTTTCAAATCAAACTTCATCTTTAGTTCCAAATAGAGAAATTTTAAAATATTTTTTGTTTATTGGGTCTAAAAGGCATAAAGCCCTAAGGTCATCGATGCCTTTGAAACACCTTAAAATATTCGATTCATGGTGATAACAGAGTTTGCCATGGTAAATAAACATTTTCTCGTATGACGATTATTACATCTTACTCTTCTAACTCTAAATATATGTTCCAAATTAGATGATCAAAGTGAGTGAAATAAAAAATAAAAGTAAATTTATTTGAGTTTAAGTAAAAGATATTTGAGTCTAAAGACATCAAGTTAATTATAAGCAAGAAGATACGCTGCTTACAAGGTTAATTACTTGTTTAATCGCCTTTCGACTGATTATAGTCTTTAAGAACCTTCTGGATTTTAATTAGCCAATTAACTATATATTACTTAAGTAGATTTAATTTACCAACTTCCAATGGTTACAGGGAGGTTGTTATTATAGGCAATATTGCAATAATAAGTTCTAGGGAATACTCGCAATATCCTGCACAGAACAGAAAATCACTTTTTATTTTTTGGCACGGTATACTTTAAATTAGGGGAAAAAAGTTTAATTTAATTAATTTGGATGTTAGTCTGTACTACTATTTATTTTATTTTCTATATTACAGACGTTTCGATCTCCAGGGCAGTCTTCAGTGTGTCTAAAAATAATTGCTACCTCATACTAGATTTCATATTATTAATAAGAACTATAATAGAAATGTAGTATGATGTAACAATTATTTGTTTGCTCGTTTTGTTTAACGTCACTTTATGCTACTAAGACTAATCGGAGGATGGGAGTCCTAAATTTTGTCTATCCAGGTATAATTAGGATAGGGATATTTAACGAGTACCTGACATCGTACAGGCTCGAACCTCCATTATACGTCCTTTCAGGGACGGCATAGCCAACGATTTTTTACTCCCATTAAAAAAATCCTAGCGCCAACTCGGGACGCCAACCCACGACTTTTAGTAATATAGGTTGCCATGCTAACCACTACACTATAGGTGACCCCTACAATTATTTTAAGACAACAATTATTTTAAGACACGCTGAGGACGGCCCTAGAGTTCGGAGCGTATGTAATATAGAAAATTAAAAAAATAGTAGTTGAGAGTAAATAATCCAATTTAATCTTTTCTCCTAACTAAGGAGTCTCTAACCCTTTTTAAATAAACATATTATTCTGAATGTTCACTTCTGAATAAAAATGCGAGATCGGTTTTAATTGTAAAAGAATATTTTTACTAAAAACGTATTCGTATATATATTTGGGACAGCTGAGAAACTCGCTTCTAGCTGTTATCTGAACATAAAAGAAAAATAAAATTGCTTATGTTTGCGAGTTGATGTTTTTGAGTTGATTCTAGGTACGTGTGATGTAAATGTGAAAAGGATATTTTTTTAACATGGAGTTTAAAAAATTTAGTGATCCTATTTCATTATTTCCCATTATTTTTAAGTCCAAATGTTTCCCTCAGGAATATTGCAGTAGTTTAAAAAATGTAAACAATATCTATCATAAATTTCAACTATAAATTTCCTTTCCCTATCCTTTTACGGTTATTGCAGAGAAGTAATAGAATTTTAAAATGCTAATTTGAATAAAAACTTCTCCCTCTATTAAATATTTCATAGACCAACTTTAATAAAGGGTCGTAGAGGTATAAATAAATAAAAAGTGGATAAAGGCTATGAAATAATTAAAGCCATTCCGCTACCTGCCCGTCGGTGATCAGAGCCGCGCTGCACCGTATCCGTTGAAAACTTTATTTTCCACTTTCCGAACCTCACCCCCGCTTCATTATTCATTATTCCACTAACCGTCGGGGGATGCCAGGGCCCTGTTGGATATCGAACATTCAGGGAGTGGGGGAGATTATTCGAGGTGGATAGAATGGTTAATAAGTTTAATATTACAAAATGTCAGAAAGAATATGTCTGCCAAGTAAGGGAATAATACTTTCCTCAGGTATAGGATTAAGAATCTAATTGTTTCAGAAAATGTAAAATTAAATTTTCAGTTTATAGAGAAGAAGAAGAAAAGTGATTTTTAGGCGCTAATGACGGAAGATACATATTTAAACAAAACAAATAAAATAAATAACTCTTCACTATCATAATACAGATAATATTTTACTCAAGTAAATTTAAAAATATAATTAGACAAATACACTATTCCAATTTAATAAACCGTATCATACGATTTATCCCCAGTCTTTCCAGACACTGGAAGTCCGGAATTCTGAAGAAATTACCTCTTTTAGTTGAACCAAGAAATCGGGTGTGGAAAGGGAACCGTGTGTACCTCCAAATTAATAGTACCATCTTATTCTGTTCTATTTATTCGGCGCGACAAATCGATGCAGAGTCTTGGCCTCCTGCACCTGATTCCACCAGTTGTTTCCGAGGATGATTTAGGTTTCCTGATAAGTAAATTTTGGGAAGTGGGGCTATCAACCCAGATTAGGCTGCTAGTGGGGCTGCCACCATTGTGCCTGCCGACAAACACCCCCTCCGGGGCGGCTTCTTAGGGAAGGTAATCTGTATCTGTCCTAGTGTAAAGTGTTCAATAGAGTAAGTGTTTCCCCAACCTGGAGGGCGAGTGGTTGACTGCGGTCCTGAGACCGGGTGACTGGGTCATCATAACCCAACGCCCAAAGTACCATAGTTGGTAAAAAAAAAAATCTGACCGAGACACAAAGCTATTGTTTTCAGGACGTTTCTCCCAGTCCCATGTACGAAGCTGAACATTGGACTGCCCTTGATTAACACATTAAAAGGCTCTTTGTAAGACTGCTCGCTGTAAGGCTGCTGAAATGAAATTCTTTAGACATGCGGTCGTAAATACAAGAAGGGACAGTGTCCAGAATGAAATTTTTCCAGAAGAGCTTAAGGTTACATCCATGAAGTTAAGGGTTGAGGATAGGCAACTAAAGTGGTTTGGGCGCATATGCAGATATCCGGAAGAAAGGAAAGTCAAATGGTACATGGAGGTGAGGCCAGAAGGAAAAAGACCAGTTGGCAGGCCACGAATCACATTTGGTGCCAGATGAAGTGCATGGCTATGTACAGAGATGAATGGAAGAAATGTTCTGAGGCAAAGACGAAAAGCTCTATGCTGAAAGGCTCACAAGAGCTAGTGAAAGAAGAAGAAGGTACCTTCTTACTGAAATCCATGAGAAGAAGAAATAAAAACACATCCTCGACCTCCTTACACCACATTTGTCCATCCACCAACAAAACACGAGATCAACCATCAAATTTATTTTTATAATCCTTCTCGTATACTCGGCTTTTTAATATTTTATTTTTGTGTATCTTGCACAAAAGCTTTATGTTTAAATTATTCTTTTGCTCCCGTTTAGTTGATGTAAATGTAGAGGGGGGGGCGCACAATGAAACAGTCGGTGCACTGGGCGAAACAAAAGGTCTAGTGCAACCAAATTGACACGGCGAGCGGTACGGGTGACTCCAAACAATGTCAGCAATTTTCCCCTTCCTACTTGTTGTGTGGCGTACTCCATGTGCTAAAGTGCGGTTTTGTTGGGTAAAACTAAAAATTTTCGTCGAACCGATTTTCATCTATAGGTGTGAGTAATTATTTTATCGGTCTATTTTATCGCTCTTACCGCGTTTTTCATTACGCGTGTATCTCTTAATATTTTGCCTGACTTTGGCCTTCCCACCTCTTCACATTCATCGTAGGAAGTTAAAGACATCAAGGTGGTTCGTATGGGGTTCCTTTAAACAAGGGTGTTCGGGGCATAATGAAACGTTTCATGGAGTCGGACGAGTGTTTCATCGTGCCGCATGTGTTTTTCATTGTGCAATAAGCAGTCGGTTTTTTCATTTTCTTACAGTTTGGTGTGAAATTAATAGTGAAACACCAAAAAAACTGTCTTAATTTATCACAACTTTCTTCCAAAGTCAAACTTTCCTCTTTCCTGAAGAATTTCGTGACTATCCTAAAAGAGAAGAACGAAAAACCGACTGGAATCCGAATAAAGTTTTTTTGTTAGTTATGGTGTTTTTTTTTTCAGCTGTTTCATTGTACCCCGGGCATGGGGCACAGTGAAACAAAAATTTTTATTTGGAAAATAGCTGCTCGCGGGCAGATATGATGCATAAAATAATTTTATGTTAGTAACCAATTTCTTAGATTAGATCCTTAGGTAAGATGGGAAAAATAAAAAATTGAAAATAAAGTCTCAGGTGGGGTGCTATGGATAAAAGAGACTTTTGTGTATCATTGTGCCCCATCTCCCCCTCTATAAAAGAGAGTTGTATGTTTCCTAAAGTAAGTTTCAATGTACGCACGTCTGTGAAGTAAGCCATCGATATTGTATAAGTATACTGAAAAATAAAGGAATCCAAAAATAATTAAAATCCACGAATCTTTAAGTTTTATAAGTATGTCTCAAAGTCTATACGGCACTACACAAGATGAATACACTTATAGATTTAAATGAATCATTTGTGTGAGTCTTTATTTTTTCATTTCAAAGTACCTTACCTTCTCTTGAATTGACAGTGATGATTCAATTTGCTATTTCAATGAGATTGATAAGAACCAGATGCTGGCTAGCGAGATTGAACTATAAATCAGAGGCAAGGGCCGCTGCGAAGATATTCCAAACGACCCAGGGCGTAAAAGAAGTGTTGAAAAATGTTGGCGTTACTCGGTTCTGATAAGTTCCCTTACTGCCACTCTTTCTTTATTCAGTTTCCCACCTTCCCACTCTCCTCTCTCACATTTTATAGTCACATTTATATTTACTCCCTTCTGCCCTTCTTCGCAAATATAAAATATTTCTAACTATCTTACTTGCACCGTTGAAGGAAAGGCTACCAGTTTTATTTATTTTTTTAAAATTTTATTACAACTTAAAACTTCAATATTTTAACATAATGCTCCATCAAAATGTCTTCGTCTTTATGGTAACAATGTTATATAGTTGTAAGGATATAAACGTTAATATGTTAACTTAGCTCAATATGGTCAAAAAGAAATGTTTATGCCGTCCTAGAATACAGCAGAATATTGAGGCAAAACCGTAGAACGATGAGGAAAGAGTTAAATTTGGGAACAGAATACCTTTTACTGTTAAACCTTCCTTTGAGATATGGTCAGTCTATATCCATACACTTCTACAATATCCGAAAGAAGAACTATGTTAAGTTCTTAGATGGTTACTTTGAGATTTGATAATTCAATGCATAAATGTGATGGAAGACATTTGAGATGAATGGAATAAATGATAAGAGGAGTTTATTTGATTTCTAAATTGAATCTACGTCAAAAATTTATTGGGTAATTGTAATGTTGATTTATTTATTTATATTTGATTTTTTGTTAATGAAGTTTACTGTGGAATATTGTTCAATTGATTTATGGCTGTGCATTTAACAATGCGAATTGATATTTATGTCATGCTTGATTAGTAATTTAAATAAATTAAGTATTTATCTTTTCAGAATAACGTAATGCGGTTCCACAACCTGTTGACGGGTCTTGGCATCCACCAGAAGCTTCCGCCACTCGTCTCGGTTCTGTGCGGCTGCCATCCAGTTTCCTGTGCCCAGAAGATTTCTGGCATCGGATGTCACTCCGTCTCTCCACCGAAGTCGTCTCTTCTTCTTGAACCATTAATAGGCTCAGATTGCAATTTCTTCGGCAAGTCTGTTTCCAGCACACGGGCTACATGACCAACCCATCTAAGACGGCAACTAACCACTGAGTTCATAAATCTCCTGGTTTTTCCTTCTTCTCTAGGTATTACCTCTAAGGATACCTCCAAATATTCTAGATAGAATTTTCCTTTCAAAAACCAGGAGTTCGTTTTCATGGCTTTGGTCAAGGTCCAGGTTTCAGACCCATATAGCAGCATTTAACTTTTTATAGTGGTGCACTTTTGTTGCTCTTGACAGGATACGCCCTCTAAACTGTTTCTTGACGCCAAAATAACAGCGATTTGCCGAAATAATCCGTAAACTATTATATACTATTTATATATTATAAACTATTTCACAAAGTATTTTACAAATTGTATTAATGCGTCTCCAAACACCTATGAACAGGAAAATGTACTGGTGTCGTCGGGAACACCTGTCATGTATGTACGACATGGCAGCCTATAATACTAAATGTGTCGGAATCGCATCCCATACTGGCCCTAGGATTTGTTAAAGGGAGTAAAAAATCCTTCGCTATGCCGTCGGATAGGATATAAAATCGGAGCTCCCAATCGTGTACGATGTCCAGTACTCGTTGCAGATCACTATCCTAATTATATCTAGGTGGGGGAAAGGGACTCCGATAAGCCTTAATGGCATAAAGTGAAAATAAACAAACAGGTGTAGTCGTCTATTAGCGCAAATAGATGGCTAACTGCATATCAACAAAGTCTGTACTTCAATTTCATTTATCCATTATATTTTTTTTTATCTTTCCTATATAGCATCCATATTTCCTTTTGTAATATTATAATGTAGTCCGGATGTACAATTATTTTTGTTTGTTATATAATGATTTTAATAATTAAAAACTTAGCAGTAAAAATAGAGCAAGAAGTTATCAAACCTAATCCCAAACTGTTTTCTTGAAATCTAACGCTGAGAAAACCTCGTGATCTCTGGAGAATGAGATCCGGTGAGAGGGTTTGGATAAAAGTTTGGAAGAAATTGGGGCAGAAGGACATGGCAGCTAAATAATTAAATCCAAGACAGACTCGTAGAAGTTTTTTGGCGGAGTACTACTTACCACAGAACTGCCCTGGCAACAACCCAGCTCATATACCCGGCGAGAAATTTCCTCTTTTACAACTCGTGGAATTTATACCGTAGTTTTGGAACAATTTGATTTTCCGCACAGGCTAACACTCGTGGAGAAGTATCGTTATAAAAATTTGCTTTAGTAACAGTTAAAAATATAAAATTATTTTATATATTTTTCTAAAAGGTGCTGGGGTCACCTGTGGTGTAGTGGATAGCATAGAAACTTACTATACTAAACGTCGCAGGTTCGCGTCCGAGGTGACCATCCATTTTTAATGGATTTAATGGGAGTAAAAAATCCTTGTCTACGCCGTCCCTCAGATAGGACGTAAAATGGAGGTCCCGAGCCTGTACGATGTCAGGTACTCGTTAAAGATCCCTATCCGAATTATACCTGGATAGGCAAAATTTAGTACTCCCACTGTAGCATCGACCGATTAGCCTTAGTTGCACAAAGTGACGTTGAACAAACAAACAATCTAAAAGGTGCTTCAGTACACCGTACCTTTCCGAATACTAAAAATTGATGAAATTTCGATTCTAGAAGCATTATTTTGAAGATTTCTTTCCCCTCAAGTAAGGAAAGGTGGCCCTTCCCATCAGAAAACCCTGAAAGATTAGCTTTAATTAAAATGAAACTTTATTAGCGCATAACTATCGAATTCATGTGTATTATGTAAATAAATAAAACGAGAGGCCTCTTTTTTCCCAACAGAATGAAAAAATTGGAATCGGAAATCATGAAAAGTTAGAACCTTTCTAATTGAATCATGTTTCATAGGGAGTTGTTCTGGGGACGTTGTTCTGCACATATTACGATAACTTTGTAATATTTTGAATTATTCGGTTCAAAAACCTACATCTAAGTAGCATCTATTAATGATTATATTATTATATTTCATTCATGAACCATATTTCCAAAGTGTTTAGATGAACAATCATAGGTTTTCATACATTTTACTTGGATCCCCTCCCCCATACATGGTTTTATTGTATTAGCGTAGATTTTCATTTATTATTTTTTTATAACACTTTTAATTTTAAGTGTGGTGAAATATTATGATGATTGGGGCAAAGGGTTCCATGTTAAAATAAAAAAAAAACATTATTTATTTAAACAAACAACGATTAAACAAAAAAAGATTATTTATTTATTTTAAATTTTGACGATTGTTTGAAAGATGATGTGTCCATTTAAAGGATATTTTTTGGTTCATGGCAACTATATGATGTTTCCAACGACTAGATAGAGAATTATTAAATCATACCACTTGGAGTAATAGGTAGGCTATGCTTGCATTGCCGAAATATCACAAGTAAAATCTTTTATTTAATAATAAAAAAATATAGTGTACTTTAAAGAGCTAATACAAACAAAAATAACTAAATGAATGCGGAAAAATGTGTGACTTTGAGAAACGGAATTTAACAAAACACATCAATTTCTAATCAAAGTGGGTAAGGGAAATCTGTGTGTTGCGCGCATCGCACCAGATTTTTTAATTTGCCAAATTTAAAATTGTTTGATAAAAGATTTAACCCTTCTAAATTTTTTATTTTTACATCTCATATTTGGCTGTAGTAAGTATTACTGATCAATTCATTTATCACTAATTGGATTATTTCAGCAAAGGCGAGATCAAATATAAATAACACAAATGTAAAAGGGACTAATAAAGAATATAATTGAAAAAGGGTTTAGTACAATCACAATAGACAGCAACAATGTACCAAATTAATCTTTTGCCTTTATACATATTGATTAAATTCAGAATACAACAATAATTATATTTGACATAATATCAATAGTTCAACCTAAAACAGGTTATCAAAACCGAGCACTGAGAGGGAGAAACCTATAACCTTTTATGTTCTTACAGTTCTTCCAGAGAAAGATAACGTTAATTTGTAACTTTTTATTATTATGATTTACATTTTTTTTTATTATTAGAATTCACAATTTCTAATTATTGTAGTGATAATAGGTGCATTATGATTTTGGTTTGACCTTGACGCGGTGACCAAAAACATAATTTCATTTTCATTATATATATAACGAGCAGACCCGACCACGAGTTGCTGTGGTTCAGTAGCTATAATGCGTGGAATTAATTATATCCTATTCTTTTTATTACAGTCAAATCGAAATTCACTGATAAAGATAAAGACGTTTCAACTAATCTAATGGAAAAATGGAACTTTAACGTTTGGTAAAGAATTTAGATGGGTTAAAGTTTTATTGTTTGCATATTATACTTGACCATAATGTGTTTATGAATGAAAGATGTCAAAGTAACTAATAAGAATATAATTGGAACAGGGTTTAGTACAATCAAAATGGACAGTTATCAAAAATGGAACAAATTATTCTTTTGGCATAGTACATATTAATTAAATTCAGAATGTAACAAATGATGATATGAGATATCTAATCAGGAGGTTATACTAATAGGTGTACAATGATTTTGGTTAACCTGTATTTTGCTAAACCAAATAGATTCGATGTTTTCCGCACACGTGAAAAGGCGACACATAATTTGCCATGGGAAGAACACAGATTTTCCTAGTCCAAGTGGGAAAAAATAGATTTAGGCTTACACTCCGTGTATATCGAAATAAAATGAAGTGTTGTGTCACTAAGTCAACTTACACCGCCATCTGTTAAAATTTTATAGAATTACAATAATTACACTCAATTGTAGTACATTAAACATTTAATTTGCAAAAAACAGACATATTGAGGCCAATTATCGAGATAAAACTAATGCAGGACAAGACTACACACACTGAGCCAAATTTCGTAAACATTGGTTGATTAGTTTCTGATTTTACCTCCGACAAACATCAGGACACGCGATTTTTATATATATATAAAGATAAACTGTGTTTGCTTAATTTCACATAAGGTCTACTAGGTTACTGATCAATGCTGAATGCATTTATTCACACGGAGCAACTAAGAAGTTAGCAATAATATAATACAGACTTTTATAAATATAATATATATATGTATTACTTACTCATTCCTCTGAATCTCGGTTAGTTCTACTGAACTGGACTGCTCGGCGCTTCCGTCACCCTGCATCACGATCTGATTGGCATCTGTAACAAGACATTTATACCATTAATTTCAGATATTTCTATGAGTATCTATTCATAGATAATATCTTCCATAAATCTATACATACAAGGTATTTCATGAAGGTACATATAAATATACCTAACAAGCAAAAATAACCTACCTCCCGATAATTCTATTCAACTATCCACCCGTTCATCAGTTTCAAAAATAAATTCCACCCGAATAATTCGATTCACGTTCAAGTTTTGTCAGAGGCGTCAAATCAAAATCGTGTCTCGTAAAAGAGATTTTAGGTTGATGGCCAAACAGTCGGAAAGAAATAATGAGCAAACGTGTATTTTAAGAAAAGTGATATTCGAACTGGCATCTCAAACTCCTAAAAAAAACTCCAAAGAATAATCTGAAATATCATTATGTTTTCTTGACTGACACCTTAATTTATTTATTTATACTAATGAATTATTTGGAGGCATTCTGAACTGCGGCATCACTCACTGTCAAATCTCCAATATTTTATTCAGCGGGAAATAGTGTACCATGGTGAATAATGATAAATGGCCTTTCAAAATAATCAAGCTATTCATATAAACATAGTCATCCAAACAGTTACAGATATTGCAAAATAATTATACAAGTAATAATAATGTAACGTTAAATCGCTAATATATAAAAAACACAATATATGATTTCAAATCCCTGACCGTTTGTTAAAACAAAATAAGCGGTTGGAACGAACTGATTGGGTCTAGATCTTTCCAGGCTCGTCAACGCAGACGTGAAACTGTCCACCTTGTTCTGGAACATTCCAGACCTGACCATTTACGATTATATATAATGAGCGAGTGACTGAACAAGTATGAGTCATAGTCTGTTCTTGAATGTAAAGCTCAAGTCATATGATTGTGTGTTATAGCGTAATCATTTTTGTAACCTGCTCAAATATTTAAGTTGTCAATTAGTCGGCATTGATAACTGTATATTTTTGTTTAATAAATATTCTTTGACACACATCCGTGTTACAATAACAACACATTAAAGAAAATTGTAATGTGTGTATAACATACTTATATAGTAGTACAACCTACTAGATTCATCCAGATCCATTAGGAGTATAAAATATCAAATTAAAGAAAAAATATCTAGTATAAAAATAAAATTAATAGAATAATGGCAGTTATAAAGTACATTGCTTCCAATAGAAATTATTGCTTCACCATCAGCAACCCTTTGCCAAGGCAGTTTGTCTTGATGAACCACCAATTGAGATTTAGCAGCCTCACTCCCTCTTTAATTGCTCCATAATCCGGTCTCTAACCCGAGCTGTCTTCTTTAACAACTTTTTTTTTTCATAATCAAAACGAAAAGATTAAATTTATTGATTTTTATTCTGTTTGGTCTAAATTGTGTCTTTATACTTGCATTATTAACATTTACATATTACGTTATAGAATTAAAAATTTCTAGTAAATATATAAAATAATAGTAAGTATTTAATATATAAATTACTAGCATAGTAGCTGAGCATTGCTAGTATACTGGTGAACAACAAAAGTGAAAAATATTGAGATTAAAAATATTAAACATCAAACGATAGCTGAATCAATCGTGAGAGAAGTTCGACATGACTAAAAAATCGTATTCTCGTTTTAATTTATTTTTGGGATCCTAGCAAGCCAGGAGAATTATATTGTCACCCCTCTTCATAAATCTACAAGTCCATCGTGACACAGGGATCTTTGGGCAAGCGTTGTGTGGTAATCAATTAAACTAGAGACTATTTACACCATTTATTATTTACAATAAAACAATCTACAGGTCCCAACTACCAAAAAGGGAGGGTCTCATAGCTCATAAATACTTGGTCTACTCATATACTCGGTACATGGGGCTACGATACTACTCGGATCTCACTCCTGACCTGTCGGCGCCTGCCTAACCCTCACTCTGCCTGTCCCAGACTTAGGCTCTCCTATCTCAGACTCGGACTCCCTCAGACTCCCTCAGACTCCCTCAGACTGCCTCAGACCGCTTGTCTCTCCCAGACCTAGACTGCCGCTCTCAGACTTCCTGACTGTCTCATACTCAGACTGTCCCTGACGTAGACTGTCCCCTACTCGCCTGGGCCAGCCTCTTCAGGAGTTCCCCCTCTCTCTCAGGGTTTCCTAGGTTCAATGGCCTGCTTACATTTTCAGTTACGGTTTTCCACGTGACAATATTTCTAATTCCAAGTTCAAATAAGAGATACATGTCGTAGAAAATAATATAAAATCTGATGCATCTCGCTTAGTGCAAAAGTTGCTTTTTTGCCTCTGGTCCATAATTTGGAATGTGTGTACGTGTAGGGTTCCCAAAAGACTGAATCGAATTTAAATATTTTGAACGTTATTTGATTGTTTTGTTCAGTGTATTGTAACGTTTGTTAAGCTATTAAGGGTTTGTTATGCTCCCGTGGGAGTCCTATATTTTGCCTAACAGGTATAATTAAGATATCTTTAATTTATTAAAGACTCTTAACTCCTTAATGATAATTAAGGAGTTTTGCACAGGCTCGGTTTTATTTTATTTAATTATATTTTACGTTCCATTCAAAGGACGACATAGCCAAGGATTTTTCGCTTACTTTAAAAAATCCTAGGGTCACCTGGCGGGATGACAATATCGTAAGCTGCTGTGCAAGCTTGCCACTACACCGCAGGTGACTTCCGTTTTGAAGATTTTTTCTTATTTAATAGTTTTCTTATTTTGAACTTAAGTTATATATTTAAATTAAATGCAAAAAAATTTTTTTTTTCACTCAACATAAAAAATACTATTATTTAGGCTCAACTTTGAAAATAAAAATGTACATAATGCATTATTTACATACAAAGAATAGATGCTATTTTTGTGGCTCATTCCTGGATTATTTGCCGTACTTATTTAACGACTAAATACAGTGTAACATATAAAAACAATTACCATGTTACCTGATTTAAATATCCTCTGATGTTTCTTTTGGAATTCAATACAGCACTTACTGGACAAACGCTCAAAACTACCAATCTATTAAAAAGTGCTCCATTATATGACAGAAATAAGACCATTTATGCTTGATTCCGAATAGACACAGAATCGAGCTATGGAGCTCCACCAAACCTTTTAATTCCTCTCGCATCCAATCCTTACATTCCAAAATCCTAAATGCCCCTTATTATGTAACAAATAAAATAATCCACTATAACCTTGATGTTCCATATGTCGCCGATTTAAAGGTGCCTTTACACTCTACGAACCTCAGTCTCGAACAGGTTCTCCCTCGAACCTTGCCGTACCGGAGTTAAAAGAACTGCCATTTGTACTTAACGTGACGTTAAGCGAACCAATATGGTTGACGTACCCAACGCTAGCTTCTGATGAAGAAAAATCTCCATTATCAATATATTTTATTTTATATTAATCTTATCTTAATTTGTGGGTGACCACTTTTTTTAAATTATTTTGAAATAATTAATTTATTAAAGAGAAAAGATTTACTAGCGAGGTAGTACTCGCAAAATTTGCGAGGAGTAGGTATCAGTGAAGAGGAAGGATTGGCTCTGCTTGGAGCCGAGCTCTGTGGTGCAGTGGTTATCATACGCGGATGTCACGCGGGAGACCCGGGTTCGACTCCGGAGCCAAATCTTTTCTCTTTAAAAAAAAATAAATTATTTCAAAATATATATAATATAATATAATATAATAATATAAATAAATAATATAAATAAACAAATAATATAAATATACCCCCCCGATTCGGGCTGGCCCCCACAACAGCAATACAAAGGTGCTCTATATTTGGAAAGGATACGGAGAGGGTTTTCAAGTCCACTTCATCCTAGTTCCAAAGCTAAAATTAGAATCGGCCAACTTCCGCCTTGCAAAGTTGAATAATGGTTATTCATCATATTAATGCTATTCAAAGTTCCTATCTACCGAGACTGTTATAACTTTAAATAATAAATAAGTTTTAGCTATGACTAATTAGTGAGAGGCAATGATTTGAATAATAACCAAATATTAGCCAAACGCGAAATGGTAATAAGATGAATAGATGTATGCAAAATATTAGAACAATAATTTTTGTTATTTTAATTTTCATGATGAACGAGAAGAACAGTTTTCTTTTCTATATGACAAAGGCTTATCCTGAATTAAGTAACCAAATTATTTCACAAAAACCAGATTGATACGCCCACGACATTAATAAGGCTACAAAAATACAGAAACATTACCAAACCTATCTATTAGTGCCTATTCTCAACATAATACTTGAATGAATATTTTCAATACCGGACATACAAAGTTTTTTTTATATACCTTAAATAACTTTACCTTTATGTACCTAATATCACTTTCTTACCTTACAGACAGACATTTTACTGTAAAAGTACGCGACGAATTATCAAGCATAAAACGTATTAGACCAGGAGTTCCACAGGGCAGCGTACTTAGTCCATTCCTTTTCAATGTGTATACTGCAGACTTACCCGAACACGAACACACTTTACTAGCTACATTTGCAGACGACACAGCACTCCTCACATCCCACAAAAACCTATACCATGCGTCTTCGACTCTCCAAAATCATTTAGACGATATTTCTGCATGGGCAAAAAGATGGAGAGTAAAAATGAATGAATTAAAATGCGTATTTATAGTTTTTACTCTTAATCAGCGGCTGTGTCCACAGGTATATTTCAATGATGTTCCCATTCCTACTTCCCAGGAAGTACGATACTTGGGACTTCACCTGGACAAAAGACTGACATGGAAAACCCACATCACACTAATCAGAAAGCAACTAAACAAACGATATGGACTGTTGTCAAGATTACTTGACAGACGCTCTAAATTATCCATAACCAACAGACTTACAATATACAACATGCTCATTAGACCCATTTGAACATACGGGATAGAGTTATGGGGCACTGCAAAGCCCTCAAATATCCAAAGGATCCAATCCTTTCAATCAAAAGTGTTAAGGAGGATAGTAGATGCACCGTTCTACGTGACTAATGACTTAATACACAAGGACCTTAACATCCAAACAGTAATCGATACAGCCACACTATACTACAATAACTTCCACCAAAGATTAACTTTCAACATGAACCCACTAGCAGAAACACTTAAATCCACCACAAATCCACACAATCCACCCCGACGATTGTTGAGGCGGTGGCTTAGGGACTTATTGGTATAACTAACGCCAATGTAATTATCACACATACGTGTAGATCACAGATTTGCTCATTGCAAAAAATAATTTTGCAGGTAGCAAATTCAAAACATGTGACATAAATAAATAAATAAATAAGTATGAATTAAAAAATAAGAAAAAATATCCAGCGTTATTAAAAAAATTACTCAGTTTACCAACTGAGAACTAGCTGAGAACTACTTTTTGTTTCAGAGGACATAACTACGAATTTAGTATAACAGTTAGATAAATTTTGTTTTTTTAAATAAATAAACGCTTCTATAATTTTAAAAAAGTAAAAAATAAAATCTAAATAAAAAGTATCAAGGGGCACAAAGACTCATCTAAATTGTATAATAATACCTGTATTTAAATCCATTTATTCCGTTAACATTGACGATTCTACCTGTCTGTATTCTTTTAATTCTTTTAATAAAATTAATGATTAGTTTGAATAACAAATGTTAATGAATGTTTCCGAAATACATCTTACGATTTTTAGTTTTAAATATAATATGCTCATAAAAAAAAATTCAAAAAAGTAAGCCCGTCATACCGGGCACTCACTCTTTTTACAGAAATTGTTTCGATAGATAACACTGTTCTGCATCAAAATCCTCCCCCCTACAAAAATGTTTTATTATGTTTTGGAATTTTGGAAGACGAATTCGACCAAAATTCAGATAATCTCTATCAGGCACCATTTTTTGTCTATTGTGTGCTTAAGGTAAAAAATCTGGTACGTGCGCGCAACACACAACTTTCACTTACCAACTTACTTAGATTAGAAATTAATGCGTTTTGTTAATTGAGACTTCTCAAATGAACAGAACAGCTTTAATTATAACGCATTGGTTTGTCATTAAAGGCGTACGGCGCATGCGTGAGCTCAAGGTGTTTTATGAGTTGACGGAATATTTTTCTTTTTTTCTCCTGTATATGTTTACTTGATTTTCTTCATATATCATATTTAGCCATTTCTTATTTTTAGGCGTGATGAGAGACAGTTAATTTCTCAATATAAACTAAAACAAAGGTACTTTATAGAAAAACAAAAAAGGCCCCTTCCCCATTTATTGTGGGGAATGATAAAGCTTACCTGATATTAAATAAGAACTAATTTTCATTAAGCATAACGAATTTGATAAAAATCGTTAAAGCCGTTTTTGAGATAATCGATCAAAAAGAAAAAAAAAATGGACAAAATTTATTAAGTAAAGTCCCCCCTCCTGTTGATCAATTTTGATGAAATTTTTACAGTCATATCTTGGGCATATAGATACATCAAATACCAAGTTTGATCAAAACCGTTAAAACCGTTTTTGAGTAAATAAAAAAAACACGTGAAAATGATACAAAATTTATTAAGTAAAGTCCTACTACGGTTGATCAATTTTGATGAAATTTTTACAGTCATATCTCGGCCATATCAATAGATCAAATACTCAGTTTAATCAAAATCGACTCAAAAACAGTTTTTGAGAAAATCGAAAAAAACTTAAAAAGTTATTAAATAAAGTAACCCCTCCCTTTGAGCCAATTTGATGAAATTTTTGCTGTCACATCGCGGGCATATACATACTCTAAATACCCAATTTCAGGTTCGCACGGTTTATAGTTTTTGAGCTAGTCTGTTCACACACACACAGACACACAGACCATTTCGCGGGACTTGGTTATTTTGACTCAGGGGACCCCAAAACGTGTATTTCCGTTGAAAACCGGAAGTCGAAAAATTTCACGATCGCAATACCTCCACTTACTCATATATTTCATATATAGGTAAGTGAAAGTAAAAATAAATGTGGTGTTTTTCGATATTTAGAACATTTTTTATCATTGAAAACTCTAACAGAAAAATTATAAACTATTTAAATTTAAAACTTTTATGATATGTTACAAAATGAAAAAATTGGGAGAGCATTAATATTAGGAAGAGAAGAGCAGCAAATTACAATGTTTTTGTCACATTGTATTTCAAGAATTGCTTTTATCACATAAGGTCATGGTGCTGAATAGAATTTTTACTTTCACTTACCTATATATGAAATATATAGTATTACTTTCACTTACCTATATATGAAATATATAGTAAGTGGAAGTATTGGGATCGTGAAAAAATTCGACTTCCGGTTTTCAACGGAAATACACGTTTTGGGGTCACCTGAGTCGAAATGACCAAGTCCCGCGAAATAGTCTGTGTGTGTGTGTGTCTGTGTGTGTGTGTCTGTGTATGTGTGTGTGTGTGTGTCGTGTGTGTGTGTGTGTGTGTGTGTGTGTGTGTGTGTGTTTGTGTGTGTGTTTGTGTGTGTGTGTGTGTGTGTGTGTGTGTGTGTGTGTGTGTGTGTGTGTGTGTGTGTGTGTGTGTGTGTGTGTGTGTGTGTGTGTGTGTGTGTGTGTGTGTGTGTGTGTGTGTGTGTGTGTGTGTGTGTGTGTGTGTGTGAACAGACTAGCTCAAAAACTATAAACCGTGCGATCCTGTAATTGGGTATTTATAGTAGGTATATGCCCGCGATGTGACAGCATAAATTTCATCAAAATTACTTAAAGGGAGGGGGTACTTTACTTAATAACTTTTTAGGTTTTTTTCAATTTTCTCAAAAACGGCTCTAACGATTTTGATTAAACTGAGTATTTCGTCTATTTATATGCCCGAACTATGTCTGTAAAAATTTCATCAAAATTGATCAACCGCAGGGGGCACTTTACTTAATAAATTTTGTACCATTTTTACGTGTTTTTTTTATTTACTCAAAAACGGCTTTCACGATTGTGACCAAACTGGGTATTTGATGTATGTATATGCCAAATATGTGATAGCCAACATTTCATCAAAATTGATCAACCGAAGGGGGGACTTTACTTAATCAATTTTGTATCATTTTCACGGGTTTTTTTATTTACTCAAAAACGGCTTTAACGATTAATAAAAATAAGATATGAATGTAGAAAAATGTGTGACTTTGGGAAATGATATCTAACAAAACACGTCAATTTCTTATCTAAGTAAGTTGGTAAGTGAAAGTTGTGTGTTGCGCGCACGCACCAGATTTTTTTTTACTTCTGATTCGAATTCAGCAAACATGAAAATATAGAAATCAGGACCAATGTCTCAAGGGTGCGGAACTTTCATTATTTTTAGGAACGGTGTAATCCTTCAAGGTGCCTTTACACTCAGCGAACCTCAACCTCGAAAAAATTTTCCTCTGAACCTTGCCGCACCGGCGTTCCACGAACAGCCATTTATACATGACGTGACGTTATGCGAACAACTATGGCTGAGGCATCCAACGCTAATATCACAAACAACTCCTATCACTTGAGAAAAACTCAAATCGAAAGTGACATCAACGCTACCCCCGAACACAGGCGAACAGATGAAGTACCTAGAATACCCGAACAGCCTCAGTGAAGGCTGTTGGAGAGTGATGTTTGAAGGTAAAGTTAGTAGAATGTAAAGGCTCCTTTAAATTCATGAGATCGGTATTAAAACTGTTCCGATTGCTGATGCAGGATTTGTCCCTAATTTATTTCTAAGAATCACTTAGATTAACGAACCGCCTTATCAGATTCATTCTCGATCTACACAGACACTTTCACGTCTCCCAATTGTATACTGAGCAAGGTTTTCTTTTTCCTGCATTCAGACAACAATATCTCCTTGGTTCCTTTCTGTTCCAATTCTTTTGAACAAAAAGACCCAGCTATATCCTCGAACACTTAATACCTCGTTCGTCCATCCACCTATGAAACACAAGATCTCATCCCACCGACCTATATGTTCCCACGCGTAGAACAGCCTCCTTTGAGCGATCCTTCACTGCACGTGCAACCCATCTTTGGAATTCCTTACCTAACTCCATACGCAGCGCATCCTCCTTGGCCTTATTTAAATACTACTTATTCACCCATTTCCTAGATAATCAATCTTCTGTACAAATGTAAATATGATCAATATTTATAACTAACTAAACAATTATTTCTATTTTTATTATCCTATATATAATGTGTAATTTCATCCCACTGATCTAATTGCAATCAGACTAATGTACTACCACAAGTTTCCTTTTTGTTATTCGTAAGGGACTAAAGTCCCTTTGTATTGTAGTTAAATGTGACTATCAAATTATTCCTCGAAATTCATTCCATTTAGGTGTGTGAAAAAAAATCCTATACAAAATGGAACATAAGAATGGTGGATTCATAAGTTGGTAGGAAGTGGAGATATTTAAAGTCACAGAATTGGGACGTGGTTTCTTGCAATCCAAGCAGAAGGAAGAGGAAGGCCCACATCAGTGAATGTACACCCCCCCCCCCCCCCACAACTCTCAGTTATCATTGTGATACTCTCGTTGGCGCCTTTTGTGATTGGTAGCCTTGGCAACGAAATTGAATTCACGTTGCTTGGCTGACTATAGCCCAATTATGCGACTCTCAAGGGAATAACATAATTAAATAAATACCAAATGAAATTTAAACAAATACAAACTATCCAAATCACGAACGGATTAATTCTTTACTCCGTCTATGACGGGGGATCCCCTTTCAGCCAACAAGTTTGTTCGATTTTGAACCCCTGACACGTTTTGGAACGTCCTGCCCGATGTTATTTTACTAATCGAATGCTTTATATGTATGAAACGTTCAATACATACAATACTTTGAACGTGACAATGCTCGGGCAAGTTTGAATACCTTTTGGTCAGTCAGTACAAAGGAGCCGGGAGCTATTGAACGTTTCAATTAAGATAGGGATTCCAATAGCTTTGGCTTCACAAAGCACCGCAAATACAACGGGTGTCTGTTACAAAGCAGTGGCGGCCTTTCTCGGACAAAATTTAAAAAAGAAATAGGATTTAGTAAACATTGTCAATAAATAAGCGTTAGTGAAAAATTTCCAATCCGGTTAGAATTGAAAATACACCTTTGAGTCCAAATAAACAATTCCAACGCATATACTTTAATAAATATGATGTACTCTAATCAAAATTTTCTGTACTATTGATTATAATAAAGAACTATTAACTGTCCATACCTAAAGAAATCAGTACCCTTGTCGTTTTCTTTAAAATACTCAAGCCCTCAAATTTTGAAAATTTAATTCAAATTTATCATCTGCCGTTATTATAAACCCCTTCTTCTATCGATTCCTATGTACTATATATCTACGAAAAAACTCGATCATTTCAACTAAACTCTCTAAAAAAGGCTAAAACTATGATTTCAAACAATCCCTTAAAATTAAGCAAATTCCCGAAAATTGCGAAGGCCCATGAGTAGTAAGAGGGACAAACTTCATTCTTATTACATCACTGTATAAATTACTGACAAAGCCTTCCACTTTCTAATAGTATAAATAAAACGAAAAAAATGCATGAGGAGATATGTTTTGTGTTCACTTTCCGGTAGCATTTTAATACGCCATTCAAAAAATAATGTCTAATTTTAGTCCAAATGGTGTGATGGTAGTAAGTGAAATTTGTGAGATGCGCGTATTTTTGAATATTTAAAGAGATAAGATTCGAAACAAAAATCAATAGGCTAAAAAAGAGAGAATGCTATATTCAAAAGATATTGTTTCCCTACTGCATGTGGTTGCTGGTCACACAGCGTACCGTTCAATCACCACACATACAGTTGAGTATTTATCAACATTTGTTGTTTTTTTCGTTTTTGTTTTTTACTTTCACTTACCATCGGAAAGCATTGCGATCGTAAAAAATTTCGGCTTCTTGTTTTCAACGGAAATACACGTCTTGGTGTCCCCAGAGTCCAAATAACCAAGTCTAGCGAAATGATCTGTGTGGGTGTGAACAGGCTAGCTCAAAAACTAAAAACCGTACGAACCTGAAATTTGATGTAGGTATATGCTCGTGATGTGACAGCAAAAATTTTATCAAAGTTGATAAACGGAGGGGGCACTTTATTTCAAAACTTTTCGCCCATTTTTATGTTTTTTTCGATTTTCTCAAAAACGGCTTTAATGATTTTCATTAAATTCGTCATGTTTAATGAAAATCAAGTCTTCTTTAATATCCGATAAGCTTTATAATTATTAAAATATTCTGAAGGGGAAGGTGAAGGCTTAATGAAGAGGAAGGCTTAATGGGGAAGGTGCTTTTCTTGTTTTCCTATAAAGTACCTTTGTTTTTGTTTATATGGAAAAATCAGCTGTCTCTCGTTACGCCTGAATATAAGAAATGGTTAAATATGAAATATGAAGAAAATCAAGTAAATATATAAAGGAGAAAAAAAGAAAAATATTTCGTCAACTCATAAAACACGCCTCATAACCCCACGAATGCGCACTTCACCTTTAATGACAGACCATTTTTTATAATTAAAGCCGTTCTGTTCATTTAATGGAAATTATTTGCTTCATGGCAACTACATGAAGTTTTCAACATATAAACAGAGAATTATAAAATCAGACGACTTGGAGTATTATGCTTGCATTGCCGAATTATCGCATGTAAAAACTTTTATTTAATAATAACAAAATTTAGTGTACTTTGAGAGCAAATACAAACAAAAATAAGTAAATGAATGTGGAAAAATGTGTGACTTTGAGAAATAGCATTTAACAAAACACTTCAATTTCTAATGTAAGTAAGTTGGTAAATGAAAGTTGTGTGTTGTGCGCATCGCACCAGATTTTTCCTTCTTGGTTTTCCTTAGCGTGTGCCGCTAAGGTAGCAGAGTTTTCTTTTGTTTTTAATAAATATGGAGATGTATAATTCCTAAAGAGTTTAGGATAATACTTCCCGCAGTTTTTGTAACTTTATATCGTTTCAGTCAATTTCTCGTTTCAAATCAATGATATAAGGATGTGGTAATAATTTTTTTTTTACTTTTCCACAAATCGTTGCTTTACTAACATCTGGTCACCGAAAAAAAGGATAAATGCCACTTGAGATTAATATATTTGAGAGGGGAAAACAAGCGGAAGTGTAAGAAGATTTGTGTAAGATGTTGAAGAGCTCAATTAATTGGTGGCTGAGAATGCCCTCGCAAGAGAGGACTTGTATCTTTAACTAATTCCCCTCCTCTACCGCTATCCTCGCATCAAGTTGGGAGAATGGGAGGTAATAGGTTTAAGTTCGACGGGGGCAGAACTTGGCGCCATCAAACCAGAGCAGGATACGACGAGCACTGTATAAATTAGGTATTAATCAAGTTTCCGTTTCATAAAGTCCCCTGCTTTCGCGTCGCTTCAATTAGCTTCGAAATGGCTTTGTTCCCAACTCGCTCTCATCTTCTGTTCCCAGATAGCGGATACCCCATTCTCCGAATGCTAAGTCTAACTAAGTATATCCAAGGCTTACCAACTATTTGTATTGTGTATCGGCTTACTTAGCTTAATCTAATAAGGTTGCGGGAAGTACTATATATAGTATATAATGCTCTGGCCAGAGTACTTTCCGCTGTTTTATAATATCCAAAACTGCTTCATGTTGCTATTCATTATTACTAATAAATAATTCAATTTTTTTCAGTTACCGTAAAACGAGGTGACTTTGTGACTAATGTGGTGACTTTGTGACAAGCCTATTTTTCTACAGTTTTTGAATTTCCGTCCTTAAAAAGAATCAGGTTAGGCAATTCAGTGTACTTGTCAGTTGGTCAGTAATGTTCTGCAACCTACTGGCCACATATAACTTCTTTCATTCCATTTACCATGGTGCTTTATTTCATATATGTTTGATTGTTTTCATTTAGTTAAAACTTTGAAACAAAGCACCATGGTAAATGGAATGAAAGAAGTAATAGAGGTCCATATGTGGCCAGTAGGTTGCAGCACATTACTGACTAACGAACAAGTACACTGAATTGCCTAACCTGATTCTTTTTAAGAAGGGAAATTCAAAAACTGTAGAAAAATAGGCTTGTCACAAAGTCACCCCATTAGTCACAAAGTCACCTCGTTTTACGGTATGGCTTCAGGTCAAATTAATATTATCCTTAATATAAATTAATTTTATATATTAGGTAAATTGAAAAATTAATTTCTATATTATATGGTCGGTTTAAAGCCAAAGTGAACTAATCCCCAAACTCTATATTTTGAGAAGTTAAAATTTAAATTGTACAAAATAAATTTACTTAAAATATGCTTGCTTCTAACACTTGAACTATAAAATATTTTACTTTGTCTATTATGTTATTCACATACAAAGAATAGAATTGAAAAAATAACGTAGTTTTTAAAGAAATATTATAACGGGTTGTTTGTTTAACGTTTCTTAATTCCACTAAGGCTAATCGGACAATGCTACAGTGGGAATCCTAAATTTTGCCTATCCAGGTATAATTAAAATATGGATCTTTAACGAGTACCTAACATCGTACAGGTTCGAGACCTCCATATTACGTCCTATCCGAGGGACGGTATAACCATGGATATTTTACTCCTTTTAAAAAATCCCAGAACACGCGACCTTTAGTATTGTAAGATGCTATGCTAACCACTACACCACAGTTGGCCACTAAAATGGTTTGTCGATTAGTTCACTTTGGCATTATTCCGACAATACAAAAAATGTGATCGTATTATATTTTATTTTGCAAGCAGTCTGAAAAACATACAACCCTTATAAAATATTGACTCTGATATAGTAAATGTGTGATATTTAATTGAATGTGAATTCATTTAACGCCATTTGCCAGAAAGGGGTTAGGGATGTAGGTTATTTAAAAAAAAAATAACCTTTTCGGTTAAACCGTTTTTTTCTTGAATTCTAAACGGCCATTCTTACTCAAGGCAAAAAATCGTTTAAAACATGTTTTAAACAGCTCCCCTTTAAAGCTTTTAAATATAACGTCACATATTGTATTATAAAATAGTTATAAAGGTAAATAATTAAATTTAGATGTTTAGGGGGACAACAATCCCTTAAACATTCGAAATAAAAAACTTTATATTTTTGAGGCTTTGAAATCTCTAGTTTTTAGTTAGTTTAATTTTATTACTTTTAGTAGAAGTTGTTTCTGGTGATATTACCTAATTGTTTTTTTGTTTTTTTTTTTGTTATTTTTTTAATAAGTCCACATTGTAACACTTATGTGGGTTAAGAAATATTTATTCAGCAAAATATAACAATTACCAATGCCAAACGAATTAATACAGCACAAATATTCGAGCAGGTTACAAAAATGATAACTTTATAACACGCAAATCATATGACTTGAGCTTCACAGTCAAGACACAGACTTGACTAACTGGCCCAGTCATTCGCTCCTTATATATAAAGCAAAACGAACATTCTGGAAGGTTCCACGTCTTCGTGGAAGGTGGTGGAACGACGTAGATGGACCTCGAACATTCTGGATCCAAATAGTTTGCTCCAACCGCTTAGTTTGTTCCAATAAACGATCTGGGATTTCAAATCATATGTTTTCTTTTTGTTTTTTTTTACGATTTAACGTTAAAATATTAAAACTCCTGGAGCTCATTCAGATGTGCTGGAATACTTTATAGAAATTAGGTAATTCTGATGATCATCAAGGCGAAAGTTTGACTCTCTCATATGTGTTAATGTAATATACGTGTCCAAGTTTCTTGGCATTCCTTTCTTCTAAACGAATATGGCTGAAGTGAAATGGCTGGTAAAATACCATGACTTGATTTGCTTAAAAAAATAACTGAATCCTACTATTAATTTTTAAGCTAATCGTGGAATAAAACCTGGGAAATCGTGAGCCAAAAGCATCCGAGGAAGCAGAAATAGCCCTTGCCTTGGCAGCAGTACACATAAAGCGGCAAATAGGGAACAATGAAGGGCCGCTTCAAACTGCCTCCGCAGTACAATAGGGCTTTGGAAAAGGGCACGAGATCCTCAATTGAGGGGGGATCGGGGAAAAGGGGGGCTAGGGAAATGTCTACTCCTGGGGATAAAAGGCGATGGACAATGAGGACTAGGCCAAGAGTTCCTTCCTACCGATGGCACTTTGCACCATCGCTCTTCGACTGGGAAGGTAGGATATAACAAAGGCGCATGCCTGGTGGTAGCCGAAAGAAATGATCCTTTTTTATCCGTTCTGTACTTTGTTTACTGTTGTTCGATTTTTCACAAAAAATAATACAAGGAAAAACCATTTTTCCTCCTCTCCCCCCAGAAAAACAAAAAAAAAATCTATTGAAGAATATTCATTTTTATAAATAATATTACATTCCTAATAGTGTTTCCTGTTTACTTGATTTCAAGGGTAAAACATATTGTAACACTCATGTGGGCTAAACAATTTGTATTCAAAGAAAAATAATAATTTACAATGCCACACGAACTATGTTAACACAAACAATTGAGTAGGTTATAAAAAGTATCACTTTGTAATTACACAGTAAAAACAAAAATAACCATATGACTTGAGCTTAAGAACAAGACTAACTCTCCAGTCCATCGCTCCTTGTACTGAAGAAGAACTGCCTGGAAGGTTCTAGACAAGCGCAGATAGTACTCGAACGTCGTAGAAACAAACATGTAGTAACACTTTGTTCCAACATCCAGTTTAGGACTGTTTAAAATCATATGTTTTGTGTTTTGTTTTGTTTCACGTTTGTTTTATTGTCTGAATGATACTAGTTTTTTTTTTTTTTTTTAAATCGTTTAAAAACACAATATTACCAATAAAAAAAATAAATAAACTTAAATCGATATATAGTATTAATAAAATACTATCAATGTAATTCTCTGACAATTAAATTAAGTTTTTTAGATATATATTATCATAACGAAAATTAAATTTACTCCTTTTTGGTAAAAAAAGTTTATTGCTATATATTTTAAGTTTTTATCCATACCCTCATCTTCAGAAGTAGGCCACATTACCCCAGAATGATTTTTCAAAAAAATAACTTTGTAAAAAAAGGAATAGAATTATTTTCCCACTTTATAATTTTGGTACCATTGATACTAATCATATTTATGGATACAGCGATAATAATCATATTTTTGATTACTGTTTTATTGCATCAGAGTAATGAAGGGGAGAAAACGGCTAAGATTGATGAAGTGCCAACGAATGGCACGAGAGCTATCTCATTGCCGATTCAAGAACAAACCTGGAAATGGACATGGTGACGTATGATAAATCATTGTCATTACTGATCTCCAATATCGACGGAATGACACAGACGGATTTACGACCAGGTGCCACCCATATCTGACCTCAGCTCCGAACACACGACCTCATTCCCAGCAGTCAAATCAAGAGATATGACCTGGCCATGACGCGTATGTTATGGATGTGAAGTCCGGGAAATTAAATATCGAAAGAACAATAAAATTGATGCGAAAAACTTGAAAAAACAAGCAATACTTCAATTTAATGACAATTTTAATGTGAGTAATATCAGTAGCAGATATTGAGAGATCAGATAAAAAACCGAAACCGTTAAACTCGTAGTAAATTTAAATTGGAATAAAAAAAAAAAAAAAAAATTCAATAGAAGCGGTTATTTTCCCCTACTGGATGACCGGGCTGTTTTCCAAGTTTTTTCTTGAATTTTTGCATGGTTTTCTTAGATATATTTCGATGTGAACATGATATGATTACATTCCATACACTTTTATTAACATATTTCAATATATATTTTTACGAAAGAATTGATTCATGGATACAAAAAAATAGTTAAAGATGATAAAATCACAGGGAAAATCTCGAGTGCGGAAAACGACGACCTTGTAAAAGCTGGATGAAGACGCCATCCTAACAGAAATAGGGAAGAGCGCAAAGCAGCAGAAGATTAAGAGAGGACGTGGAGGAAGGTGCAGCCAGGACCAATTTGTTAAAGCCCCGGTTACTTAAGGCTCGTTGCTCTTTCCATTTTTCTTCCATTTCGCCCTGCTCTGGGATGCAAGGCTTGCCATGGTATGTCAAGTCAAAACAATATGGTTTCTTGGAAAGAGGAACAATTTATCTGAAATAGTTGATTTTTTATCACCAAAAACCTATATCCTACTTAAATTGATACATATTTCAAAGATCAGATACGATCGAGTTCGAGCTTGGAGTCACCTTTGGTATAGTGGTTAGTATAGCAACCTACAATACTAAAGGTCCCGGGTTCGCGCCCCGCAGTGGCCCTAGGATTTTTTTAAAGGGAGTAAAAAAAACCCTTGCCCGTGCCATCCCGCAGGTAGGCCGTAAAATGGAAGTCCGGAGCCTGTACTCGTTAAAGATCCCTATCCTAATTATACCTTGATGGTCCCTGACAACCAGCATATGAGTGATAGTTGATAACAACACGATGAAACCCGAAGATAGTCAATTCAAAAACCGGATCCAGAGAAAGTTTTATAATACTCGGCATCCCCCACCCTCAACCCTGGCCGGGGAAACCCCGTATAGCCTATAAGGCTAAGAAGGAGTGAAAATAAAATCAGATAAGATAGATATCTATTTCATGTTTTGTATGAAATTACAGCACATCATGTCAAATTTAACCTGATCATTGATAGTTTTGAAAATTCAAGGATGTTATTTATTTTCATTGTTTGTTATAATATTATTATAAAAAATCAACATAAATAAAATGATATGTTTGATTTAGTACCTGTTGGGAAAAAAAAAGGTTCTATGTTAGGAAGAGGCCCATCAATTTCTTTTCAGTGAGAAAAAATAATGTTCAATATATGATTTATAACTGTGACGCATAATAGATAAAAAAAGATTTATCTGTGCATTAATATGGATGGTTCCCAAAATACCGGCTATTACTGATGCCCGATGAGATTCTTGAGCAACCATTTATCACATATCTTTATCCTAATAGTGGAGGTCATATACAAAATCCGACGGTTTAATGACCTATGCATGCAATCAATATATCATGTTTTGCTACTTATAAGATTAATAAAAGATGTTCAATAAAGGATGAATATTTTTGATTTATTAATTATTGTAATTACCGTGGCTGTACCAAATCATTTTCGTATATTAAAAGTATCTTTTTACATTCATCGCCATTGTCGTTGTTTAAAGAGTAGATTTATTTGGAAAAAGGGCGATTATGACCCTACTGGTTGGGCCATTATATATATATATATATATATATATATATATATATATATATATATATATATATAAGAGTCAGATATTTGAGGTGCGTGATCATGTCAAAAAACATTTAATAGTTTCCCTCAGAAAGGAAGCATTTTCTTAACCCAATAAATCACTAAAGTTTAATTATATTTTTACTTTCACTTACCTTTATATGAAATATATAAGGGGAAGTATTGCGATCGTGAAAAATTTCGACTTCCGGTTTTCAACGGAGATACACGTTGTGGGGTCCCCTGAGTCCAAATAACCAACTCCCGAAAAATGGTCTGTGTTTCTGTGTTTCTGTGTGTCTGTGTGTATGCGTGTGTGTGTGTGTGTGTGTGTGTGTGTGTGTGTGTGTGTGTGTGTGTGTGTGTGTGTGTGTGTGTGTGTGTGTGTGTGTGTGTGTGTGTGTGTGTGTGTGTGTGTGTGTGTGTGTGTGTGTGTGTGTGTGTGTGTGTGTGTGTGTGTGTGTGAATAAGTCGTACGAACCTGAAAATGGGTATATGGTGTATGCATGTGCCCGTAATGTGACAGCAAAAATTTCATCAAAATTGGTCAAACGGGAGGGTACTTTATATAAAGAATTTTGTCTAAGTTTTACGTTTTTTTCAAAAACGGCTCTAACGTTTTGATTAAACTAGGTATCTTGTGTATTTATATGCTCGCGATGTGACTGTCTAAATTTATCAAAATTGATCAATTGGAGGGGGTACATTACTTAATAAATTTCGTCCCATTTTTACGTGTTTTTTTTATTTACTCATAAACGGCATCAACGATTTTGATTAAATTCGGTATTTGATGTATGTACGTTCCCGTGACGTGACAGCGAAAATGTCATCAAAATTGGTCAAACGGAGGGGGTACTTTACATAAAGAATTTTGTCTTAGCTTTACGTTTTTTTTAGACTTTCTCAAAAACGGCTCCAACGATTTTGATTAAACTCGGTATTTTATGTGTTTATACGCTGGCGAGGTGACGGTCAAAATTTCATCAAAATTGATAAATAAAATTGGTAAAGTGGAGGGGGCTCTTTACTTAATAAATGTAGTCTCATTTTCACATGTTTGTTTTTATTTACTCCAAAACGGCTTTAACGATTTTGATCAAACTAGGTATTTGATGTATGTATATGCCAAGTATTTATACGCTAGACGAAATTTCACGTCGCGTATCGTCACTTTTAAAAATAAAAACTTTAATTTAACTATAAAAAAAATGATTTTACTTTAGAGAATAAATACATGATGCTAAAATTATTTAAAGCATTTAAGGTGTGAAAAATATGGTATAAGATAATCTTTAATTAATTATATTTTAGTTTAGAAACTTTATGTCCATAATAAATTTTTGAAGGCAATATAAAGTGATTTTAGAGGAACACTAATCGTTCTCGATTTCCAGAAACGCCTATGAAACAACTTTACTACGAGTCGTAAATACACCTCCTATCGATTCGTGTTCACGATATATTTATAGAAAGCAAATCGCTGTAAAAAAAAACCTAGCAGTAAAAAAAACTCGACTGTCGATGAAATTTGGTCCCTTAAAAAAAGAAATAAGCAATAATGAATCGACAGTACTGAGAATTTTCAAGTTTTGCATTACAGATACATTATAACTTATCGTAATATACAAATATAAGCATATTAATGCGGAAAAGTGTAGCGCTTATACATATTATCCAAACCTGTCGATTTCTAATCTATGTAAGTTCTTAAGTGAAAGTTGTGTGTAGCGCGCATCGCACCAGATTTTTAATACTGGATAAGAACTTAGATAATAACCAGACATTTTAACAACTCAAACTTGCCAGTAGTACCTTTAAAGAAGATTCGACTAAAGAAGAGTCGCCTCGTGGAATAGTATAAGGGTGTTTATTATAGTATTAGTTGTAGTTATTAATAAATAGTATATACACATTTACTGTTACAGTATATATATATATATCAAGCAATATCTTATATTAACAGTTAATAGTTTACGACAAATTTGTGATTATGAAAGTCCACATTCCTGCATCAAGGCCTTCACTTGTACAAGTACGATTATTCGTTTTAATGATCCTATTGGAACGAGAATAACAAATTTTGTAGTATAAATATATTTCTTCTAGTAATGCATTTTAGTAATGCAGATGAACTGATTAAGAGGTGAGGGCATTATTTATACGTATTAATGAATAATATTCAATAAGTATTTATAAAACTCGAATCTTATATTGTTTTATTTATTAAATACAATTCAATTGACAAGATTTAAAATTTGCAATCTGAAAAATTGCTTTGCAATGAGCAAAGTTTGTGGGCTGCTTTGACAGCGTTCCTGAGGAGTAATAGGAATTAATTTAGATGGTCTCTTGGCCACCGCCTTCGTCGTCGGGGTGGGCTGTAAGGGTTGTTTAAGTTTTTTAAATTGTCTGTCAGTGGGTTATTAATGTAGTCCTGTCTTTGGTGAGAGTTAATGTAGTTGTATTTGGCTGTTACAAAAACTGTTGGAATGTTTTAGTCCGTATGTATAATATCGTTGCTGACATAATATGGCGCGTCTACTATTTTTTCACACTTTCGACTGAAAGGATTGAAATTTTTGGACATTGGATTTCTTGGCAGAACCCCACAGTTCAACACCGTAAGTCCATATCGGTTTTAAAAGAACTTTATACAAGGTTAGTTTGTTAGCTAGGGATAATTTTTATTGTCTGTCAAGTAATCTAGATAAAAGTCCAAAGCGTCTATTTGATTCTTTTCGTTTGAGTCTGAGGTGAGTTTTCCAAGTAAGTCTTTTGTCCAGATAAAGTCCTAAATATTTAATTTCATTAGATTCCGAAATTAGTATTTTGTTGAAAAATATTTGGGGGCAAAGACCATGATTAAGTGTGAACATGCACACTCTTTTTCTCATTCATTTTAATTTTCCACCAGCGGCCCAGTCAAAAATATCGTCTAGGTGGTTCTGAAGAGTTTTAAATGCAAGAAAAGGATTTTTTATAGTCAGCAAAAGAGGCCAGAAGTAATTTGGGTGTTCTGGTAGATCTGACATATATATATATATATATATATATATATATATATATATATATATATATATTAAATAATATAGGACCCATGACAGTGCCATGAGGCACTCCTGCTTTAATAGGCTTTATTTCAGAAATTTCAGTCCCTACTTTTACCGAAAAATGTCTATCTGTTAAATAAGAAAGTAAAGTTAAATAAAAGGTCGGGGGGAGTAATATTTTAAGTTTGGAAAGCAATCCTTCATGCCAAACGCTTGACTAATGTCTAGAAAAACTAAAAATATATTGTAAGATTGAAAAAGTTGTTTTTATTTAGTTATACCACTTTACATAATTTAGAGCAGTTTAGCGCTAAAAAAATATATTAAAGATAAATTCATATTTAAATGTTATTTAAATTATTATAAGAAAAAAATTAAGTAAAAACAGCTTGGATTGACAACTATAAAAAACTTGATGAACAAAGCGAGCACTTGTAAGCCGACAATACAGGGCCTCGTGAACAAAGTATCAGAACTGGGTGGGTTAGTTAGGAGAAAGTTGGGCCAAGTTCCCTCCCCTAACAGGACCCCCAGGTGTCAGGATACCTCATCTAAAGATAACTCAACTTAATATATCCAGAATAAAGTTAAATTTAGGATCAAAGTTAAATTTAGCATCAAAGTTAATTTTAGGGCCAACGAATATCCATACTAGTAACATTCTGCAAAGTCTAACTTAGAAACAAGGCCTACAAAACACGATGAACTTGTTACGTTTTCTTTAAGCATATATACCTTCGCTGAGACCAGAGTTTGAATACTAATGACATTTTTGCATATTGAGTATGGCATCATAAAAACATGGTGTGAAAGTTTAAAGTATATATAAGTAATGTTTGTAAACGGATAAATCAAGGAAGCAACATATTGCTAAAAATTCTCAAATAAATAAAAATTTAAAAATTCTATAAAAATTATAATTGTTTTTGTTCAGGCAGTGAAAGTACATTATCATTTTATTTTCCTTTATTTATTTTTTAAACCAACTACGAGGGGTGATCAAAAAGTTCCAGGACTGTTGAGATTGCGCGGCAATGGAGTGTCATAGAGCAGTGCGGTTGGCAGCATTGTTTAGCGTGACTCTTCCTGAGCTCAGCTGTTTATTCAGTTTGTTGATAACCTTCTTCATTGCAAAGTTACTGCTGTTTTCGTAAAAAAAAGTTTTTTGTGTTCGGCGATTTTGTGAAATGAATGTAAAGGAAGAGCAACGCGTTTGCGTAAAGTTTTGTGTGAAGTTGGGTAAAATGTTTACTGAAACTTTTCAAATGTTGCAAGTGGCTTTCGGTGATGAATGTCTGAGTCGGTTAAGGTGTCATGAGTGGTACGAAAGGTTCAAGGAAGGCCGGACATCGTGTGAAGATGATTCTCGTTCAGGGCGCACATCAACTTCGACTGACGACGATCATGTTGCAAGATTGAACAGTCTCGTGCGTTCTAATCGTCGACTAACCATTCGTGAGATGGCTGAAGAATTGAACATTTCATTTGGTTCGTGTCAACAGATTTTAACAGAAAATTTGCAGATGAGAAGGGTGGCTGCAAAGTTTGTTCCGAGACTGTTGACTGAGCAGCAGAAAGAACACAGAGTTCAAGTTTGTCAGGAACTTCTTGAAATGGCAAATGACAATGAAAACTTCTTAAAACAAGTCATTACTGGAGATGAAACGTGGGTTTATGGCTACGACGTGGAAACGAAGGTCCAGTCATCACAATGGAAGACAAAATCCTCCCCAACCCCCAAAAAAGCACGTCAGGTCAAATCAAACGTCAAGGTCATGCTTACTGTTTTTTTCGACCGGAAGGGTGTTGTTTACCATGAATTTCTTCCACGAGGTGAGACCATTAACCGCTTTCGTTATCTTCAAACCCTGAGAAATTTGCGCGAGGCAATAAGGAGGAAGAGACCAGAGTTGTGGCGGAGCGGTGAGTGGGTGCTCCATCATGACAATGCGCCTGTTAATTCCGCACTGCTCATTCGCGACTACTGCACCAAAAATGGAATGACGGTCATTCCCCAGCCTCCATATTCACCTGATCTTGCCCCTGCAGACTTTTTCTTGTTTCCAAAACTTAAGAGACCCATGAAGGGAAAGATATTTGAGTCCGTAGATGACATTAAAAAAAATCGCTGGAGCAGCTACACACCATTTCACAAGATGATTTCTCAAAGTCCTTCACACAGTGGAAACATCGTTGGGAAAAATGTATAGCTTCCCAAGGAGAGTACTTTGAAGGGGACGACGTCCAATAGCCTGTAGATTTTTTAAATAAATTAATAAAAAATCAGTCCTGGAACTTTTTGATCACCCCTCGTATTACAGACTATGATTTATTTAAGTTTGGAATATCAACAAAATGTATGGCGAATCTACAATGTTTTTGATCCCCGAGAGTCATAGAATTTGGTAAGAATTATTATAGCTACATAAGAATGACTGGCAGTATTGATGTAAAACTATCAATAGTTTTAAACTATCGATTCTACTATCGAAAATTTTTTTTTCTTCAAGTGGGAGTGCGATAGCCTCTGACTGAAAACAACGGTGCGCTATATAGTCCACTTAAATGAAAAAATAAACAAAATATAACAAAGTAGTTATATTTTTATTTATTTATTTAAGTAGTTATATTTAATAGTTATATAGTTAATTTAGTTTGCTAACAAAAAATGCGCATCTACACTATGTACACTCTCTAGGATGGCGTTATAAATTGTGTCCTGTCTTGTACCTTTCAAATCAACTTCGTACACAACTGAAAATTCCGAGCGGTTGGTTAAAGGGGTTTCCTATAAGTAAGGCATTCCTCTAAATCCAGTTCTATCACTGTTTGATGAAGTTTTGAATTTTTTGATAACGACCACTTTTTTTTTGTCATACTTGAAATTGAGAAACATTACCTGTGGCTATAATGTAACCTATCCTCTTTGTACAAAACTTTTTATCTGATACACTAATTAAAAGATAAAAAAGTACAATTAAAAACAAACATTATAGCTCCTATCCTTCCAAATGGAAAGTTCAACAATTTTACCCCCCCCCCCCCCCCAACCAGGTACATGGTCCCCCCCCCCAACCAGGTAGGGCTTTCGAACAAGAAAAAAAATTGCAATAACTCCGTAAAATAAATCATATTTTCCAGGAATGCTTACGGAATTTCCAGGAATATTACACTTCACAACTCAATTGGTATGACAAAACCCAGAATTAGCAGACATTATTAGAGATTACTAAAATAGGAAAATAGAATTATTATTATCATTTTCTAAATAAAACAACTTACTATCGGAAATTTGAAAAATATCAATCACGAAAACAAAAATTATGAAAATAAAACATTCCATCGCCTAAAAAAAAATTTAGTGTTTTATTTTATTTTTTTCCCGCATTTTGTGATTAAATTACATATTAAAATGCTGGGATGAAGAATTTGAATGGATATTTAACGTCACTAATCTTAAAAATTAGAGTTGTCCTACCGTTAAGCAGGCAGAGCCTGGTTCTTCATATCTCTCTCTCTCTCTCACTCTCTCTCTCTCTTTATTATATATATATATATATATATATATATATATATATATATATATAGATATATATATATATATATGTATTTATTGCACAAAATATTTTTTAGTGAGACCTTTGATAATTTTTTTTTTCTAGCGTACTGCTGCTACCACGGTACTAGCTGAATTACAATAACGATATCATTACCGAGCCAAGCAGACAAGTGATAATCTGTTAAGTCCGTTGTTGTTTTTTTGGAGACAACTACTTTCATTTTAAAGTACAATAATCAGTAATATTAAGTAAAGGTGCATCATGATGATCTTAGATATTGAATAGTTCCTTCCATTTTGTTTAACTAGGGCGATATTTAACAATGCAATACATTATATGAAACAGGACATATAGTATTTTTTGGAATAAAAAAAAAAAAAAAATGCCTTGCTTCAATATTTTGGGAAGATAAAGTGAGGAGCAATTTCATCCTCTTATGTTAAAAAATAAAAAAAAAAAGATTGCTAAGCCAACAAAAATAGAAAGAAAACCGAGAAAATTTATTTAAGAGGAATTTTCCAGTAATAAAATTTAGCACTAGGGGACAATAGAAAGAATCCAATTACAACCCTTATTTACCTTTTTCTGTCCTCTTTCCACCCCCCCCCCTCCATTTCACTATCCTATTCGTCTTCCTTGAAGCATCCAATTTTCCCAGATCCTCGTTGTTTTTCATATCCTGGATCGCCTGTCAGCGGGAAGTGTGAGGCCAACCAAATTAGTTTCTTTAACTCGGGAAATAGGTCAACACCCCCCGTCACGTTTACTCCTCGCTCGCTAAATTATTAGGGGTCCCTTCAAGATTGCATAAATAAAGAATAAATAAAGATTTTAAGATGTTTATTTTTAAAAAAAATTAATATTTTTAAATATTCAGATCATTACTGTTGGCAATCATGGAACATAAGCTTGATCAGTATCTTTAAAAACTAATGTCTGTGCTAAAAAGACTTCTTGAATGAATTAATATAACATATTTTTTAAATTATGAATAGTTGATTACTTACTGGAATGTTTAGTCCATATTATTCCAAATTTGTAAAACAGTAAAAATTCATATCTTCCATTTTGATATATAAATATTTTTCAATAGATTACAACATTTACAACGTTTCGAGGCTTTAATGCCTCATCTTCAGGTTTACTCCTCTCTAATCCAAATTAACAATATTTTAGTTAAACTATACATCGATTCCTTAAAAATCTCGTCAATAGATAATATGTCAAATTAAACTATCTCTTAATATGAGTAACAGTGAGGTGGCCTTGGAGATAGGTGTAATTTACGTATTATCTATTGACGAGATTTTTAAGGAATCCATGTATTGTTTAACTAAAATATTGTTATTTTGGATTAGAGATGAGTACACCTGAAGATGAGGCATTAAATCCTTGAAACGTTGTGAATTTGTAATGTATTGGAAAATATATTTATATCAAAATGGAAGATGTGAATTTTCACTATTTTACAAAATTGGAATAAATTGTGAAATTCAAGTGGATGAGGTGTAGAAAGGTGATGCAGCGGTGTGACGGTTTTTAGTACTTAGTTTTTCAATTTTATTATAACTACAGTACCAGTCAAAAGTTTAGACTCACTTGTATTTAATTCACAATCTTAGAGTTTAAAAAAATAATTGTAACTAAAGAGATAACATTTCAAAAATTATATGATTGTTTCGAATACCATCTATATAAATAAAGATGAAATTCTGTTTGTTTTTTGTTTTGTTTGTTCTTTATAGAAATCCATACCGTTTGTCCTAAATTCTCCAAATTTCGCTTAGTGGTTCTTTCATACCAGGTGCGAACACCTGTCCGTTCCATAACTTCAGCCAATCTCTGGGTAAATTCTTTATTGTTATAAAAATCGTTATGATCTCGCTTTATATTAGATTTTTACGAAATCAACCTTGGAGTTGAAAAAAATCTCATTTCTGTCTTAACGAACTTATCTTGACCCACGGTTTTTCTCACTGTTTTTCAAATTCCCTGGGTAAAACCGGGATATACAGCTAGTTATAAATAAATTAAAAATAAAATTATAGTTGCTATGTTGTTCAATAAATAAAATGTTGTTATTTATTTAGTTTACAAAATCTAAGGGCGAGTCTAAACTTATGACTGGTACTGTATATGTCTCAGCACTATGTCAATTAAATAGCATCATAGAAAAAAATTAGTCTAAATCATATGGGCAAAAATAAAATGTAATATGTCTCATATCAACAGTTTCAAAAAATGAAGTAACTACAAAATAAACGTATGGTATGAAATAAAAGAAATGTGTGGTATGTTGAAAAAAAAAAAAGAAAAAAAAAGTGAAGAAGGATATCAGCGAAAAATGACACCCAGATTAAAGGGAAAACTCTTTAAATAAAAAATTAATAAAAGAGGAGATCCTGACATGAATTTATCTACCTTTTTATTTTTAGGAATTTTTACTTATTTAAACTAATTAATATTATTTAACTTTAATTTTTAATTTAATACAAAATTAAATAAGATGATTAAATTAATATGTAAATAATAATATTTAACATTAACTTATTTAAAAAAAAAAAAAAAAAAAAGTAATTTCGTTCATTTCAATAATTCTTTTGATGGGCTTTTATCGTACGTACCTTTCACAATAGAGAATGTTATATTTAATGTTAGCTGTACAAAATAAATTGAATATGCCGGTATTAGAAGTTATAATACATATTACCTCTCCGTTTATTATGTATTATATAAATAAATGACTTTATATGGTTATTCCACAAATGCTTATTTTAAAGATTTAGTATAGAAAGCAAATTTATTTTCCTTGAAAAAAAAATGAAAAAATAATTTTACTCTGACAAAAATTTCCCAAAGGATGATAATTAAATTTAATGTATAAATGGTGTCGATTGTTGCAATTCAAATTAATATTATCACTTAGAATTGAACCTTTCAGTTGACAAAATGAATAACTCAAATTTTAAAAATTTTCCATATGGTGGAATGCACTTTCATATTTTTTCTCTTTGGAAAATTCGTAACTTCTTATTTTTTAATAGTGTGAGATAAATATTAAATCATCATATTTTACTAAAATATACTTATAAAGTCACGAAGGCACGAATGCTGTTTGTTTGTTTATTTTACGTCACTTTATTATACTAAGGCTAATAGGACGATGCTACCGTGGGAGTGCTAAATTTTGCCTATTCAGGAATAATTAGGATAGGGATCTTTAACGAGTACCTGACATCGTACGGGTTCGGGACCTCCATTTTACGTCCTATCCGAGGGACGGCATAGCTAAGGATTTTTTGCTCCCATTAAAAATTCCTAGGGCCACCGCGGAGCGTGATCCTGCGACCTTTAGTATTGTAGGTTGCCATGCTAATCACTATACCACGGATGACCCTCACGAAGGCACGAATTCTCTAAAGATAAAAATTATTTAATGTGCTTTTTTGCTAAATGTTGAAATTGGAGTTAGTCATTCCATCAATCGGATCAATTGTGGTTTAGTTTGATTGTTGAGTAAATAGTGGATAGATTTAGTTAGATAGATAGATTTAGTTAGATTTAGTTAGATATCCTTTCATTATAATACGATTCTTTATTTTTATTTTTTATTTGTTGAATCTTTCTACCAACAAATATAAACGGTGGTTTAAAATGCCCCAAGGCCATGGATAATGGACTGATAGATGGTCAAATAAATCTGTAAGCGATGGATGAAAACGTAGAAATGATATTGGGTGCAGTTGGTCGCTGACACATCCGACACCGCAGGAAGATAAACTGACATATTTACCTTCGGGGTCTGTGTCGTCTATAGCCTTTGGCAGGCCCTGTCAAAAGGTCTTTGCCATTTCCTCGATTTGTTCTTATCATTTCCGGCATAATGTCAAAAAAGTGATTTTTTCTCTTTTAAATATACACTTAAATTTATAAATTAATTTCGAAATGAAAAAAAAAAAGAAACAAACAACAGAAAGTATTTTTTTCAAAATTAGGAACACTGAAAATTAGGCAGAAACTGTATACACATGCTTACCTACTTAAACCCAAATGGACATGCACAACACATATTTACTTTTACAAAAGCGACTAAAAAAAAAAAAAAGACATTTACAAAAAGCACTATTTTTTAAATCAATAAATTTAAGACTTATTACAACAACCCCTTGCTATGTAAATAACGAAATTCTACAAGCCAAATTACAGCGACCGACTACAGTCATTTTTACAGCCAAAGAGACCCGCTTACAATGTGTGGTATGTAAAAAAAAAAAAGAAGGATATCAGCGAAAAATGACACCCGGATCAAAGGGAAAACTCTTTAAATAAAAAATAAATAAAAGAAAGGAGATCCTGACATGAATTTATCTACCTTTTTATTTTTAGGAATTTTTACTCGTTTAGGGCGGATTCACACTATCGCTCCGCTCCCGCTCCACTCCCGGTCCGCTCAAATATTCTAAAGAGAAATAGACAGAGAATTCCACTATCGGTACCGCTCCGGTCTCGCTCCACTCCCGGTCCGCTCTCGCTCTACCCCATTCACACTAGCGCTCCGCTCCAGGTCCGGTCTCACTGGCAAAATATTCTAAAGAGGAATAGAGAGAGGTTAATCACAATATTGGCACAGGTCCGGCCTCGCTCCGCTCCCGCTCCACTCTCCTAAAGTCTTTTCATATTCACATTATATAATTTTACACCGTTCACGATCGATAATCGAAACCGTCTGTATTTGGATTTTAATTAATAATTAACTTTCAGTTATTAAAGTATTTATTTATTCATCAATTTTACGGCCAAAAAAGTTCAACTTTAAAAATATATATATATATATATATATATATATATATATATATTTAAAGTTGAACTTTTTTGGCCGTAAAATTGATGAATAAATAAATACTTTAAAAAAAAAAAAAAATATATATATATATATATATATATATATATATAATTATAAATTAATTATTTATTCATCAATTTTACGGCCAAAAAAGTTCAACTTTAAAAAAAAAAATATATATATATATATAATTATAAATTAATTTAATTAATGGTGAAGAAATAATTTAAATTTTTTTTCCGAATGTATTCGAATACGCTTGAAATGATAAAAAAAAAAAAAAAAAAAATCACCAACAATACGCGCGGTTTTTCGACGTGAAAAATTCATGTTATGTTTGAGATATATTTTGCTATGAATTAATGTACTCGTAAAAAATGGTCACCGATTTATTTATTGACTACACACTCATTGCTATTATAAAATAACGTTTAATTTGAAACGAATAAAAATGCAGTATATTATGAAAAATGTCAGATAATTAACAAAAAAATGTATTAAAGCAAAAAATAATTAAAATAATAATCAGGAAAAGAAAAGAATACAATCGGTAAATTTGTAGCATTTACCGATTTCAACTTGAAATTTTCAAGCGTATTCGAATATATTCCGAAAAAAATTTAAATTATTTCTTCACTATTAATTAAATTAATTTATAATTATTATTAATAATTATCATTGTGTTGCAATATATTCTTCTTATTATATTTTTTGATAATATTATCTTCTTCATTAAGAAAAGTACACTTACCAGCTATTTCTACAAACGAAAAAAATGTTTTGTTTTTTTTGGCCGTAAAATTGAAGAATAAATGAATACTTAAATAACTGAAAGTTAATCATTAATTAAAATCCGAATACAGACAACTTCGATTATTAATGGCTTTAATAGCTTAAACCTTTCAAAATTGAACGGTGTAAAATTATATAGTGTGAATATGGTTAGACATTAGGAGAGCAGACCGGGAGTGGAGCGGGAGCGGAGCGCTAGTGTGAATGGGGTAGAGCGAGAACGGACCGGGAGCGGAGCGAGAGTTGAGCGGGCGCGAAACCGATAGTGTGAAAGGCCCTTAAACTAATTAATATTATTTAACTTTAATTTTTAATAAAAAAATTTAAGACTCATAGCTAGTGCACCATGGTACGTACCAAACAAAACTCTACACACTGACGTACAAATACAAACAGTATACCAACATATTTAAGACAATTCATTTCCGTTTCCTTACTAACTTACACGGACATTTAAACTGACTGATAAGAGACATGACAACAGCTGATATGCTAATAAATAGAAGATCAAAAAGGCGCTGGATGAGAGATTTCCCCATGCCTAGCACATGCTTATTTGATTAGGAATGAGCAAAAACTGATTGTCAGGTTTATTTAATGAAATAATTATAAATCCAATGAGAGGGTCTGTGGAGATATGCGAACGACATTTAATTAAAATAATTAGCAGCGGTCAAAACATTTACAAATAGCATGGAACCATTTAATTTATGGTATATTCCAATAATATTTGAGAATCAATAATTTTCCATTAAATTATCAATTATTTAATGAAATTTTCCCTACCAACCTATTCGTACCATCATTTATTGCTTTGACCAGGAAAAGCCAAAATATTTAACTTCAGTTAATGTGCTTTGTTTTAGGAATCTAAAAAAGGAATTAAAAAAAAAAAGTCATAAATATCAAACTCAAAATAATTTTAAGAAGGTTTAAAAAAAAAAAACTGTTATAATTTTAAAGATAATTAGGCATTAGGATTTTTTTTTTTTGTATGAGTGGTAATTTAGGACCAATAATGTATTATAAGTGGGGTTCAATAATGGATTGAATAAGAACTTAACTAAAATCTGTTTTGGCCTCAAACCAATAAAAAGTTATCAAACATTTATTTTATTTAGTTTGTAAAGCCTAATATTATAATAGGCACTTAATATAAACAATTTCAGACTAAATAGTCGACATAAAAGTTCTGTTTTTATTATTTTGTGTTTATCTTCTTTCTCCATAACTATTTTTTGAAGAGAAAAGGTTTGGCTCCACCGGGAGTCGAACCCGGGTCTTCCGCGTGACATGCGCGGATGCTAACCACTGCACCACAGAGTTCGGCTCCAAGTAGAGCCAATCCTTCCTCTTCACTGATGCCTACTAAAATTATTTTTAAAAAATTTCAAAAAATAAATTATTTTAAAATAATTTAAAAAAGGTGGTTACCCACAGATTAAGATTAGATTAATATAATATATTTATCTTTATATATAGAATATATATAAAGATAAATATATATATATATATATATATATATATATAATATATATAATTATAGATGTAACGCACAGAGGTAAAAACAACAAAGTCTGAAAAAGATAAAAATTAAAAAAAATAAAATACTATTTAAAAAATTTGATTGAACTAACACATTAATGAATATTTAATTTTCAAGTGCATTATGTCGAGAACAGATAGTCTCACTTATACTAGGATCATTTTTGAGCATAGCTTTACTATGAACAATTTTTATATAAAAGCTCTCTAAAAAAGTGAGGAAATCTAAAAAAAACAAAAATGGGAATTTTCCTTCCTCTGGTGGTGGGAACCATTACACCCCTTCCGATTAATTCCCCAAAGTTCCAACAATTTATATATATTCTCCCTCTGTTTCCTAACATGACTGGAGTAGAATTAAACAAAATAAATATTTACCCGATTTTTACCAGAAGCCGTCTAATTCATCTTTAATAGCCTTGCCAAAATTTCATTGTTGAATTAATTCAAGCTCGCGACGAAGTTGGACTGTGAAAATAGACTGAAGGGAAAGTACTTAATGACTGCCGGCAACCACTCATGGTTTATTCATAATATTCATCCACCCTTACTCCTCCACTGTTTATTCGCGATATCGTTGTAAAGTGACGGCCACAGGTTTCGAACTCTCCGATAGCCAATGATTGTGGAGGCTTTGTAGATCTTTCTTGACGTCGGATAAGTCTGTAAAGTTGTGAATATTATTTCTAAATTTGAAAAAAAAAACAAGAAAAAAAACATAAAACTGGTTTTGCAAATAAAAGACATCCTACATAATATAAGATGCAATATCAAATAAACAAAATCGCTCATCTCTTCTGCGAACATCATACGTCATTTTTAAACGCTAAACACACTATGAATGATAGTATTTCGGCAATATATGTACCTTAAAAATTGGGGGAGATGTTCCTTAGAAAATGTAACCGTAAAAAGTATAAAAACTCGTGGGATTCGACTTATTATTGGAGAACACCGTTAGTCAGATCTCAATGAAAATTTGTTGAGGTTGTTGATCGAGCAATATTTGACACTTATGTTATATTTTGTATATTGAGTTTCAAAAATTATACTATAACACTAATGTGGGTTGAAATAATCTTATTATACAAAAAAAAAATAATTTACAATAACACGCAAACAATAGTAACTTAAATAACCAAAAAGTATCAACTTTTTACGACGCTTTAACACAAACTTAGCCATATGATCGACCTTCGGAGCAAGACTAACTCTTCAGTCAATCGCTCCTCATATTCAGTCTGAAATAGAACTGCCTGGAATGTTCTCGACATACTTAGAAGGTACTCGAACATCGTAGTCACAATCATCTACTAGAACAGTTCGTTCCAACTGTCCCAACAACAATTCTAGGACCATTTTAAAATTATATGTTTTATGTTCTGTTTCACGCTACATAAATGAGTGTAAATTTACGCAAAAATATATCCGTTAGTTCATTCAAGTATAAGGTCAATAAAATTTCAAAAAAAAAAAGTATTAAGTAGATCTTCAAGCAAACTACCCTTATAGATTTTTTAATTCAAATGATAACGTCAGATTCGAATTCAGCACCCTCAGTGACATTGAAAAAAGATAATTAAATAAAATCAAAAATTATGCTTCATGTTTTGTGTAAGAAACATCTATCGACAGAACATAAGTTTAGGAACAGCTGTATTTTCATTAAGTTTACATTCTGGAATAATGAATCATGCCGATATCATTTTTTAAGCTAAACATAGGCACCCTGGTATGTCAGCAACATAAAATTACACAATGAACTTCACATGCCGACAGTCAACGAACACATACGAACACTACGAACCCACTACCACTAAATGGTTCCTCGAAAAAGTACAAGGACACTCTAACTCACTCATTAATAACATAGCCACAAAACTCATGCCAGGTAACACCTCTAGAAGGTTGAAGAGGAGCTGGACGAGGGACCTCCTCATCTAGTAGTCAATCCTAGTAATATTCAAGACAGGATGCGATGCCGCTGGGTTATGCCCCCCCTCAAGCCTCTCATGTCAATCTATTATCTCAAAATTATCAAATTCACTGATTGTTAATGTTATCATTGACAGATGTGAATAAAATTTATCAGTTAACAAAAAGAAAGAAAGAAAAAACAGCTAAATATAGAATATTAATCGGTTAAATGGTTCTTGAATTATTTTTATTTATTCTTAGTTTCTTTGGCTAATTGGGGCGAACGGCTAAATACGTGTCTTATTTTTTTGGAGAAAGAATCACAAATAATTTTTCATCAAGATCTTTCAGAGACTGACCATTTCCTCCCCTTGCTAGAGTTTGCAAAGAAGAATAATTTGTTAGAAGTTTATTCATGGAGTCACACTAACAGATTCAGATTGAAGGACCGTAGCCCAAACAAGTGTAATACAGACGTTATCAGGGTAGACCAAACACCAGAAATGGTCTGTCAATCCCATGGGGGGAGAAGAAATGATAGGTACCATTTCAATTTCCTTCTGATATCTGTGACACAAGACATTTCTCTGTAGATTTTGGAGGTAGTGCAGTGGTGAAAATTTAACAGAACACACATTTTTTTTTTTTTACCAGTTTATATGTTCTGATATTCCTCATGAACGTAAAGCCTTTTTTGATCTTTTTGATTGAGAAAGTCAGATTGTAATAAAGTACTTTTTGTGATCCTTTATTTAAGCCTCACTTTTTTAATTTTTTTTCTTCTATATTTCGGCATTTACGCCTTTACACGGGGGCATCGTTTTTCAATTTCTTAAAATTTCTTTCGAATGAAGACATTGCGGATCCTTTTCAAAATCTTATGATAATTTTTTATTTATTTGAGGCTAGACAGATATTACTCAAGTATTTGATAAACAATTAATCAGTTGTTTCGCGAAGTTAAAACTCTATATGCACATTGATTAATCCGCTTTTATCGCACTTCTAAAATTGATCAGAAAATTATGCAGCTTTTTATGAACTGCAATAGCGTATGAAAATCATCCAAAATTTAATTTACCTTAAATAGAAGCGATGTTTTATTCACTAGTTAATAATATATTACATTTGGAATTAGATTAAAATTAATGGATATTCTATAATATAATAAATACTAAATTGTCGTTCCAATAAATTTTCAATTCTGAACGAGTTATTATTTCATAACATTTTTACCTGTATGCATAAATCACTTCATTTTCCAGGAGTGATGATATGATTCAATCATGGCCTAAAATTACAATATTCGAAAAAACATAGAAGGATATATAAAAACATAGATAAAAAATCCCTTGCAATCAGGGATAAATTAATATTTCAAAAATCAGCAGTTTTTTTTTTTTAATGCACTGTATCAGAAGTATATATCTGTAAGATCTTAAAATTTTTAACTCAATTCAAGCCGTATCTATCAACTTTTTGACAAAAGCGTCATACATAGGTATAAAGGGACTGTTTAATATTTAAACATTTTAAATTCTTCAAACAAAGAAAAAAAATCAGTAATTATTTAAAACAATTTATGTAGTCCGAAAACATTTTATTCTAATTCTATACTTCAGATTTACTCTCATGAAAAATCATGTTCTTTAAAATATGACTTTGTAGGATGGAGAGATAGAAATAAGTTTTTAATAGAGAATCGCGCAAGGAATGAAGTATATACCCGGGTACACACTTAGCGAGCCAATAAGAAGAGAGTATTAGCCGACAAAGCTGTTAGGAGCTTTACTATTGGTTGAGTTCCCCGCTGGGAGGGGATTTGTTTTTAGCCCGGGACGGCTTGTTAACAGAGGCTCTACCCAACTCCTTAACAATCGATTTCCAAGCTCCCCCTTCTTTACATTGGTCCATTTTGAGGTCTGTGAAGAATTAGCATGCAAGCCACTTGTAGAATCGTAGCATTAGAATGATTATCCTTAAATATATGAATAAATAAAATAAAATTAAATGAAAAAATCTAATATACATGAGTCATTTACTTTTCTACTAAGATACATACTCAAATATCTTTTTCACTGTCATACATTTTCCCTGAAGTGAAAGACAACGCGTGTGGCACAGCCTATTTAGTTGGGTATTATTTCAACACTAGACTCATAAAATGCTTTTATGTTAGTGATTTAAAACTATCGATACTATCGATAGTATACAGTGATCGCCGGGGGGGGGGGGATATTAGAATTTTTCATTTGCTGAATAGGATTTTGATAAAATCTTAAAGCCCCCATCATTTCGAACCCTAGGATCTATAATGCTCGTTTTCAATTGCAATTATTTCTTTTTTTTTTACATATTTGTTCTCTATGATTAACCGAGTGATTTTAGAGGGAAGAAACTGGCAGGGAATTAGTTGTTTTGTTTTTATTTTATTCTATAAGTATAGGAGTATATTACTTCTATTCAAGGGCGAATCCAGCCGATCGTAAAGGGGGGCTGCAGTCCTTAAGGGGGGGGGGGCTGCAGCCCCCACATCCCTTCATTTGGATCTGCTAATCAGCTTTTTTACCTTTATGTTCCTTTCCTACAACTAAAATTCTACTTGTTCTAAACATTGTTTGTTCTTTAACTTGCTTCCTTACATAAAGGAAAGTCAAATTCTATCATTAAATGACGAAAAATTTTCCAAAGGGAGGGGCTGCAGCCCCCACAGCCCCCCCCCCCCCTGGATCCGCCAATGCTTCTATTAAGTTGGAAGGCATATATGAGCAAACCAAATTTAAATGTCTTTAGCCTACAAAAGGGTTTTCTTTCATAATTTTTAATTATTTCATTAAGAATCCTATTGTGCGGTATACCTTTGAAAATTAAATCAGAATGGTGTAAGCATGGCTCTGAGTTATATTATATTATATTAATTTGAGTTTATATTTTTTTAAGAGAAGTTATATTTTTCGTTTGGAGTAGTAAAGCATTTTGTTAGAAAAAATAAATAAAATTATATTGTTACATTCTTTTATTTTCCATTTAGGTGAATTCTATATGCAGAAGGGTGCTTATGCATATAGGCCTAGAGGGTATCCCTATTCCCCATTAAAAACAAATTTTTCGACAGTACTATCGATTAGTTAGAAAAAAACAAACTATCGATAGTCTCGATAGTTTTATAGATAGTTTTACATCACAATTCCATGGTAAAATTAAGCAAATTTTAGCCAGCAGCACACTTAATTACAAAATTATAGGTAATCTAATTACAAAGAATTTTAGAGAATGAATATAAGTGAGGTTCAATTGAGGATCAAATAAGACCTCAACTAAGTACCTAAGTAAATGTAGTTCAATTCTCGGAGGAATACAACCTGTAACTGGTTGAGTTCAATATTAGTTATTACTGGAAAAACTGGGGGCATCAAGTAGCTTTAAAAAAAAAGAAAGTATCAGATATTAAATAATATCTGAAACGTTAACGAAAAAACATCTAACTATACGGGGGTAAAGTTACAGTTATAAGAATAACTGATTAATTAAACTAAATAACGATACCTACTTATTAAAAAAATTAGTTTTCTTTATATGGCAAAAACTAAAAATGTCTACCTGTTTTTATATAAATTCTTCTAGAGATTTACTGCAAAGACCACTGCTAGTTAAAAAAATCTGGTGCGTGCGCGCAACACACAACTTTCACTTACCAACTTATTTAGATTAGAAATTGACGTGTTTTGTTAATTGCCACTTCACAAATCTTTCCACATTCATTTCTTATTTTTTCCTTTTATGAGTAAATTAAGACACACGTGAAAATGATACAAAATTTATTAAGTAAAGTACCCCCTGCATTTGATCAATGTTGATGAAATTTTTACAGTCATATCTCGGTCATATTAATACATCAAATACTCAGTTTGATCGAAATCGTGAAAACTGTTTTTGAGTAAATAAAAAAAACACGTGAAAATGAGACAACATTTATTCAGTAAAGTGCTCCCTCCAATTGATCAATTTTGATGAAATGTTTACTGTCACATCGCGGACACATACATATACTAAATACCAAGTTTGATCGAAATCATTAAAGCCGTTTTTAGGTAAATGAAAAAAAACACATAAAAGTGGGACACAATTTATTAAGTAAAGTACCCCCTCCAGTTGATCAATTTTGATGAAATTTGTACAGTCGTATCTCGGGCATATAAATAGATCAAATACTCAGTTTAATCAAAATCGTTAGAGCCGTTTTTGAGAAAATCGATAAAAACTTAAAAAGTTATTAAATAAAGTACCCCCTCCCTTTGAGCAATTTTGATGAAATTTTTGCTGTCACATCGCGGGCATATACATACACTAAATACCCAATTTCAGATTCGCACGGCTTATAGTTTTTGAGCTAGTCTGTTCACACACACACACACACACACACACAGACACACAGACACACACACACACACAGACCATTTCGCGGGACTTGGTCATTTGGACTCAGGGGACCCCAAAACGTGTATTTCCGTTGAAAAGCGGAAGTCGAAATTTTTCACGATCGCAATACTTCCACTTACTATATATTTCATATATAGGTAAGTGAAAGTAAAAATTATTTAATTTTACGGCATTTGCGCCTGAGCTGGAGCGCATCTAGCAAATTTGTGGAGTGCCAAGTTTTTCTTCGATTTGCTTGATTTAATTGCTGTGCTCGAGCATATCCCTCGGCCATTGTATTTTTAATCTTCTTTGGGTAACTGGAAGGAAGAAAGAGAAGAAACAAGTGGTTTTGGATGGTTATGACTTGAGCAGTGAAATGTAGTGTATTTGTCGTGAATGAGTAATTTTACTGTTGGAATGTCCATGTCTTTGTCTATAGTGTTGTTAGAAATGTACCATGGAGCGTTTAGTTGTTTAGCGGAACCCCGAAGTTCTGCTCCGTCCAAATAGGTTTTAGTATCGTGTTGTATAAAAGTCTTTTGTTTCGTAAGTTAAGGCCGAGCGCACTCCGAGACACTCGCGACGCAGAGCAGAGCAGAGCAGTTTTTGTGAAACGTGAAATAGAAAGGGTATGCGCGGTCCTATCACAGTTCAATGTGCGCCTTACCTAAGTGATGGTCTGTAGTCAAGGAGGTGTGACAGTTTTTTAAATCGTCTGGTCAGTTCTTGTCTTTTCCTAAAAATTAAAAAAAAAAGATTAATAGAAAAGTGCTAGTATTTTTTTTTGGTCAGTACTTCACCAGAACACCACGTATACCCCAGCTATAAGTATTTCTACAGCACGTTTCCACGTTTAAAACGATATCGTTTTAAACCTACCATCATCACTCCACGTACATTGGATAAATATTGGTCCCAATTCCACTGTGACAATTTAAATAGCAAACATTGTGACTGCGACCGAAGCGACCATCTGCACACAGTCCCTGACCTTGGCCAAACATCAAATATTTGCCGAATGAATATTAATTTTTGAAAAAGAGAGGGTGTCGAGGAAGGGTGGGGGTGTTTTAACGGTTGCGAAGTGTATTAATTGTCTTTTATCAGCTTCAAATATTGGTATATCGTATTGTATTAGCAACGATAGGATTACCCTGGTGCCTAAACCGCTTCGGCTGATTAGTGTAAACAAATCCTTCCAAGGATTGATTAAGTTGCGGCCACGAGTTAACCAAGGCTTTCTCAATCCTACGCCTTTGTTTAGAGTAAATTACCTTCCTACTGCCAATAAGATGAGGATTAAGAATTTTCTAAAGGTTGGAAGATTAGAAGAAGCTCCCACAAAGTTAATTACCTCAAGGTACCTCTATAATACAATAGCTAAAACATATATAAAAAAATCTGGTGCGATGCGCGCAACACACAATTTTCACTTACGAAGTTACTTAGATTAGAAATCGACAATTTCGATAATATGAAAACGCTATACTTTTCCACATTTGTATATCTCCATAAGTTATAATGAATCTGTAATGCAAAACTTGGAAATTTTCAGTACTGTCGATTCATTATTGCTTATTCCTTTTTTTGAGAAAATCGAAAAAAACGCAAAACTTAGACAAAATTCTTTATATAAAGTACCCCCTCTGTTTGACCAGTTTTGATGAAATTTTCGTTGTCATATCGCGGGCAGATACACACACCAAATACCCAATTTCAGGTTTGTACGGCTTATAGTTTTTGAGCTAGACTGTTCACACACACACACACACACAGACACACATACCTTTTCGCGGGACTTGGTTATTTGGACTCAGGGGACCCCAAAACGTGTATTTCCGTTGAAAACCGGAAGTCGAAATTTTTCACGATCGCAATACTTTCCCTTACTATATATTTAATACATAGGTAAGTGTGGGCCGGGGATAGCCGAGCGTGTTGGAGCGCGGCCCGCTTTAACACGCTCGAGCCGAACGGTGGCGGTTCGAATCCGCCCTGGGATGGTTGACTTTTATTTCGTGGAGGCCCCACGGAATAAATCTCGACCTACCCACCGTGATTAGGATAGGTTGGTTACACCTGTAGAGTAACCCCCCGTATGCCACACATGGCCAGGTAGGGATACCGAACAAAAAAAAAACAAAAACATAGGTAAGTGAAAGTAAAAATATATTAACTCAACAAAATAGTCTTTAAAGTAGTTACTTTGTTAACCGCAAAACAAGGACTTTGCTGTCCTTTGTTGGTTAGGTTTGAAACTTCATTGATTGTTGACGGGACAAGTAAATGGAGCCCCATAACCATCAAAACCGGGAGGTACCACCCACAAGTAAATGAAAATAATAAACATGACAATATTAAAGTAGGACATTAATTCTTATTGTGACAGCTATAAGAATATAATTTGAATAAGTTTAATGAGAAGTAATTACATCACAAAAATGTCGAACAAACATTGAGAACTCAAATAATATCAATTGAAACGAGACATTTGAAAGTAATTTAACAGTGACTTAAAGATAACTGTATTCTTCGCTCTTCAGATTAAAACAAACCCATTAGTCGATTGCTCACTGATTTATAGTCTGCTATGGAACCACCCAGATAAGGCTGGAACGATCCAAACATGTGATCACGTACTAATGAGTTTAACCCTTCCTGATAATTCTAGATCTTCCTACAAGGTAACAGATATTAACATCTGTTTCAGTTTCCTCGCTACAACATATATTTGATTTTTTAAAATTATTTTTGTTCCTTTTTTATTTATTTGTTTATAATTATTCCGCTTTTAGATTTGCACCTACGCAGTGGTGCATCAAGCAAATGTGATCACTGTTGTTTTTGATTTATTGATTGAGTTGTTGTTGATTCATTTTATAAATCATTGTAGTAACAGATCTCTTGGCCACTGTCGTTTCAGTCGACGTCGAGGCTGACCAGGTAACAGGGAGGAGGAAAGAGAATGAATGAGTTGATTAGGGTGATGTAGCGAAGAAGAGTGAAATGTTTGGTACTTGTCTTGTGTGTACGATTTAACAGTCAGTATGTTCATGTCATTGTGCAAAGTATGATTTGAAATAAACCAGGGTGCATTTGTGATTTTTCTAAGAATTGTGGATTGTGAAATTTGTATTTTGTTACTGTGGACGTGTTTCGCCGAACCCCTAAGTTCTGCTCCGAATGTAGCAAATAGATCTTATTATAGTAGTGTAAATTATTCGCTTGTTTCTTAAGGTGAGTGATGATCTGTAGTCAAGGCGATGTGAAAGCTGCTTGCACCGTCTGTTGAGTTATAGTTTTTTGAATTTGGTATGCATGAATTTGTTCCAAATGAGTCGTTTGTCCTAGTAAATTCTGAGGTATCGTACGAAATTCTTTGAAGGAACTGGATTGTTGTCAATATGTCACACGTGGGCATGTAGATTTTTTTTTTCTTAAATTTTATTAATTATTATTACTTCATTTATTTCTTATATTATTTTTTCACTATTTTATAACCAGTTAGATGCTAGCCATTAGAGTCATTTTAAATGTTTTTCTTTTCCTCAAATAATGGGAATTACTATCAAATTACTAATTATAACATACCTCCTTAAAATGCAAATATGAAGAAAATATATACTTCATGTTATAATAGGGTTCTTGAGGTACAGTCAATAATAAACAGCTGTTTTAAGGCGACGTTTCGAGGATTTTTTGCTCTCATAATCATGCTAATGTTGCTGATGGATATATCTTATATAAACCACATAGATCTATAGAGACTTACTAACTATGACAGTCATATATATATTACTTTTTTTTAATATTATTTGTTCACATTTTTGCTATAAACATGGTTATATTCTTCTCGCCTTTGATGTGTTTTGTCTTCTTATTAAAAATAAACTCTACTACAAGACGGAAGGACTTTCCTAATAGCTTTACAATTTTTATTTGTTAAATCTCAATGGCTATTGTAGAGCAGAATCCTATTTTTAACCATTTCCAATGAGCCTTTACGATGAGTTTGACACAATTTATTAAGTATGCTGTAATTTTTTTCTAATTTTACTAATTTATTTTCGATGCAAATATAATTCGGTGAGTAATAATACGGTGAACGCCCAGACGTTTGTTAACAAGCCAGTCTGATATGATTTTATGTACACAATTAATTTGAGTGATTTATTATTTCTAAACTTTATAAAAGTTTATTCGTGGTTGTTATTTTGCGTCTAGACGTTTAATAGTTATTCAAAAACGTAATAGGACTCTGTCCACATAAGCTATAAGATTTAACATAAAACATTTAACATAATAATAAAAAAATTCAGATTTAACTCAGCAGTGCCATACTTAATTGGAATTACAGAACTGTTAAAGCGGATTAATAACTTGAACAAAAGAATGGCCGGGTGAATCGTTTTCTGCTTGATAGTGATCATTTAGCCGGTTTGTCCTGAATTGACAACATTTACCTCATTTAGGCTAGATATTTTAGAAAATATATAGTCTAATCAAATATATAGTCAACAATCATTAACATAAAACTTATAGTTCCTCTACAACTAATACTTTCACTTCATTTATTGTTTTTCGCTACAATTAAATGAAACGTTTATTTGCGTGAAAAGTTTTCATGACTTTAAAAGGCAATTCCATTTAAAATTGAATCCTCTCCAAGCGAGAAATTGTTTTTTTTCTTTTTTTTTTCCCCTCCATGTTTGTAGAACTCATATATCACTCCGACGCCTTCGAAAAAGTGTGGTTAAAACTTTTCATTGGGTTTCAGTTCATCATTGAACGAATAAATTCTTTTAGATATTTCAATATTTTGACCCCTCAATGAGTTATTGTTTGACGAAGTATCTAAAATTTTTGCAACTTTTTAATTTATAAGAGCACTTTATTAGAGTTCATTTACAGGAAAATAATTAATTAATGGTTATTATTAACTTGTTAATTAAGCCGTGAAATATTCGTAACTTCTCTTTTCAAGTTATTAGACTATCATTTAACAAAAAAAAAAAAAAAAAAAAAAAAAAAAAAAAAAATAAAAAAAAAAGGATAAATAAAATAAATCAATTTAAACTATTTAAACTATTTACTAACTTAACGTTTCCATAAATATTTCATATAATTCCATCGCTTAATTATGCGTGCGCCAAATTATTTTTCAAAATACTGCTGCGCTTTAATACAGCACGTACTTTTAAGCCTATGCGGTTTAAGAATGGTTCAATAATAGTCTAATATCATTTTTCTGTTTCAAGAAAGCTTTCGGAAAAATATTAGATGCTAGGGTAAACCGTACAGTTTTCGACACCCTTAAGACTAAATTTCAATGGTGACATTAAAAAAGAATACTTCCTATGAAGGGATCTAATTGAAACTATAAATCATCTTTATCTATCCTTATAAAGACTCAAGAGGTTTTTTTTGGGTCAAAAGTTCAATAGTTTTACAATAAGGCAATATGTGTTGTTAAAAGTGCCAAATCTAGTTATTGGCACCCTGTGGATTTAATTGTTAAATCTTCCCAATGGTTAGTTTGTTAAATTCTTACTTCATAGATGACTTAGAGGACCCTTCAAACATTAGACTCATGTATATCTTGTAATAAAATTAGGACTTGTTAACCTATTTCTTTAAGTTAAAGTTGGAGTGCCAATAACTGTACTGAGAGCCAATAACTATGGTTTACCCTACTATCACTATATTACTTCAGCTAATGGCCAATTAGTGAGCCCCCGACCTCAACTAAAAAAGATTAGTTTGGGGTTTTATTTATTTCTGAATAGCAAGCGGGATCTAACACATCTGATCAAGACCCTTTTTAACTGGCGCTGAAAAGAATGCGATGGGAGTTCGCTTAAATCACGGTTGCATGACCTCTCGAAATATACCACTCCCAGAAATAGCATAGCGTTAGATTTACAAAAATATTATCCTTGTCAAAGGCATCTCTGAAAATATTAAAATTTTAGTTGTTATTTATAAAATGGAAATGGTTAAAGAGCTAAACTGACCTTCAAAATTTTCCCTAATTTTCTCTATTATGCTCAGCATGGAATAAACAGGTAATGCCACGCTAATGAACCTGTTATCTACTTTGGCCTAATTCTAAAAGATATAATAATAAATTATCTTTTTCCCCTCTATCTCTCTTTATCTACCCTAACTACTCCTAACCACTCCTAACCACTCTTAAAAACCTTAGAATAACCTTCCTGGACCACACCCTTTCCTGGAAAAACCAAATATCCAATATCTCCTGACGTACCTTTTCCACCTTAAAACAATCATCTCCAGAAATTTTTTTCATTTGAAACACCTAGGCTTCTGGTCACTTCCATTGATATTTCTACACTTGGACCATTTTTGTGCGGTATATGGGGGGGAGGGGTATCTCTGGGGATCTCGAAGCAAAACTAAAACGTTTCATTTATGGTTTCGTTCGATTTATCTTTGGGATCACAAGATACGTCTCCATATCAAGATTTTACGAAAAGTTAAAGTAGTCATATCCTTCCTACCGCCATAAATATTTCCTGGCATCCTTCCTTATTCAAGTTATCCGATCCCGCCGTCCTTCATATACAACCGAACTTCTCCAGTTCAAATCCTCTGTCCATTCCCGCAATACCCGTTCTCAGGTCTTCAGATCTATATTCTCCGGCCCACCGAACGTCAGCTTTCGAAAGATCTATTATTATAAGTTCCTTGTCCCTATGGAACCCGGCCTGTTAAACCACCTCCTATCCAAACAGTTTCCCGAATAATTGTACATCGTCTTAAATACCAATTAATGTAAATAAGTGTATTTATTATAAGCTGCACACTCGTAGTTATTATAATTTTATGGATATTTAATTTATTGTTAATTTTACCGCCACTTTAATCCTCGAAGTTTCGACACCCCGACACGTTTCTTCATCAGGGGATGCCTTCCTTTTGGTAGCGAGGCCATACGGAGGGACGATGTGTGTTTACAATCAGCAATATTGCAAAATGACCTGGTCCTGGGAGCTATCTCAACATCATTGTGCAGCTAATGAAGAGTTTAATAAAAGTAATTTTTTTTTATCTTGTATTTCGTGTGGTATTTCAGTTCTTGATAGCCAAACTCTGTTGGTTGTTATAGACATAATTTTCACCAAAAAGTCCGTCTGATGCAATTCCGATTTCGAACGGAAAATAAGGAAAGTTCATTTTTGTGTTTTTTGAAGTTGGTCACGGTGTTCAAAGAAGAAAAAGGCAGAATTGCTTAAAAGCTGTTTCTGATCATTAAATTCTAACTATGCCATTGTTATGAAGCATGAATACATTACATGAATTAAATATTGTACAATAACGTCTATTAATACTATACCCCTAATAAATTGATAAGTAATACACAATTGAGTTGTTGTTTTTTTTAAATATTTTTCAATAATAAAATGAGGCAAACAACTCATCAGTTCTTCTTAGAATATTTGAGCAGTAATAGGGTTTTGGGGAAAATATCGGAGAATAAAAAAAAACTTTTACTATAAGTAATAGAACTTTTATAACCTAATATCCTTTATTAATATAATATCCTATTTATATATTAATATTAAATAAATTAATGTCTTTCCATTTAAGCCGTTTTGTTTGATGTGTTGTACATATTTTATTCTAGTTTAATTATAAAAAATAATAGTAATAGCAGGCAGTATGTTTTACAATTCATGCATCAGTTTGCTTTTTCTCATTTTTTTTTATTCATTTTAATTTGCTTTATTTTTGTTATATTATTGATATATACTCTAAGGCTCTAAAGCATTTATATGTTTCTGTATAATTCTTTCCATAGACGACTATTTCCTGGGACAAATAAATAAAGAATTTATTATTATAATTATATCTATTTCTAATATATATGTGGAGATATATTCCTTATTGAGCATCTCATATTTACAAAACGACTGTAGGTGTTGATGAAATGGAATGGATTTCTACGCCTTAAAATAATCCAAATAAACAAAGAAACCAAGCCTATCTCTGATATTTATTTATTACGCATTTTTATAACGTTTATCTAGATCTTACATCAGCTAGTACTAATTATTCATAAAAATAGACAGCAAGCGCTCTTATCAGCTCCTCGATCATTTCCTCGTTTTTCTAGTATTACCTAATTCTAAATATTTCTCCCAATGCAACAATCAAATTTGTTTAAATCAATATCTTTATTGTTATCGCCATATTTTTATTTATTTTTTATATAATTATGACAGACTCCGTTTCCTCCAATATTCTTTCTCAAGTACAATAAGGAAAACCGGAGTTCTGCTCAGGACGTTAGCTGTCCACTTCAGATGACAAGAGACATCCAGGATCCCTCCAAGACAACTTCTATCCCACTTCAGATTCCACTGAATCGACATCTCCACCATCTTATCTTACTTATATTGTCTCATGAAAGATCTGTAGAATCCCTTATACTAATCTTTAATTACTAACGAGGTTACTAAGTCCGAAGTAAACAAACCAAAACTGCAAAAACTTTAGAGCACAAAGATTTTTTATTCAAAAGGAGCTTTTAAGAATTCCCCAATTTCACTCATTTCAGTTTTTATAATAATCTAAAAATTGTAATTGTTGAAATAATTATAAATATATAGTATTATCATCACTCACAATTACCATTTTAAATACAGTAAATTACTATACAAGGCAATCAGTTATCATCATTGAAAAAATGTTGGAAGTAAAGTTAATAATAAGTAAAGTTAATAATAAGTTAATAATAATAAAGTTAATAATTGGTATTTTGTAAATATTTTTCTGCTAACAATTTAGGAAATAATTGTATTACGGTTCGATTTTTTTATAATTAATCAGTTTTCAGCCTTATCTCATGATTAACCCTAAATGTTCTTGTCCCGATCGAAAAATATAAAATATTTTCCAGCATGTTTTGTTAATTTAAAAATATTCGTTTTGTATTCTTGATATGCACAAGGACTTTTGTAACAACCTAGTAAAGCGTTAATTGCCACTTACTATATATTCACAAGAAAGAGTTGATTTTCTATTCTCCGTTTTTTTAATCATTTATTTTCTCCAGTGTTTCAGGCTTAGGCTGACCCATCATCAAGGAATTATCTGTACTACAATGTTGTATTAATTTTAGATATTAAGAACGTTTTTTAAAATTTTTTTAGACAATTTAATATAAATACCAGAAAATATAACATTATAATTATTATTAAAAAAAATCTTGATTCGTTAATTGACCTTTACGCATCCGAATGATCCTTATCCAACAATAATCAAGGAAAATGTACCTACATATTTGTCAAAGTTATTATATATATAATGTATTTTATTTTTATAATATATATATTGATATATACTCTTTCTGTCACATCTTTTTATCCCTAAGAGCACTTTGAGGTGTATATAGATCCTAGAATCAAGTAAAGCCTTTGACAATGCCTAACTTTATTACATATTTTTACAGGTGTGCTTTCAACGTAATAGGTGAGATTTTATTTTTATTTCCTTTGATTACCTTCATTTTTCCTTTTGAGAAACCCATTTCTTTTTACGCCCTTGCCGATAGTTATTATCACACAATCTTTCTTTATAACAGTATCTATTCTTCACAAAGGCATATTGTACTAAAAGGGAAAAAAAAGTACTAAATTATTAATCGGCTTTAGCAAGCATAGGAAAAAATTAAATGCCTAGAGGGATTTTTACTATGACATAAAATGTAATTATAATGGTATTTATTGTTATTAACTTAAATTCTGACGTGTTATTCCTTGTGAGTGGAAGTAAAAAATTTTAATTTTCTAACCGAGGTGTCATGGAAACTATTCGCTTGTTTCCTACAAATAAATCAACCATTTAGGGTCTGGCCACACATGTCCGCACCGGATCCGCAGCGTAGCATTAATATAGGTTATGTTCAGAATATTTGTAATTTAACTTACATATTACCTTTATTTATGCCTAAAGTGGCCTTTGTCTGACATGTGTGGCCTGAACTTTAGGCATAACTAAAGGTAATATGTAAGTTAAATTAAAAATATTCTGAACATAACCTATATTAATGCTACGGTGCGGATCCGGTGCGGACATGTGTGGTGTCTGTTCGTGATTTGATTGGTATTAAATGTCTATTTTAATTTTTTTTTTTTTAATTTTTCATTGATGCTTAGTTTGTAAAGTCCCTTTTTTTTTAAAATCTGCAGTTGTTTTCATTTCTTCCTTTGTTGTTATCCCCTCATGGAAGAGACGTTTGATGCAATTTCGCTTCAAGAAATAAGCATGCAACTGACAACCTATATATCAATATATAATATCATGGAACACTCTTAATGTTTTATGTAAAAAAAACTGTAAGATAATGTATGCTAAATTTCAGAACTGCAGTAGGGCCTTTCCAAGAAGGAAGAAGATCCATACAGCTTTCAATGTAAAGAAAAAAATCTGGTGCAATGCGCGCTACACACAACTTTCACTTACCGCCTTATTTTAATTAGAAATAGACGTGTTTTGTTAAATGCCATTTCTTTATGCCACCATTTTTTTTATTATTAAATACTAGTTGTATGTATATACCGGTTTCACCCGGAGAATTTCATTTTATAAATCTATAAAATCTATAAAGTGAGACGTTTATCGTCTCGAACGGTCGATTTCGTAAAAACCAATGTAAAGCGAGATCAAAAAGGTTTTTATAACAATAAAGAATATACCCAGAGATCGGCTGAAGTTATGCAATTTTAATATGGACAGGTGTTCGCACCTGGTATCAAAGAACCACTGAGCGAAATTTGGAGAATTTAGGACAAACGGTAAGGATATCTATAAAGAACAAACAAACAGAATTTCATCTTTATTTATATAGATAAGTTTTTCGACATTGCAAGCATAATACTCCGATTTGTCTGATTTTATAATTTTCTATGCAGTTGTTGAAAACTTCATGTAGTTACCATGAAACAAATAATTTCCATTAAATGAACAGAACATCTTTAATTATATACAATGGTCTATTGAATTGTACAAGGGAGTACCCCAATCAATTATAAACATGTATATTTTGTAAATATGGAATAAAATTATCATTTAAAAAAACAAAAAAAAACAATGGTCTATCATTAAAGGCGTACTGCGCATGAGTGGGCTCAACATGTTTTATGAGTAGACGGAATTTTTTTTTTTTTTTCCTGTATATGTTTACTTGATTTTTTTCATATTTCATATTTAGCCATTTCTTATTTTCTGGCGAAACGAGAGACAGATAACTTCTCCATATAAATAAAAACAAAGGTACTTTATCCAAAAAAAAAAATAGGCCACTTCCCCATTTATGCCCCCTCATAATGATAAAGCTAACCTGATATTAAAGAATACTTGATTCTCGTTAAACATGACAAGTTTAATCAAAACCGTTGAAGCTATTTTTGAGAAAATTGAAAAAAACAAAGTGGGAAGTTGTGAAATAAAGTGCCCCCTCCGGTTGATCAATTTTGATGAAATGTTTGAAGTCATATCGCGGACATATACATATTCCAAATACCCAATTTCAGGTCATACGGTTTATAGTTTTTGAGCTATTCTCTACACACACACACACACACACAGACCATTGCGCGGGACTAGGTTATTTGGACTCAGGGGACCCCAAAACGTGTAATTCCGTTGAAAATCGGAAGTCGAAATTTTTCACTATCGCAATACCTTTCCTTACTATATATATTTCATATACAGTCGACTCCGTTTAATTGGGTCATCGGATAATTGGGACAATCGCTTAATTGAGCCATTTTTAATAAAACAGAATCAAATATAGGTAAAACATCACCGCTTTATTGGGACAAAACATCGGCTAATTGGTCCAAAACTTTCTGCAACATCAACTTTTCCAAGAAACAGAATGTAAAAATTATAATAAGAACCATAGTGTCAGTCGAATAACCTAAGAATCTGAGACCAAGCCTATTCTCTCCGAGAAGCAAGAAACTGCATCGAAAAGTTATGACGCTTTTTGAAATGAGGAAAGTCCTTTAGATCCTAAAAAAAAATGTGCTAATTATGTGGCTCGTAAATCTACAACTAAAGTGAGACAATGCACACTTGATTCTTTCCTGTCAAAATTGACATTAAAACATTTTCTGATTCATTTCTTATTTCAAAATTTTGTCCTTCTAAGTATAATTTATAGTATACTTAAATAGTTATTTTAATTTGTGTCATTTTGTATTTGTACATTTCGTATAGTTTTTCATATTGTAACTCACCAAGTTAATAAACATACGTTTTAATAATTTAATTAAGTATATTTTTTGACCCCATCATTAGACTAATTAAAGAAAATAAATAGCCTAAGTGCACCCATTAACTTGGTTTCCCCAAAAATATGTCCAATTTATGGCATTGATCACCAAACGTGTGCGGGATCCTGGGATGATCACTGGTGATTAGGCGCATTTAGGCATTTTTTTCTTTGCATTTACGTTTGCTTCAATAATATCCGCTTTATTGGGTCCTCCGTGTAATTGGGACAAAACAAATTTTCCTTTTATGGTCCAATAAAACAGAGTCGACTGTATTGGTAAATAAAAGTAAAAAAAAAAAAGGTTAATCAAACTTTTTTTCTATTAGGTTTTAGAGTGGGCATTTATTCGTAGATAATCTAACCTGTTAAAAAAAAATAAATAAATAAAAAGAAAAACGTTCATACCTTTTTAAGGCCAGGATAATAATGAATCTCTTTTATTCTACAGGATAGGCAACCTCCCATCTATTCAATACTTAATTTTATTTTTATTTTTTAGTCCTTTTAAAATCCGAGGCGTTTTGCTGCAGATAAAAATAGCATCATTTATTTTACACGAAATTTTTTGATACTTGCAAGATATTGGCTTGAACTTAAAAACGACTTTGGAATTTTAAGGATTCATAAATTTTTTAAGGAGACAAAAAACTTTTAATACTTAGTGATTTTGGTTTGGGGTGTCCGGAAACTTATATGAAATGTATCAGTTTTACTTAAGCTCTTGTTATACGAAGCAAATCTATTTAAAACATAACTCCTGCATAAGTATCCATTGTGAAAACATGTGATGATATATAGGACCGGCGTCATGCTGGGGAAAGGTGAGTAGGAAGGTAGGACATGTTTTATTGCAGAGTCACTGCCCGCACCCCGACACGGCGCAGAAAAGAGTTGAGTAACAGGGTCCTTGCAACCAGCTCTTACTAAATCACAGCTGTCAATCGAGAAGGCGTAGAGCTAGGCAGCTGATCACTTCTTGTAAGGTTCAGAAATATCTGGAGCATTTGTAGTGGAACACCTTCTTTGATGGTAATAGCAAATACAAAGTCGAGGAGAATTTATAATGAGGTATACCTGTGCCAATGCATACGGTCCCAGAAAACAAATGAGGGGATTTGGTCGTTCTAAAAAATAAAAAACAAGATCTTTTTTGAATTCTTATACATAAACACAACTATCCTTGTCAATTTTTAAGAATTGAAGACCCCATGCTAAGAACGTGTTCAGTCACATTCTTCACAGAGAGCAAAAAAAGTGTTTAAATCTTTTATAGAACACAACCCAGTAACTCTAAGTCAATGGGAAAAAAATTGTGTATGCCCAATATATTTTCAAACAATGGTAATGATAATAAAAAAACATTAAATTGGTTGTTATTCCAAAAACAATCAATGACAAAAAAAGAATTGTAATTGCTTGTGCCCCCAAAAAAGAATTGTAAATAACTCAAGGACTGAACCCGCTGTTTTCGTGTAACCTACACAGATGTGTGCTATAAAATAATGCCCACAAAAAATGGACTGAACACGTTCTCAGCGTGGGGTCTTTAATTTTTAAGAATTAGATACAATAGCCTGGGACCTGAGAGCAAAAAAAGTGTCTGATTTGAAGAAAGTTTTTGATCTTATAGCCTGAATTAGTACTTTCAGGTCATAAGGTCAAAAACTTTCTATTATACTTCAAAAACCAAAGTCTTAGCAGGATGGAAGCACTACGATTAGTTTCAAGTTTTTATTTGTATTTCAACGCGGATTTCCAGCCTTGCTTCCTCCTCTATTCAAGACAATCCTCCTAGGCGTATATATTAGTAATCTAGGTTTTTTTCTTCCTAATATATTCCAAATATTAGCAAAGTTTCATTATTTTATTTTTATTTAACAATTTATGATCCATATTAAACAACCAAGGAAGTCTATTGATCACATACATCGCTTAATTGAGCAATTTAGTGCTTAAAAACAGCTATGTTGAAGCAACATTTAATTAATATCTTTATTTCTGAGCAAATTGGTCATAATGACCGCTAAGGGGTCAGGGAAGCCTTATAGTACAATCAGTCTTTCTGCATCTCGTACAAGCTTTTAAACCACAATAAATCAAATCTACAATAAATTACTGTCTGAACTCATGAATAACAATAATACCAAATCATCAGCCCGAAGTTCAGTTTGACACACTCCCCCCTGAGATGTTTATGAAAATTTTTAAATCTTAACTTCGTAAATAAATATGAAAAAATGCCAAATTTTAGCCAGTTCAAACAAGTAGTTTAGAATTAAGGTCATTTGAATTTTCGGAATATTTGATGTTCCGATGATGACTTGAGCTCAAAACCCGCTTCTCCGTGTTAGGACTTTCCACTATAGAACGATTATTTATTGAGCTTTAAAAATGTATTAATTATTCTAGATTTCATTAAAAATTAGATGATGCCATAAATATTTTTTTTTATCTTTTTTTCTTTTTATTGAAAGAAATAATGCATTCTGCCACAATCAAGAGCATTAATATTAGAGCTGTAAGGACTCATTCACACAATAACTATATTCAAATGTACAAAAAAAAAAAAAAAAGTAATAATAATAAATAAAATGTAAATCTAGAAGAAGGAAATAAAAAAAATAAATAAATAACAATCACGAAAATGAAATGAAATTTCAGTCTAACTTTAATATCTATCATAAATATTAGAGATACAACACATATATTACCTCCAAGTAGTAAAACAGACATCGAAAAATACCTTTAGGAAAAATTTCTCTCCAACCTCCTAATTAACTATAGTTCGATGGAAAAAGGATGATATTCTCTGTCAAATAATGAAATAATATGAGTTGGCTTTTGAATTATAAGAGTTTTATTTCGTATAAACCCAATTCATAAAAATTAAACTTAAAAGTTGTGCATAATAATTAATATAGCTAAAGGCTCTCTCAAACTAACTCCCACGGCAAGATTTATGAATAATATTTCTTGGACCAGGAACAAGATCTACGAGAGACTTTCAGGTTAATCGAAGATAATAAGTAACATATGTCTCTCTGCTTATGGAGAAAAATATCAAAATATCTTTCAAGAATGTCCCATGTAAGTATGCTTATGGATCTATAATGCTTCTTCACCGATGTCCGATCCAATTACAACCAAGGATGATCTCAAAGAAGAATCCTGGCCTGAAGTAGTTGCGAACTGAGACGGAGGACAATGGGCACAGACTGGAACAGGGAGCAGAAAACATTTGAAACCGTCCTAACCGAGACAAACTAATTACAAACTCTATCTAGAAGTTAAATGAGAAAAGGAACAGAGGTGAGTCGTTCTATTGGAACCGTAATCCAAGGCTATTGCGGGACTCAAACCTGACTACCGCATCCAATGGCGTGGCAGATAACATTGATTTTAACAGCCTCGCTATTGGTCGACTGTTATCATTGATCCTAATTCCTGCCTATAATAATTTACCTAAACTCCTCCCTTTGCCAGTTTCTTAAAAGCTTGTCCACCTCAATATCGTCCTGTTTGACAGAAATATGGTTTTGGCTTTTTCTCTCTATTTTTATTCCATCCTTTTCTGAAAATATTCTAACATAACAGAACATATAATATTCTGTTTCACCATTGCATACTATATACTCAATGGTGTTTGGGAAATGTGAGAATGAGTGAAAAACTATTTGTCACTTCGTATCAATATAATTAGTTAACAAAACTTATCCATTTTCATTTTATTATTTTTTTAAGTTAAACAGAACAACAAATATTTTTTACAACAGATATTTTTTTATAAAACCTATATTATACTTCGATACTGAGTACTCAGAAAATGAATTTAGAAACAGCATAAAAACAATTATATATACTTATTTGAACGATAAGAAAATCAAACTTCAGTCTCAAATTTCTTTAATTGTTAACAGTGTTTCGAACATATTCATAAACTTTTCTGAGTGTAAGTACTATGAAAGATCTTTTTGCATTTCAATTCGGAAACTCGTTTTTAATTATTAGTTTTTTTTAAGAATATGTAAAATAAAAAAAAAAATATCTACAAACAAACCACCCCTATAGAATTTTGTTCACAAAAAATAACATTCGATTTCAGCACCTCCAAAAATTCCATCCCCTTGCAGAAAGTGAATATTTTTTTTTTCAATGGTTTTGAGGGTGCTGAATATTAATTTGGCGTGGAAGGTATTACTACAGGGTTTTACCGGTGTGTTATGAACCCAGTGCTACAATAATAAATAAAAAAGGCTCTGACGTAATTTTTTGTCAAAAAATTTAAAAAGGTAGTTATATACATATATATATATATATATATATATATATATATATATATATATATATATATATATATATATTCAGATTTTATTTATCTAAAAATGAATCTATTTAACCGATTAATTTTTCCATTACCCTACACTAAAAAAAAACATTTTGGGTAAGAATCATGTTGATATTATTTTTAAACTCTCAATTTAAAATAAAGTAACTAAATATTTGAATCATTTATTTTTATATTTTTTCCTTTGGACAAAAACCTCCAAAAATGTTTGAACATGATAAGTAAGAGACTGGCCGTGTCCTCCGAATCGAAACAATTTCGATAAATAAAATATTGTTAAACTAGGAATCGTTTTGGAAAATGAGAAATTTCTTTAGATATATGGAACAGGAGGTCATATTTCACTAGGAAACTTCCGGCCTCAACGGACAAAGGTGTAGCGACAGATATGAAGCTATTTGCCTAAACTGCGACTTAGCACGACTTTATAAAGCTCGCTTTTATTAAATTTTGGATTTGCATGCAAACGGCAGCCCTTTGTTTTGTTTCAACTGAATTATTTTTTCTCAAACATGTCGTCTTTTAACTTAAATAAGGTATTTTTTTAAATATATAAAAAGATGTAACTCAGTTTTTCACCATTACTACTAACTTTTTGATCATTTTAGATTTTTTTACTTTAAAAAAAAATGTAAATATTAACATGAGTGACGTGCATTGTAGGTATTCTAGTGGAAGGGTAAGGTTTTCCATATTTTAAAGTCCGATCCTTAATTTTTTTGAAGATGGCAAAATGCCATAAGTTAACTATCTCTTTTAGATTTTCAGAAAACAATATTAGCAATTGATATTAATCCGTTTTGAACATTATTATCAGATTTTTGTTTTTACCTGGTTTCAGCAAAGGTATTATTAACCAGTATTGAAACCAGAACGTAAAATTATTTGTTAAAAGGGCCAAGATAATTTCTTTTAAATATGTTTTATGCGAACTTGATGACTACAATACAATGCACACTTTACCTAATGCACAATGTGAAACCATAAAATTCACGTCAATTGTAACACTTCCGTGGGTTAAACAATTTTTATTGAACGATAATATAAGATTTTAGTTTTATCTGGTTTCAATAAGGGTATTGAACGTAAAATTATTTTTTAAACGGTCAAAAGTAGTTTGATTTTTTTTTAAATGTGTCTTATGCGAACTTGAAGACTACAAGTATGCACACTTTAATCCACAGTGTGAAACCTTAAAATTCACATTAAATTGTAACACTTCTGTGGGTTAGACAATTTTTATTGAACGAAAATATTACACGCTACAATATTATTTTTGTGTCAAGAATATCATTGAAAATAAATGTTTAATAATTTTGAAAACATTTTTATGTCTAATCTTGATAAAATGTATGTAAAAATAATAAATTGAGGCTGATCTATTTTTTTCAATTTGACTTAGAAAAATAGGGTTCCCGAGGGGTAATCATTTTTAAATTTACTTAATTTAAATTAAACTTAATTAATAATTTTTTAAATTATTTATTTATTTTTGCCACATATTAACATAAAAATAAAACGACAAGCCACTAATTCATATATCTACCCTTGGGTCAGTAGTAACATAACATAAATGGGTTTGTGTTATGGCCGTGTAGCAGTCAGCAGGGCAAATGCTGTTTAGTAAAATTTAAAAAAAAGTGACATAATATTGTGCCATCTGAGTGCAGAAATATTCGTTTAATAAGTTAGAAAACAAATCATTAATTGCGTTTACCATTTTATTTTAATATTAGATTTTTTAAATAAAATCGGATGAATGATGGAGTTTTAAAGAGAAAAAGTAATAGGAGACTGTTTGTTTTTTAGGTTGACTTGTGGATGGAACGGAGGACTAACTTAGTTTGCTATCTTAGTCCCGGCTAAAGTGATTGATGTTATTTGTCGGTCATGGTTCCATAGCCCCACTGGGGGCTGACCCTGGCAGGAAATGAGCTATGCCTCTCTCTCCGTATATAATATATATATATTTCAATATATATATATATATATATATATATATATATATATATATATAATTATTAGTTATAAGATTTCCATATAATAACTTAGCGAAACAAATTATTTTTTCAGCCATATAGGATACGAGCAATTTATATTCAGGAAGTTAAAAGCTAGGTGATATTTCTTAAGAAATACAGTCTGGCTTAAGAGTTTATAAGCCGAAATTAAACGTAAATATGCAGAGAAGACTTATTACGCCACTTCTATCAATGTTGTTCTTCAATTTTTTTCGAGATTGTTTTTCGTCCGACATGGCTTGAAAACTTCCCCAATTCGTTGGAGTAGCTCAGGGGCTTCTACTAGTCCAATTATTTAATATTTATTTATGAGTATGAGCCAAAACATTATAGTAGTAAAAAAATATCTTTATTTATAGTACCGTTATGTACTCACCTATTACAGGCATAGAGAATTGCTTTTGATGAATAGAAAACCTGAGGGCTAGATTATTAAATTGATTAAATTGTTACATTGACCACACTGAACCTGTTGAAACTATCAAGATAATTGATTCTGTTAAGTTCAAGAGATTTTGAATCTAGCCAAACTGCTGGAAGTCCAGTATATGCGGCACCTAAGAGTTAGACTGCCCTAAAACCGTTGTTGGATAAGGGCAAAACATTATATAAAAATGGACTTAATAAACAGGTGTCGATTGGATGTTTTCATGCGCTTTTTATAATTTATAAAAAATTGATAAACCAGACTGGCTTAAGCCAGATTAACACTCACCTACCAATGTATACTCTTATTTAGCATTTAAATAGAAATAACATTGTACTTACTATTATATAAGGATATCAATGGTATCGACGATGTGGGGGCTCGGATGACAATAACTTTTTCAGGGTGGAGCAGAGGAAACGCATGTTTTTCACCATTGAATGACTGGGACCCGGTATGATAAAAATAATAAAAACAAGCATTGAGCGATAGATTTTTCAATGCAGTTTTGAACCCTGGACCCTATTTTTTTTTTCAAGAGGAAGGGACTGCAGCTACTGTGACATCAGCGCGCTAAGTCGAAATGCTGAACAACTGTCTTCGTCCAGAACTTGAAAGGCGTCAAGTGAACATGAGAGAAATATGTTTTCAGCAGGACGGTGCCACGGCTCACTCGGCGAGAGCATCTATCGAAGTGGTTCGACAATGTAAATATCGAGATTTTTTTTTTTTTTTTGGGGGGGTCCACCTCTTCCTCCTGAGCGAAGCCATTTAAAATTTGTCCTCAAACTCGAGGGCTCCGCTACGGAGACAATGCAAATAATTTTCAGTTTTTAACATTTAGGACATAAACAAATCGTAAAAAAAACTATTTATAGGATATTTCGCTTTTGGTGATAAATGACGGTCGCGGCTCGCTATGTTTTTCATTATTTTTATAGAACGTTATTCTTTTAACATCGGCTATCTTTTATCTCTTATAATATTATATTATATATTATAATCTTTTACCTATTTTATAATTTATAATATATAATTAAATTATAAAAAAATATAAAAAATTTAAATTAATATAAAATCGTTTAAAAATATAAAAAAATATTTTTTTTTTGTAACAATGTGTTCTTGAAGCTTTAAAAATACACATAACCTAAATTTCATTACAACTCCTTATTTGGTTCTAAAATTTTACAAAATCATATTACGTTTTCAGGGTGTAAGTTGCGTCGAGATGCCGGTAGGTATAAAGTCCGAAACGGTGCCGAGTGCAAAGGGTTAAAATCAAGAGTCTACATTAACAAGCCTCGCACAATCGACGACCTGAAGAATTTCATTCGTCAGGAAATTGAAGCCGTGCCGAATGAAATATTGGTGAGAGTCGTGCGTAACTTTCAGGAGAGGATCCATATTTGTATAACTGCATTAAAAAAATTTATCGCTCAATGCTTGTTTTTATTATTTCTATCATACCGGGTCCCAGTCATTCAATGGTGAAAAACATGCGTTTACTCTGCTCCACCCTGAAAAAGTTATTGTCATCCGAGCCCCCACATCGTCGATAGCATAGATCTTCCTTAAATGATACAAATAGGCAGTAAAATTATAAAGGGAAATTTTATTTCTATTTAAATGCTGTATAAGAGTATAAATTGGTAGCTGAGTGCTAATCTGGCTTAAGCCAGTCTGGTTTATCAGTTTTTTATAAATTAAAAAACATGAAAACATCCAATCGACACCTGTTTATCAAGTCCATTTTTATATAATGTTTTGCCTTCATCCAACACCGGTTTTAGGGCAGTCTAACCCTCAGGTGCCGCATATACTGGACTTAAAGCAGTTTGGCTTGATTTAAAATCTCTTGAAGTTTACAGAAACAATTATCTTGATAATTTCAACAGCTTCAGTGTGGTCAATGTAACAATTTAATCAATTTTATAATCTAGCCCTCAGGTTTTCTATTCATCAAAAGCAATTCTCTATGCCTCTATGCAATCCTCTATGCGTCATCTCCAAGCATTATTTTTCAAACGTAATTAATGTATATTTCAAACAGAGTTGGGCAGTAGTTAACTACATTTATAATTAACTACACAGACAACTACATGTAGTTTGTAGTTGGAAGCGCGCAATTACTATTTTTCAACTACCGGTTAAGTAGTTGTAATTTAAAACTACAACTACAGTAGTTGGGAAAAAGTAGTTGGGAATGGCAAATACAACAAGTAGTTGTAAATGTAGTTTAGAGCGGCAACTACATTTGCTAAGCAACGTCTAATTAAATCACATGTTTTTGCTATTTTTATTTTGTGTTTAGATAAATACTCCATAGATAAATAGGCTCCATTATGGTTGATAATCTGTTTTAAAAATACAGTTTAATACGTAATACAATATTTTTCCCATGATTTCCTACAGTCAATTATTTTTTTTAACCTTAGGTTCTCGATCAATCCCATGTTTTATATATTAGCTGAATTGCATTTGATATACTACTTATCGATAATACTAGATATCGATAATTACTCGTTATCAATAAAAGTAGTTGTAGTTTCAGGCCCACAATTACAGTTCCAACTACTAGTTGTAGTTATAAAAATGCAACTACTTTTTTGAAACTACAGTAGTTGTAGTTGTGGTCCATCAACTACAAATTATAAAAGTAGTTGTAGTTTCAACAACTTCCCAACTACTGTGTCAGTAGTTTTGTAATTTGTAGTTCAACTTCTTTTTGCCCAACTCTGATTTCAAAACTGCATTAAAAAAATCTATCGCTCAATGCTTGTTATTATTATTTTTATCAAACCGGCTCCAAGTCATTCAATGGTGAAAAACTTGCGTTTCCTTTGCTCCACCCTGTATGTAATTGGAATTCAATTACCGCTTGATGGTCAGTCCTCCGACAAGAGTTTTCTAGTGTTATGCTGCAAGTACATTTTCGATGAGCCTGGTTCTTTATTTTGTTCGTTCATCGTCGTGATTTCCTCGTTTAAAAGACCATTCGGTGCTTACACCAAGTTGTTATTAAACCATAAATTCCATCCGATGTTCACCTCTCAAGATTTTCAATTAAACCCCCCCCCCCCAACAACCATCAGTCGTAATTTTCTAGGAATCCAATTTGAGATTGGGGAGGGGGGGGGGGGGCTAGAGCTATATGGAGGCAGGAGGAGCTAATGGCAGGAGGAAGATGGGCGAGGGGTGCGGGTTATTAAAACAGATGGCGGAACCCGCTCTGCGGCACATCCACAACCCGCCACCCACTGGGTCATTAGTGCTATAATCTCTTCTTCACTTACCCCCGCCCAATCTTACGCGTCCTCTCAGCTTTGAGGTGTAATAGTTACATCACATCAAGTGCGTCGTAAGTCCTTCAGGCTTATGATTGTTCCACGAAAATGTGATGTAGATTATTTTTTTTTCAAAAACAATGCATACAAACTTGAACTATTTTATTCATGTAAAAGTAAAATGCGAAATGTTTCGCAATCTATGGGAACTCTAATTCGATAAAAATATCACAAAACTCTAACTAGCACTCTAATTTACAGAACGGCAATTCAAAAATAACTGTAATCTTCGCTGTCAATGCCAAGTCGGTCGCTTATATGTACCTGATACGTAAAGTTATAATTATTTGCCCAGATCAGAAGGAGAAGGTCGTGGGTCTTTCATACTAGCTCTTGGGAAATGAAAAATATCATTTTGGAGTAATTAACTCGAAACTTAACTTAAAATATTTTAACACAAAAAAAAATTACTTATATTTTTTTTTGCTTGTTTAACGTCCTTTTATGCTACTAAGGCTAATCAAAGTATTCACAAGAGCGAGAGTTCTTTTTTGAGCAGACAATCATTTTGGTGCGAAGTTTGGAGGAGAAGTTTCCGTCTTTAAAATCTCGTTTAATAGTTGAAGGATGATTTCTAGTTCAGAGTAAAATATCGAGATATGTATTTTAAAATTAAAATTAAACTTGACGAAAATTCTTGTTCAGGTGTTGGTTGGGTTACCTGGAAGATTCGGCATTAGTAGACCAACTGCACGTTTTATTGTACGGAAACAGCGTAATATTTCACAGCCTATAATTTATAGCTGTATAACAATCAAGTGTGCTGAGTGGGGGATCGAGTTGTAAACGATACTACTGTCGTCTTAATTCCATTATATTTGTTATCGATATACATACGTATATAGTCCATTTATTCGAGTGAGCGAACCAGATTCATTGCAAAATCTATTGGTGGTATATATCAGTTCGTTTATCTCTAAAAAAATATTTTTTACTATCACTTACCTATATATGAAATATATAGTAAGGGAAAGTGTTGCGATCGTGAAAAATTTCGACGTCCGGTTTTCAACGGAAATAACGTTTTGGGGTCCTTGAGTCCAAATTACCAAGTCCCGCGAAATGTGTGTGTGTGTGTGTGTGTGTGTGTGTGTGTGTGTGTGTGTGTGTGTGTGTGTGTGTGTGTGTGTGTGTGTGTGTGTGTGTGAGTGTGTCTGTGTGTCTGTATGTGTGTGTATGTGTCTGTATCTATAAAAATAATTAATCTATACCTGAAATTAGGTATTTGGTATATGAATATGCCTGCGATATGACAGTCAAAATTTGATCAAAATTAATCAATTGAAGGGGGCACTTACTTTTTCTCACTTACACGTGTTTTTTTTTATTTACTCAAAAACGGCTTTGATTCGATGTATGTATATGTCCGCGATGCGACAGCCAAAATTTCATTAAAATTGGTGAAACGGAGGGGGCACTTTATTTCATAACTTCTTTTTACCAATTTTTACCTTTTTTTCGATTATCTCAAAAACGGCTGTAATGATATTGATTAAATTCGTCATGTTTAACGCCAATCAAGTCTTCTTTAATATCAGGTACGCTTTATCAATTATTAAAATGTACTGAGGGGGCTTAAATGGGGAAAGGGTCTTTTTTGTTTTCCTTTAAGGTACCTTTGTATTTGATTATATGGACAAATTATCTGTCTCTTGTTACGCCTAAAAATAAGGGCTAAATATGAAATATGAAAAAAATCAAGTAAACATATGGAGGAGAGAAAAAAAGCCACGCATGCGGAGTACGCCTTTAATGACAGACCATTGTTTATAATTAAAGCCGTTCAGTTCATTTAATGTAAATGATTTGCTTTATGGTAACTAAATGAAATTTTCAGCAATTACATAGAGAATTATAAAATCAGACGACTTGGAGTATTGTGCTTGGATTGCCGAATTATCGCAAGTAAGAACTTTTATTTAATAATTAAAAAAATTGTGTACTTTAGAGAACAAATAAAAACAAAAATAAGAAACGAATGTGGAAAAATATGTGACTTGAGAAAAGGCAATTAAAAAAAAAACACGTCAATTTCTAATCTAAGTAAGTTGATAAGTGAAAGTTGTGTGTTGCGCGCATCGCACCAGTTTTTTTACTTTAGGGGTAAATCCCGTACACTTTTAAAAAATTTAAAAACAAAATAAAAATAAATTCTGAGTGCTTTTTATATATTATTTGAAGACTGATAAGTATCAATGTGGATTTTAGTAAAGAATGGCGTTGTATCTCCCCCGATCAGGAGAACTTATTTCCCACCGGAGAAGAGGAGATTGTCTATATCCGACAAGTATCTTCATCTGACCTTTTGCGGGCCAACAATAGCGATACACAATATATCTAATCTGGGTTTAGTATTGTGATCTGGATAACTTTAGCAACGGCGGAAAATCTTATCTCCGATTTATCCACAAAATAAGATATTACACGTCTCACTAAAGTCTTTTTTATCTAATAGGAAGAAAAATATTTTATTTTTATATGTAGATATAGAGGATTGGCCCTTATTTTATAAATTATAAAACTTTTTATCTAATTTAAAAGCCATTATTTCAGGATTTCAATACATACGTAAGAGTAAAATAAATTAATATAAAATCAAATATTGAACTAAAAACTATTTCATATAATAGAAAGCTGTAATCTATAACTTATAATTATATTAATATATCGGTGTGTAATAGTCAATTGTTTTTCTTTGCGAAAGGTAGATTAATAATCAGGATATTCAGTTTGATCTTTCTATATTTTTGTAAGCGAACGTTTCGAATCCTACATGTGGATCTTCATCATGGCTTCTGAGTCCCGAGTATATTACTAGATTATTAAGATACTAAGTCATTTTCCCAATTTTTGTTGTAACCTTTAATTTTCTACTATAAAGATAAATGACACGAAAAATTAATCGTTCGTAACGAAAAATATAAATCAGCTCGAGGGCGAAATCCATAAGTACGCATTTATCATTTAATAGTGAAACCTACTTGTTGAGAATCATTAACTTGTATAATCTTCATTCTAAAACTTTTTATTTTCACTACGGTGCCACTCGTGAAATACTGGTAATTACGGCAGATATGGAACTTCCATGTTAAAGCTGGGTGCACATTTAGAAGAAAGGCAGAACACTAATAATTATAAATACTTATAATGAGCTTCCCGGCTATGATAATTATTTTTAAGTATAAGTAATTTATGGTGGTATTTAAATCCACGTTTATAAATAATTTAATTCAATAATAAAATAGAAATGTTGTTGTGTAACTCTGAGGTCAAGAGATAATAAAAAAAAATCATAAAATATACATACAACAGTTATAAAACAGTCGGTACGGGGGTAAAACTAAAATGTTTCGTCGTACCTATTTTCTTCTCTAGAAGACGTCAAGGTGTTTCATCGTGCCGCATGTGTTTTTCATTGTGCAATAAGCAGTCGGTTTTTCCATTTTCTTACAGTTTGGTGTGAAATTAATAGTGGAACACCAAAAAAACTGTCTTAATTTATCACAACTTTCTTCCAAAGTCAAACTTTCCTCTTTCCAGAAGAATTTCGAGGCTATCATAAAGCAGAAGAACGAAAAACCGACTGGAAGCCGAATCAAGTTTTTTTGTTAATTATGATGTTGTTTTTTCAGCTGTTTCATTGTCCCCGGGCTGGGGGCACCATGAAACAAAATTATTTTTTTGGAAAATAGCTCCTCGCGGTCAGACATGATGCATAAACTAAGGTATTGATCCTAAGGTAACATGGTAAAAATAAAAAATTGAAAATGAAGTCCCAGGTGGTGTGCTATGGGTGAAAAAAACTTTTGTGGGTCATTGTGCCCCATCTCCCCCTATATATATGGGACACACACACTGATATTTGTATATTATCCATTCTGACTTGTATATTGATTGACAAAATATATCGGTTTTAGTGATAATTACTAATAATATAATTATTATTAGAATAATTATAAATAAATACAAATAAAATAAAATGTCCAGGAAGTTTTTTATTATAGGAGAAAGAAGAATTATAAATAATTATTAGGGTAGGTAAGCGCAGTTCCAACCTACCACACGTATTGCAAAAACTGCGCTGCTCTGCTCTGCGTCTCAATGTTTGCCCATGGGCGGATCCAGCCGATCGTAAAGGGGGGGCTGCAATCCTAAAGGGGGGGACTGCAGTCCCACAGACCTTTATTTGGATCTGCCAATCAGCTTTATTTTATTTATTACCATTATGTTCCTTTCCTACAACTAAAATTCTACTTGTTCTGCTGTTGTTGTAGTTCTTTAACTTACTCCCTTACATTAAGGAAAGTCAAATTCTATCTTTAAATGACGAAACAATTTCCAAAGGGAGGGGCTGCAGCCCCCACAGTCCCCCCCCCCCCCCTGGATCCGCCAATGTGTTTGGCCGACCTTATAATTGAATATATATAAAATTAAAGCACTATAAACAACATAAATCTTCTCTTTTTATGAAATCGGCACAGCTATAAAGAATACAAATAATTTGCCTCCAAATTTTAGGAGGGTCCGTTTCTTGTTTGCTAGCTTCAGTCAAACATTTGTGCATCTTCATGTGACATCGATGCTATAATTCATAAAGAATGCTAACTTTATTTCAGAAGCAGTTGGTCTTAATTCTAGGCGGTACAGTTTTTTGGCATCGATCTGGAAGTTTTGAAAAAGTAGTTTTGATACCAATAAGGTGGAAAGATGTTAAATCAACTTCTAGATTTAATATATAAGTTCGAAAACTGAGTTGAATTTGAACAATATTCCTGGGTTCGATGAGCAGTCTGAGAAACATGTTCCGGTACGAATAAACAAAAGTAAATTTATGTACAATATACTTCCTTTCTTCAAAAATGAATTACTGAGAATAAAAAGAAAGATTTAAACTGAGCCAATATTATAAAGTATATTGGAGAGTATTGTGCAAAAGTTACATGTTAAGGCAGGTGTCAAGGAGACCCGCTAGAGACGGTTCTATTTATCCCAGTCACATGCCCCAACATTCGAACAGCCTTCCAAATCGGATCAGAGGCGTTCGCTTCGAGATTCGCGCTATCTTGATTTATGGAACGGATGCACATCTAAACCAAGTTCCGCCTCAAATATAGAAAACCAATTTATTGAGACAGGGACAGAGTTTCCGAAAGTTGTAAAAAATTTCCCATATGACGTGAGAATGTTTATATTACACATATTTTTCTTCATTGAGTTGAAGACACTAGTTGAGAAACAAGCCTAAATTACAAAAATTTAGTAAAAGCGCTTTTTAGGAATATTTCTTTGAAGCCCGATCATAAGGGCTTAAGTCACTATTGGAGCATTTGGAGATTATGTCGTAATATTATAGCACGGAATCAGAGCTAACTGTTGTTATTAAGGTCTTAAGTCAAGCTATATTGTTTTATAAAAAAAAACAATTACAAATCTTTTATGCGCGGTCATTAGGGCTTAAGTCAAAGTTTTGAATTTTTCAGGAGAGCAATAGCAAAGTTTAAAACATTATGTAAAATCTAATTATTGATATTATTTGGACGTATTTATGCAATAGGGAACCAACTACAAAAATCAAATTTTTAAGGAGAGCTTCTTTTGGCTTTGCACAAAATTATCCTATGCACAAAACCATTAAATATTTGAGCCAAAATGTTCAAAATAATGTCTACTTTCCTTACATTTAATTAAAATTACCAAAAAATTAATATTTTTTTCTATTATGTGTATTTTTCCAGGATAATTTTATACATCCAACACATTTTCATTCTAATTGTCGTCTTTATTTTTCTTACTTCTTAATATTTTTTTGGAAAAAAGCAAAAATGGTGGTTGGTTCCTTATTGCTTTATTGCACTAACTAGAAAGATGTAATGAAATGGTTTCTTGGTTCCATATTACTTAGCTTACTTGTAGACTTGACTATTAAAACAAGGAAATGATAGGCCGTAATAATATGGTTTTATCATTCGATACATTTATTTTGTTGAAAAAAATTACATAATATTTATAAAATAACCTTAATTACAGTATAAAAAAAGTATAAAACCTGAAAATGTATTGTGGAACTTAAAAACTACTCTAAAGGAACAAGAAATATATTTTAGCAAATAGATAACATCACTACAGTACTTCTGTACATTGAATTTAAAAGTTTGTTCCTTATTGCAAACGCCAGCAAGGGAGATAACAGGTGTTGTAGTTGGTTCTTCACGTTATATTTCAGTTTAAATAAAAAATAAACAAAAATCAGTAAATTACGATTTTGATGGTTGGTTCCCTATTGCATAACTACGTCCATTTGTAATTGTTATTTTCATAAAACAATATAGATTGACTGAAGACCCTAATACCAACCGGTAGCTGTCCCGAGACTGTACGATGTCAGGTACTCGTTAAAGATCCCTATCCTAATTATACCTGGATAGGCGAAATTTAGGACTCCCACTTTAGCATCGTCCGATTAGCCTTAGTGGCATAAAGTAACGTTAAACAAGCAAAGAAACAACCGGTAGCTCTCATTTCGTGCTATAATATTACGACATAATCTCCAAATGCTCAAAGGAATAATATCAACAATTATATTTTACATAATGTTTTGAACTTTGCTGTCGCTCTCCTGAAAAATTCAAAATTATTTACTTAAGCCGTTATGACCGTGCATCAAAGATTTATCCTACTGAATCAGGTGATTGAAGACTAACAGACCAACGAAAGAGAAAAGAGCAAGGGAACACGACCCTCTTAGAATAATCATTGAAAAAATCAAAGAAATGTTTAAAATGTAATAGGATCAAAATAACCTAGTTGGATCAAAAGAAGTGGCGTAGTCAAACTTAGAAAAAAAAAATGAAGTGTTATTCCTCAAATTTCATAATTGTTCCTAAAATCTTAGTTTACTTTTAATTTGGTTCTTATAATTTTACGCTTTGAGTGATCTTTGTGTCAGCTAAACTAAACTCTTTTTTTGATTCTGCTATCTCTGCCATGGGACAAGGACCAGCAAGCATTTGGAACAGCTGTTTCTTTAATATAGACGTAAATTCTAAGTTTCTACTATTAAGAATTATAAAAATCTCTTTTATAAGCTATATGTCCAAAAAACACACAATAATTTTGTTTTAAGCTCCGGATATTAAAAAAGTGATTTCTCGTTTGTCGGTGTTTGGCTATCTCTTGTTTGTTTTTGGTTTTGAAAATAAAGTATTTTTTTATATTTTGAATAATATTAGGTATATCATTTATATCTTCAGATACTTGTATGCGTTTTACAAGATATATAGTGATGTTTTGGGTGTTTTTTATACTCTATTTTTAAAGCTGTAGCAATCAGTATACCATTACGCGGAGAAGGGGTAAATTAGGCAGCCTCGTCAGCGGTCTGTCTGTTCTTCTCTGTCATCGATGTGCTTATGTCTTCTCTAGTTGTGTCAAGTTCGTCGTGTGTTCCCGCTATGTCTTAGGCTGTTACTTCCTACTGGAATTGCTGCATGAACATCTTAGCCAAGCCTTCTACAGATTAATACAGTATAAAATGTTTAATTTGTATATAGTAGTTTTTAAGAGTATTATGATTGGGTACCTTCTTGTAACCTATTCTGGCTCAGCAACTTCCAATATCAATGTGAAGGCATGTACATAATATTTTACTTTATCATTATCTTTTGTTTCAATGAGAATGTGTTTCTACAAGATCTTATTTAAACTTTGAACATAGAATGTCAACGAATTATTGCTTAATTAAAGTCTTATTTCAATTTAAGTTCATAAATAATAACTCTGAAGGTTAAGTTTATATTCCGATATTTATTCAAATTTAATTGTTTTCATAATAAATGTTGTTATATATTTATTTTAAGTAACCTTCCAATAAAAATTAAATTAATTATTAAAGTTAATAAAGGTTTTATTGTGTAGCATCAAATCTTTTATTTATTCAAATCTGATTTATTTATTTTATTTTATTTTATTTTTTTTTTTTAATGCATGATCCTACGGTTATTGGTACATCCTCACTATTAATACATTTCTTTTAAATCAGTGATATTTAGCTATCAGGTCAATAAATGTGTCTAAGGTATCACTTCTTCCCCCACGATACCTCTACAATAAAAGCGAATGAATATTGTTATTTTCAATAAAGGTGTTTAGATTTAGAGATGTGTAATAGTCAACTTTTTCTTTACGATAGGTTAATAAATAGTCAGGATTTTCAGTTTGATCTTCTCTTATTTTGATAAGCCAACGTTTCGATCTACACATGTGGATCTTCATCAGGGCTTCTAAATGGGGAATATTACCTGAGTCTTAGTATTACTCTTGACTCAAAAGCCCTGATGAAGAACCAAATGTAGTGATGGAATCGTTGGCTTACATAAATAAAAAAAAGATCAACTTGAAAATCCTGACTATCTTTCGACCTAGCCCCGATTGTAGGGCAAAGTATTAAATTTTTAAATTAGCTAAAATACCATCAATGTAATGAAGCCTATTACCTCGCCATTAATATCAATGATAGCCAGCTGCTCTAGTTCGGAAGAGTGCGTTCTTCACACGCCAGGCCCAGGGATTTCGGCTCGATCGTCGAAGGCGAATAGCACAGCTATTATATCTGATATTATCAACATCCCATTATATCAGTTGAACTGCTACGGCTTTAAAACTGAAGATTAACTTTTTTATTTATTTATCCGACCCTACCGTACCTCTAGAGTAATACGGGTTTTTGCAACAGTGATATGAAACGCATGTCTACATAACATAACACTTCTGCAAGTACACCATTATACAGTTTTCACTGCAATATTTTCTTTCAAGATTAATTAGTCTCTGCCGTCCTCTTCTTCGCCTCCTCTGTCTGGCGGCCCCCCTGGAGCTTCTTCTCTTCTACCCCACGACCACCGCTCCTACCACCCGCACCCAACATTTTTGAAATGCGGGTAATTTTCTTTGGTCATAAGCTGAGGGAGGTCACTCTCAGACAGAGTGTAGAGCCCACTCTCCCTCAGTTGTTTCGCCCTTAGTGTCTCATAGGCGGCACAGACAACTGGCTCGGCGGTGCTGGTACCCCAAAACTGGGGCATAAGGTGTCGATGTTTATGCCGTCTTTGAAAAGTTTCGCTCTGAATCCCCCATCCCCCGTGAGAATTTGTGAGACCCAATAGTCCGGAAGGACCCAAGTCTTTTCTAGGCGCGATCCGACGGTGGGGAAGTACTTCCTCAGTGTGGCCCCATTCTGTGTCGTCACCCACTGCCGATTCCATTCTGTCTTTGTGTCCTCCCGGAGGATCTTTTTCCATCTGCTGGGGTTTTCACATATCTGCTCTCTTAGGTTTGGTAGTAGATCCACCAAGCCTTCTAGTTTTATTTTGTAACGAAATATGTCTTCTCTTAGGAGGTGGAGAGGAATAGCTCCTTCCAAGACTTACACCGCCTCGTGAGACACTGACTTATACGACCAAGTTACTCGTAGCAGGGCTATTCGCTGGATCGTCGCCAACCAGCTCATCTGTCTGTTCCAGGCACGGAGACATATCTCAGTTTACCAAGAACTACTTCACTATAAATAGCCAAGGATACCTGAGACCCCAAAAGGCGCCCCAGATGCGACTGAGTCCATTCAGGGTAAGGCTCACCCTACTTCTCTAATAATCAAAGGGAGGCGTCACGTTGAAATTCCTCCCAATCTTGATTCCAAGGTGACTTCCTCACTAGGACGTATTGTATGACTATTGTTGTAGGATGAGTCATATCAGTCTTGCCTCAAAGGAGGATGGCCTGTGTATTGGGATCCTCAACTTCTTCCTCTCGCACCATTCTCCTATCAGGTTGGCGCACCGTTCGGCTTCTTCTTTCAACAGGTCCCTGCTTCTGGACCAAGAACAGAACTCTGAGGACAACTCGTTTCCATGGATTCTTCCACTTCGAAAAATCTTGAGGGTTCGTTACTGGAAGTAAAGACGTGAAGATTAAGTTGTGAATGTCTCCATGACTCTCTTATAAAAGGAAGAAACATAAAGGACGGACGGATGAATACTTGTAATTTTTCTTTGGATAATTCCTGATATTCTTTTATTTCAGGTTATTAACAGCCAACTATATTTATATTATGATCTTTTTATTATCTTATGTGCGACGTTTTGCACCCTATTTCCATCATCAACTACCTTAAAATGTCTAAATTGAACATTGTATAAAATGTTCCGGTTTCTTTGGGAGCCATCTACATAATGGGTCCGAAAATCATATAATCATCCACTGATTTGTTGAAAAAAAAATTATAACAAAGAGTATAATTTCAAATATTTTCTAGGCGAAGGCTTTGAATCTAAATTGGAACATGTTTCCAAAGAAAAGGATATGAAGCCGAAAGTGATCGGAGAAGATGTCCAACAGGGTCCTGGGTTTTTATACCGGCCGCTGATGGATGGATCTGACACCGGAAGAGAAATTTAACCTCCTTCCTGCCACTAGATCGCCTTTTTCCTTCGTTGTCACTTTTAGCCCGGCCGAAGGTGAACAAAAGACATTGGCCAGTGATGGTACATCTATTACTTGAATTATATGCTAATAATCGTCAGAACCTAGAAGTAATATCATTATTATTTTGTTTTAGTGTTGTGGTTGGAGATACCGTAAAAAAAAAAAAAAAAAAAATAAATATAAAAATAAGGTCGTTTCAACCCAATTTTTAAGTCCTCATCAGGGCTCTAGAGTCCATGGCATATGTGGACATTAAAAAACAAGGGGTGTAAGTGAAATTCTTCCATCTTGAGTAAATCAAAGATAAGATGTGAAAAAAAAAATTGGTGGACTTGTAAGACTTTTTTATTTTTATTTTAAAACCTTAATCAGGTATTTGACTTTCAACAGCAGTTTTATTTTTTTTTTTTTTTTTTAAGTATAGTAAACCGTACAATTATTGACACCCTCAAGACTACATTTCTGTGGTTAAATTAAAAAAAAAAATACTTTTTATGAAGGGATCAAATTGAAACTTTCTATAGTAGATTCATGTATGTCTTGAATTAAAATTAGGACATGTTTATTTATTTCTTGAAGTTGAACTTGAGGTGTCAATAACTGTACTGAGTGTCAATAACTGAATGGTTTACCCTATATTTAATTTTAGACAATTTACATTCTTTGTAGATACGAGTATACAAACCAAGTCGGGTTAGATACATAAATTATAAATCAAAGATGGCTAGAAATATTTTTATAGTTTTATTGTATAAGTTTATTATTCTATAAGTATTGAAACTCTGGATGAGAGACCTACTTACAATTAATCAAGTACTTAAGCAAAATAAAGCCGCGGAAGGGTTGCCGCTGGGTACTGCTTTTCCTCATGCCTATGGAGCCGTTTTGTTATATTTTATCTATATGCCAGCACATCTGCTGATTGTTAATGGTTGTATTTAACAGGTGCGGATTAAATAATAAAAGTGAAAAAAAAGGTTATACTGAAAATTTTTAAAGAGAAGACAAGGCCAATTTTTTATATCCCACAAATCAATTAGTAATGGTAATATTAATATATGAATCGATCTAAGTGTGAGCAATAAAAATTGAAAAAAACTATCGAATTTTTTATCTTTATTAAAACATTAAACATTATTCTATCCGAATAGGTGTAACATGTTTTATAAAGAGAATAAATCGTGGATAGTTGTAGTTCAAAACTTATTTTCCTTAACGACTTATAAAAACAGAATGATAAATTTCTATACTTATACTAAGTCCTAATACCTCATTATATCATTATTATTATTTTTTTTTTTTTTTATTATGTTAAGAATTTTCTCCCCTTCTTGGTACGGAGGACAATGAGTAACCCAATGCTTAGAAAAGCACTACAAGACTTCTCGGGTTGTCCTTATTCGAGAACAATGCCCTGGCTACAAGAGGAGGAGGCGAGGGTTCCATTCGCTTCTTGAAAGGGCATCAACTGGAGGACCTGAACAGCCCTAAGGGAAAACACCCCGATAATGGAAAGATTTTCCTCGGCCCTTTCATAATAGGCCGTAAACCTTTTCATTCGCCCTAATGAAAATTTTAGCGCTACATACTATCCCATTAGCCTTTATAAGCTATACATATAATGCCTGGTATATTCAGATTATTTTATATTTATTTATGTAGAGTAATCTTAATTAATTATGAAATAACACCATAGTTTATTCATGTTATATTATGCTATACCTCCACGTAGGAGTTATATCTCTATGGAAGACATCGGAGGTTACTTTTCAGGAGTGAATAAAAAGGTAGTTTGTTTAACGTCCATTTTTATGCTACTAAGCCTAATCGGACGAGGCTACATTGGGAGTCCTAATTTCTTTCTATCCAGGTAAATTAGGATAGGGATCTTTAACGAGTACCTGACATCGCACAGGCTCGGGACCTCCATTTTACATCCTATCCGAGGGACGAATAAAAAGTAAATGTTTATGGATACAATATCATCTTTCTTTCTGAACAAATTTATAATAAAATAGTAGCATTTTGAAGAAAAGCTAAACCCTGAAAGATCGGCTTAAAAGACTTGAGAAATATCTTTGTGCCTATTTTTTGAGAACCATCCAATTATATCTGAATAGATATAATTTGTAACCCTAATCGTTCTGTAGACCATTGAATTTATGGATAACTTCCATACAGGTAAAATTGACCTTTATGATCATTGTCAAGCCACGGTTACGCGGTTTAGTATGAAGGGGAAGTTAATTGTTCAGTTCACTGTTAAAGTGTCATATTTCATATATTGACCCTTCGATGAGTAGACTAAAACATTACATCCCGAAATTGTTAGAAAAACTTGACAGTATAACAGGTTAATCTGGTGCAATGTAAACGCCCCTAGTGGTATAAACGCTTAGCTAAGTTTGGTTACAAATTTCGTTCTAAAACCTTAACCATGTAAACTGTTCATTAAAGAAAGCATTACAATGATAAAAAAGTATGGCTTAGGGAAAGAAAACAAGATTAAAAATATATATGTATTGATTGCGATATAGGTACAGGCAAAAAAAGAGAAACTATTCTTGTTATTTATTCTTCCGATGCAAAGTTTCGAATAAAAAGAAAAAAAAGTTTTGAGGATTTAAACGGACAGATTGATTTGGAGCTTTGTTTTGAAAAAGGATGGGGAAGGGGAAGTGATATATTTTAAAAAGAGGCGAGATCCAATCAGAATGGCTACAGATTTATCAGGAGTTCAGAAGAACAGTTTTTCTCTAGTCCGATTTCCAATTCAGTGGTTTTACAGTTTAACGAATCAAATCGAAAAGGTAAATAAGGAAGTGTTTATTCTACTCGAAATGATTCTCATGATACATTACTTTGATAAGAACAATATTGAACACAAACTAATCTGCATGAGGAAACCTGCGGAACTGCCATGACATATCAATTCAAAGCGCAGACTTGTCGACCACCAACCAATCAGATACGGCAATATCCTCCTCCCCCAAAGCTCGTGGCGAATTACCAGGCTCATCCGTCTTATAATTAGCCAATGAAATGTTGCCATGCTATTCCCTGCTCCAGTCAAATCTCCATTTATATAAGCTAATCAGTAGAAGCATTACCCTATTATCCTGAGAGGCTATATATACCCAATTAATAATGAGGACAGATACGAGTTGATTATACAGAAAGAAAGAAACACTTAAAAAAAAAAAAATATGCATGCCAATTATATTGGATTGCTCATACACAGCAATTATTTATTTTTTACAATCATTTGTTAAATCTTTATTAATTGCATACACTTATTAAAGAAGAAGACATAATTAAAGAAGCTTATTTTTTTATTTTTTTTACGTTTGTAACATTTTCTTTCTATAGCCCTAACTGGCGACTAAATACTCATTAATATAGCTATTTAATAATAAAAATTAAAAACTACTTAAATGCATAAAATATTATCTATAACAGGTAAACATGAAATAATAACAGCAGCATAATAAGAACAAGCTCAAAGTTACATACAAAATTGTATAAAAAGATTTTACAAAACAACAACAAAAGAAAAATATTAAAGTTAAATATTTAATTCAGTTTGACCAAAAATCTACAAAAATATTGATGAATTTTGTAAGAGTATTAAGTGTTTACGGACACACAACCTCTAAGGTTATTAGCGTGAATTTCGTAAGATGCGACACACATTGCGCTGCCTGTAGTACTTATTATTTTAAAAGAAAGAAAGATCTCTTCATACAAAATTAAACACAGCAAGGATTAAGATATAAAGCCAACGATATTTCGAACTTCTGACAAAAGGTATGTTAAAATATTTAAAAAAATTTAAACGTACACATTAATTGTTCTTAAACGAATTTTAGACGTTCGGGATGTTGAAAATTATTAGGTTTCCCAGATGAAAACAGAGTAAATGAGAATGTGAATTAAAAAAAAAAAAAAAAAAATAATTGTGTGAGGCAAAAAGTTCCTAAATAGATGTAAATATAAACTAGGTGCAAGTAATATGAATTACTAAATTATTCTGACCCTAGTCATCCATATAAAAATGGGCAATGAAGTAGGAAATTCCATTTGATTTTAAAATATATAACTTTCTAGATATACGTTTATAAAATAGTATAGTAGCGAACAATTTATCAAGATCTTCATATTTTTTTTTTCTCTCACTGTCCAAATTTTTACGCTTCAAAATATTTCGAAGAACTATGTCCTATGATTTGGTCAATAACTCAAGTCAATAGAAAGTAAGTTTTATTAAAAATTCAGGACTTGCTCTATTATTTTCCTATTCCTGGACCAATTTCCACAATTGCAGATTAACGACTTTGCTATGGCAATAACTCGTATACTTTTGACATAATCCCTGCGACAAATCTCCCATTTGTTGTTATCGTTTCTTTTCTTCAAATTCAATGGTCTACATAATTATTAGGGCTAAAAATTATATCTGTTCAGATATAATTGGATGGTTCTATAAAGAAATAGCATCAAATATTTTAGCCGATCTTTCGGCGTTTTGCTTTTCTTCGGCTTCAGGAAAAAAAAATACGAAATTCGATAACTTGAGGTGGGCGCCGAATCCATTGACTCCAACAGTAAGTGTCGAAAAGAATAATTTAACATGTGGAATTTCCCTAGAACAGACAATACCTAACTGTACCTTGATACAATTAACAATTGTACAAGATCGTCTTTTTAAATCATCTTACCGTATTTCATTTTGTTTTTATTTTTTTGGAGGGGTGTTTCGTCAGCCAATGAATAATCTTTATGTCCGTTGAGATAAATAAAAATCGTTGTGGGTGGAATAGCCATTTAACCTGACATTGGTCGCTGCGTTAGAATTTCTCTGAAATACACACATCAAAAAAAGTTTTGCATCACCCTAAAAACTATAGATCAGATTTTATTATTGGAAAACTGATTTCATAGATTAATTCTACATGGATTAAGGCCAACAAAGGTCATGCGTAACATTCTGAACACTCAAGATAAGAGGCTCTAAATCCTTCAAAGTTGTTATCCTACTATAACTAGTGGTTCATAGTGCAACATCTGTGTAGGAATGATTCAGTTTAGAGCTTCCTTTCGCTTCTGCTGCACTCTAAAAATGAATAGAAGAGTACTCTAGACACAAACGCGGTTCCTCATTGTTGTCCTACGAGAGTAAGGGCAATCAACCCGACTAATTGCTCGTCGGCTCAACATCGGACAAAGTGATGTTGTGAGGTGTTGGACCAGGTTCCTAACCACTGGAAGTGTTGAAGACAGAACTCGCAGTGGTAGGCCATGCTGTACATCGCGCAATGAAAACTGCTTTTTAACGTTAGCAGCCAGAAGAGACCCGCTTTCCACCGCTAGGGACCTTCGGCGACAGCTGCAACGGGCTGATAACCCCACTATAAGTGACCAGACTGTCCGGAATCGTCTTCATGAGATGAATCTTCGAGCAAGAAGGCCCTTTGACGTATGGTGTATTGCCACATATGGGGCATGCTTCTCCGAGCTATTGAGCGCCGGCCGAACGTTTCAACCAATCTTTAGGAGTTGAGGGAGGCAGCGATTGAAGAATGGCGGAACCTTCCACAAAAGACATTGACCACCTAATCCTGAGCAAGCCTGTGCGAGTCCAAGCTCTAATTAGGAGAAGGGAAGGTAATACCGAGTATTAGGCGAGGAAACCATTTCCTGAAAATTGTTACATTTTTTCAAACTTAAATTTTTTATGATCATGTAAATATTTTTTTTAGGGAAATATATTTTTTTATTCAGTATTAATTGTAGTTTTTCTACCGTAAACTTTCCCTTCAAATTTATCTTTGAAACTTGGTAAATACAGGTGATGCAAAACTTTTTTTGATGTGTGTATTTTGTTTTTTTGGCGGGAAACGGCTCTTGGTGCTTCCGAAAACCTCCCCTCCTCACTATCGTTGTAGTTCACAGACTCACACCCCTCCCTGAACTCACCCCGCTCCAATACCAAGCCTAAGGGTAGGCGCACATTGAGACACTCGCGACGCAGATCAGAGCAGAGGATTTTTTGTGGAAAGTGAACTAGATAGGAACCGCGCACATTGGGACGCAGAGCAGGGCAGCGCAGTTTCCTATCTACCACACAATATTGCAAAAACTGCTCTGCTCTGCGCTGCGCGAGTGTCTCAATGTGCGCTCGGCCTTATTCCTGCTCCAGCTTCCTTCCACTCCGCTCAATCCGATCTCATGAGAGATTCTCAATCGCGACTGTCAATTATATATTTGATTGAGATTTTTCTCACGCGCGACTGTCATAGTGACGTACAACTGACTGTTTCTCTCACGTGCGTCAACTTCCAAAATGTTTTCTTTAAGAGGTAAAAAATTGGCCAAGCTTGGAAGACATCGATTTGAAGAAGCTGAATCATAATTAGTTACGTTTTTTTTTCTTTTCCGTTTCCTTCTATTTGGTAAAGTATTAGTTGTAATATACAATATATTTTCTATACCAGCCATTTTTTTCTGTTTTAGAAAATAACGTTTGGATGCTACAACCTGAATCAAATATAGAAGATTTGGACGACAAAGTTGTTGGAAACTGTGCAGTCAGTCGGAATTATTTACTTTTCACAACCTTACAAAAGGGGGGGTAGATGTGGTAGACCTCCTAAAATCATATTACAATGTATCCAGAATAAGTTGCAGATGACCACTTACAATTTTCTTTTCGCTAATAAACATTGGGGAACGCCCAAATTATTTATTATGCTAACTGGCCACAAAAATCTAGAGAAAAGATTATGTAAAGGCACTTCCATTCAAACTGATAAAACCAAACTAAATAACAAGATGTAATGTCAAAAATATATCAATGGACTTTTTTTTTTTTTGGCTTTAAGATTTTATTCGAATCCTATTCAGATCAATGGACGTAAAAAATTCAAATAAGGACATGTCGGTAGCTCCCAGACACGACCAGGACAACGTGCAGAAGTGTTTATTGCTTTTTGTCCTAGAAGAGCTAATAAAAAATCTAAGAAGAATTGTTATCTTTGGGCAGACCAATATACCCAAGCCATACTATATTTAAATGCAAAGATTGTGGACAAGGAAATTCTTCTGACTGACTACACTAAAGAATAATTTTCTAGTAGAATTTTCTTCCTACTTTATATTCTAACTTGGAAGTTCCTATATACTTTGTATTTTTAATTGAACATTATAATCACAATTGTTAATTAAACTAAATCCTTGTTGTACTAATTTGGCTATAAGATTATACTCTGTCTTTATGCATTTAACTTTTTTAAAAATATTTAAAAGTAGTTTTGTTTTCTCCTCTTAATAAAAAATTGTTTTTTCAAGATTTCATAATTTGTGCTAATAATTGACCCTTTTGTAGGAACAGCTTTAATATTAAAATTCAAACTAATGTATGATTAAAATAAAAAATAAAATAAAAAATTAAAGTGATTGTTGTGAGAGAAAAAACAAAAAAATTCTTTATATGTTTATATTGTTTTGTTATATTAAACCAACATTGAAAGTTAGTTTTATATTGAATAATACGTTTGATTACAACTAAAAAACCTTTAAAAAGACCAGGACGACATAAGTTGCCCTTGGGACGAATTTTCTTCCTATTTTTCACGACGAGGGGGAAAATCGACTTTCCATAAATCGGGGCCTCAGCTAATTCCGCGGCCATTGTACCGTGAATTATTTCGAAGAGGGGGGGGGGGGAGATCGAGCTTAGGTTATGGTCAACTTTGATGTTTGCTATTATAAAAGAAGGTAAGACTTTTTTTTTACGATCCCGGTTTAGGGCTAAATTAAACCGTTTGATGGGGCATTTGATAAACGATCTCCCTTTTCTCATTCCCTTAGGGTGACAGCGTTTAAACCGATAGGTTTATTGCTAGGATCAGCCTTAACACCATGTTTTCTTCATATAAAAAGGCCCTTAGTGTCCATATTCGGATTTTTATTACTTTTTATAGTAATAAAAAAAATATTGCATTGTAGAATATTAATTTAAAAAAATCTGGTGCGTGCGCGCAACACACAGCTTTAACTTACCAACTTACTTAAATTAGAAATCAATGTGTTTTGTTAATTGCCACTTCTCAAAGTTACACATTTTTCCACATTCATTTTTTATTTTTGTTTTTATTTGCTATATAAAAAACACTAATTCTTTTTATTATTAAATAAAAGTTTTTACTTATGATAACTCGGCTATGCAAGCATAATAATCCAAGTCGCCTGATTTTATAATTCTTTAAGTACTTGTTGAAAACTTCATTTAGTTACCAAGAACCAAATAATTTCCATTAAATGAACAGAACGGCTTTAATTATGAACAATGGTCTGTAATTAAAGGCGTACTCCGCATGCGTGAGCTCGACGTGTTTTATGAGTTGACGGAATTTTTTTTTTTTTATCCTCTGTATGTTTACTTGATTTTTATCATATCTCATACTTAGCCATTTCTTATTTTTATACGTAATGAGAGTCAGTTATTGTCTCCATATAAACAAAAATAAAGGTACTTTATATATAAAAAAAAAAAAAAAAAAAATAGGCCCCTTCCCCATTTAACCCCCTTCAGAACATTTTAATAATGATGAAGCTTACCTGATATTAAAGAACGCCTAATTTTCATTAAACATGACGAATTCGATGAAAATCATTAAAGCCGTTTTTGAGATAATCGATCAAAAAGGTAAAAATCTGAAAAAAAGTTATGAAATAAAGTGCCCCCTCCGTTTGACAAATTTTGATGAAAAGGTGGGTATCACATCTTTAGCTTATACATACATCAAATACCCAGTTTGATCAAAATCGTTAAAGCCGTTTTTGAGAAAATAAAAAAAAACACGTGAAAATGTTACAACATTTATTAAGCTCCTCGTGCCTCCTCCGGTTGATCAATTTTGATGAAATGTTTAAAGTCAATTGTCGGGTATATTAATACATCAAATACTCAGTTTAATCAAAATCGTTAAAGCCGTTTTTGAGAAAATCGAAAAAAACCCAAACACTTATTAAATAAAGTAGCCCCTCCGTTTGACCAATTTTGATGAAATTTTATCTGTTACATCGCGGGCATATACATACACTAAATACCCAATTTCAGGTTCGCATGGCTTATAGTTTTTGAACTAGCCTATTCACACCATATCGCGGTACTTGGTTATTTCGACTCAGGGAACTCCATAACCTGTATTTCCGTTGAAAACCGGAAGTCGAAATTTTTCACGATTGCAATACTTCCCCTTACTATATATTTCATATATAGGTAAGTGAAAGTAATAATAATAGTTGCCCTTAGTGAATAATCGTAAATGACTCAATGTCTAAATAGTGATATCCTGCGATAAAGATTACGGTGAGTAAAAGGGATATAATTGGCAAAAAAGTTGTTTTTTCATAAGAAACTAAAAATATTGAATATGTGAAAAAGTTTTGGTAATTGTTGGTAATAATCCGATCTTGATCTACCAAGAACAAAAACATAATCAGCATGAAAACTTTTAGAATTGGTCTTTTCCACACAATTATATTTCCTTTTCTTTTTCCTCGTATAGATTCCAATATCCTTAATTGGATATTCAATCTAACTTTAATTTTTTTTTTTCATTTTAACTTGGGGGATTTCCATTTTAAATTAAAGGTTTTCCATTACAAATTTAAATGTCTACAGTTTCAATTAAATTATCTCAATTTCAAATTAATGGTCTTCTATTCGGAATGAAGTGATTGTTCTCTGAGAAGTGACTTGCAGAGAGAATTAAGACATTTCTTATTTTTACCAAGCAGGGCAATGATAAGAAAACAGGATTCTTTGCAGAAATTATTAAAAGAGAAGATATCTTCTATTTTAAATATATTTTTAGTATTTCTGGACTTTATACTTTTATATATATTTTTGGTATTTCTGGAATCGGTATCTATAAAATTAATCAGTTAACTTACTTACTATGAAGATAAATGGTAGCACTTAGAAGTTAATGTGATCGAAATGGTATTTTCTAATAAAACAACAATACCATATACAGTCCTGTGAATAAATATAAACTCAAGGGGAAAAAAACCTATTTTGATTAGTTTAAATGATTTATTTTGGAATCTGATTAACAAAAGATATTATTTAATGTTTACTGTAAATGATTAGTTACAATTTTAATAAACTATTTAATAATATTGCAAGGATTAGCTAAAATTTGGACAAAATAACAAAACAGACCTGTGAAAAAGTTTAAACTCAAACATTTTCTGTCTCTTTAATGAGTAAATTCATTTCAATAATAAACACTTCTTCCATGTTTTTTAATCACCTCCAACAGTCTTTTAGCAACACTTCTTACTAAATTAATTAAAGTGCTCCCTGGTATGTTTTCCCAAGCTTGAGTTATTCTTTCTTTGAGCTCATCAATATCTTGGACTTCTGGCTTCTGAAGGTCGTATATTCCTCTTGCCATAATCCCCCATAAATTTTCAATCGGATTGAGATCCGGACTAAGAGTTGGCCAATCCAAAATATTGATTCCGAAATCCGAAAACCATTGTTTTGTAGAGCGTGCAGTATGAATCGGCGCGTTATCCTGCTGAAAAATGATTTTTTCCTCTTCCAGTATTGTAATGAACGGCAAAAGAAACTCTTCTAAAAAAATTTGATAACCTTTTGCGTTCAATTTGTCGGAAACGAATGCGATTTGGGACTTACCCTTTTCATTAAAAGCAGCCCATACCATGACTCCGCCACCCCAATGGGACCTTCGTGACAAGATTTTTTTTTTTCTTTTCTTAGGTCAAGCCAGTAGTAAATTAAACCATCTGGATCATCAATATTAATTTTTTTTTTTTTTTCATCACTAAAAATAACTCTTGGCCATTTTTCGCTGTCTTGAATATGCTGTTCAGCAAACTGCAGTCGTCTCTGCAAATGATGTTTTTCGAGCAGTGATTTTCTCACAGCCTTACTATATTTTAAGTGCTTTGATTTAATTATCCACTTCCTCACCAAGCTAGCATCACATCCTAAATTAAATCGCCTCACAATCTGAGCAGAGGAAGCTCCTGTTTTTGAGATTTCTCTCAAAACCGCTCGTTTCACTTGCTTGGAAATTTTTGAAGGTCTTCCACTTCCTTTGTTTTTCCCATAATTGTCTGGGCCGCTGTTTAAAAAGTTACACCCTGGGACCGGTTTAGCACACTTGCAATTTGCCTCTGGGCCATCCCACCTCTTCTTAAGTCTATAATTCTTCGCCGCTCAATTTCAGTAAGTTGAGTCCCGCGCGGCATTATTTAAAATTCAGAAAACGCTACAAAGTATAAAAGACACACACACATTTTAAATATTTTAAGAAAATCAAAATCGGACAATTGGGATACTAAAACTAAAATATATGATTCAATTGCCCAAAGTGTGTTACTTTATCTGGCCGAAATTTGGGGCTCAAGTCACCCTCATATAATCGAAAGAGGGCAGTTAATGTTTTTTAAAAAATTATTACATCTGCCTATTAACACCCCTAGTTGTTACGTACGTTTAGAAACAAATCGGGTTCACATACATTACAATGTTTTCGTTCGGATGTTAAACTGGTGGATTAAACTTTTAGAAATGCCTAATGATGAACTTTGTAAAATTTGTTATCTACGATTAATAGAATTGCTCGATAAATTTTCGCTACCGTTTAATTGGGCACAAGAAATAAGAGATTATCTATTTTGTATAGGAGCACAAAATATCTGGATCAGCCAAAATGCTAAGTTAGCAAGGGAAAATTACAATAATTTACTGTTTTCATTTAAAAACAATTTAATATCAAAGGATGTCCAGACAGTTATTGAATCTAGATTTAGTTTATTTTATAAAAATATTAGTTCTTTAGGCATAGGCGAAGACTATTTAAGTGCAAAGCTACACATAAACAAACTAAGGTTGATGGCACAATTGCGGTTATCGGGAAAAAAGTATAGCAGGATATACCTTAATCGGAAAATTTATAAATTCAATATTGATAACGAATGTAGTTTGTGCTCTGCAATGGCTAGTAATGATTTATGTCACTTCCTAATAAGCTGTCCTGTATTAGATTTAATTAGAAATAAATTTATAAAGAAATATCTATCTGGACTGTCGATTGAAGCTATGGATCTGTTATTGTGTAACTTGGACTTGGAAAAAATAAATAATATTTACTTTTTTGTTACTACAAGCCTGAAATTAATAAATGTATTATTGTAATTTTGATCTATATCCATATAGATAGGTGTGTGAGTATGTATGTATGAGTGTATATATGTGTATATTGTATATGTATGTATATATGTATATGTGTATATATATATATATATATGTATGTATATATATATATATATATATATATATATATATATATATATATATATATATATATGTTTATAATGTTTGTATAGTAATGTTTTATGTTTTATAGATTAAGAAGGAAATTATTTTTTTTTTGTTTTTGTAAAAATAACTTCTTTAGTGTTACTCCAACTCATTGCTATAAGATGTAATCTTTATAAGCAATAAAGATCATTCATAAAAGACAAACAAATATGCTCTCCCTTGAACAGTTAGAAAAAACTGAGATAATGTTAATCCATTAGAATAGAAAATAAACATTGAGTTTATACTTATTCACAGCGTAAACATGCTTTATTTACAACATCTGATGATCGTAAAGTAACATACAGATCTAATGCCAGTTAAAGCTTCTGGCCAATCTAACAATATAAGTCTAAAAAAAATATTGTGCAATGAATTCACTTTTAAATTTCATAAATAATTCGATTTTATCGGTTGATTTTATATTTATTCACAGGGCTGTATGTGTATTAACATATATTACGCCTACGTTTCGACCCCAGATTCAGGTGTTCATCCACTGATTAAGAATCAGGAATCGAGAGCCCTGATGGAGATCTGAATCTCGAATCAAAACTTCGGCACATACGTATAATGTTGTTTTATTTGAAGGCACTCCCAATCATTTCCATCACAGTAATTTATATATCTTTTTTAAGTTTTTTATTTATTCGACATAAACTTTTAAAATATTACTTTGAAATATACAATTATTCTTTAATGGGACTACTAAAATCAACAACATATTTTAATAATAAGGAAAAAATGTTTTAATTTAAAAACCTTTCACGTTTGATATACCTAATTTGTAACGCTTCTGCTTTGAAGCCATTCAGGAAAAAAAATCTCTTTATAAATTAAATCACATTCAACTATTTTTAGTAAGTTTATAGATTAAACATAAAAAAATATCTTACACAACTGAGAGTCCAGTCTGACTATTTTTGTAACTATATAACTAGTAAATAATAAAGCTTTCCTTGTTAGAAAATAATTATTTATGTCATAGAAAAGTTTTTGTTCTTAACAAGTCTTCCTTGAAGGTAGCATGATCTAACTTTGTTTAATGTGCCTTGATACTATTAAGGCTAATCGTAACTTCGTGATGTTACGGTGGGAATAAAAGACCAAGGTAACTTACACCTTATTACACTAACTTACAAGGTAACTTACACCTTATTAAGCAATTAATCCTAATTACTATTAATACCCAATTAATAGTAATTAGGGTAGGGATCTTTAACGAGTACCTGACACCGCACGGTTCGGCAGCTCCATTTTAAGTCTCATCCGAAGTGAGGCATAGCAAATGAATTCATTACCTTTAAAAAATTCTATGGTCACGCTTTCAGTATCGTAAGCTGCTATGCTCTCCACTAAACCACAGGTGACCCCGCATGACCTAACTTTCCGGAGTTTGTTTATTTTGTTTTGTAGGAATCGATAAATCATCGATTCGAAAAAAAGTTAATGTATTAAAACCACGAACCAGGCATTCACGGTTAAGGAAAGCTACTAAGATTACTTCCTTTTAAATATTATTTCTTCGACTTATTTGTTCGACTCTAATAAATTCATTTGATGTTCGTTACAGCACATGAGGATGGCCAAATGGTCGAAACTTAAGCTGTTATAAAATAAATATAATATGTTAAGACTAAGAAACTGGTCACTTAATCCTTATCTTAAATTGTTTGTTTGCTTAAAGTTCTTTTATGCTACTAAGGCTAATCGGACGATGCTACAGTGGGAGTCCTAAATTTTGCCTATCCTTGCCTAATTAGAATAGGGATCTTTAACGAGTACTTGACATCGTACAGGCTCGGGACCTCCATTTTACGTCCTATCCGAGAACTTTCCGGAGTGACCAGTTCTATTAGGAAATGAAAATTCAGTTTATCGGTAACTTATAAAGCCAAGCTACCCCCAATATATTGAGGACGTGATCACAGCAAAGAGAAGAGCTCGTAAGATATGCAGATTAACAGACTTAATAATTGGTATACTCAATTATTATTTATTTTTTTACATTATTTCGCTAGTAGTAGGGATGGAAAAAAATACTCCCGAATTATAATTTTCAACATTTGATAATATTCAATTAATAATTTCTCAAAACTGGTGAGAAATATCAAGTTCAAACAAAAATTATAAATTTTAAATTAAATGAACTTAGAGATCTGAAGAAGGCAGCCTCTAGATATATTTCCTGAGAGATTTTTTGTATTCCAATTATAATTTAAATTAAATAAATCCAGAAATACGAGATAAAATATGGGAGCGGAAAAGGTGGCAATTTAATCATAGCTACCTTCCCTGAGCCTGACGCGTTTCCAATGGAAGATATTCCTACCAACCGCCGATGGCCCAATTCTCACCCCTTCCAACCCCCACCGTTATAGCTTCCTATAATTTTATTTCTTATTTATGGGTATTTGATGGAGTGTGAATACAGCGCTTTGATCAAAATTTTAGACCACGAACGTATAAATACAAAACAATATCGTAAACCTCTATTTAAAAACCATTACTCATTCGGTGTTTTAAGATAATATTCGTAAAATAAAAAAAAATAATATTTTAACTTGAGAAAATACAAATCATGATTTTTAAATTATTTTAATTGTTTTTATTAAAAGTTTAAAAAGTTCTAGACCTGTTGTTGGAACAGTTGGATCTAGTGATGTAAAACTATCGATAGCGTAGACTATTCGATAGTATCGGACATAAAACTATCGATAGTATGATTTGGTGACCCATGGTTTGAAACGATAGGAGCTGGAATGCACGTTTATAGATGAAAATTGTAAATAAAGGATGTTTTCATTATAACTTGTTATAATTTATATCAGTTTATCAAGCTTAGACGTAACTGCAAAGAATAAAAACATTATCGAAAGGTCAAAGAAACAGTATTTATACGAATGCTACACCAACCCTCTTCAAGTAACCATGAAACCAGGATTCCAAGTTGTCGAAGTAGTTGATTTGATTGATGAACACATTCGGAACGCAATCCTCGAATGTGCCGCAGTTTTCGAGGAAAAAAGGACGTTTCTGTGACATTTGCCTAGGCATACCTTACTTTGAAACCTGTATACTTAAAACAAATGTTTTCAGGTAGTTAATGAAGAGAGATTGGAAGTACTTTTTTTTTACAAAAACTGTGATGTTGTTCATATGTCATTAATCAAATAATTTTTAAGTCAAGGGACTGGCAGGCAATTAGTTGTTTTGTGGTAATAATAATAAGTTTTATAGAGTTGATTAGCATTTTTTGCTAGTAACATTAATAAAATTACACTGCTACATTTTGATTATTTCTTATTTCCATGAATTAAATAGCACAATGGTGCTTAGAGGCAGAGGATATCAAATTATTCTTTAAACACTATTTTCATGACAGTTTAAAACTATCGATAATATCGATAGTTTAACATCACTTGCTGGAAAAAACTGTTCTAATACTTGTTCGCGACTGTTCAGGAACAATCAACACCCGGCTAGTCTAATTCAGACTAAATATAAGAAGCGATGGACTGGAGAGTTAGTCTTGCTATGTAGATCGATTATATGGTTAGGTTTGTGTTAAAAGTGTCGTTACAAGTTTATACTTTTTGTAACCTTCTTGATTACATGAGTTTATATTGCTTATTGTATAAACAATATATATATACATTATTATTATAATTATTTTCTTTAAATAAAATTATTTTAACCTACATATGTTACATTATTGTTTTTATAACTAATGTTATAGTTAACAGGGAAAATATGTTCTCTTCTTGATACTATATTGTGTTTGCTTGGTCTCAAATCAAGGCTAAAAGGCCACAGATGAATACAGTATGCAAATTATTTGCACGGGCAACTAGTATTGTAAAGTTTATACGAGTAATAATATTGCCCTAGAATACCTATAATATTGTGACGTAAAAAAAAACAAAAAAAAAACATGAAAATATTATTTAAAATATTTCTTTGCTTGTTGTTGCAACAAACTGTTCTAGTACATGTTTGTGACTGTTCGAGTACCTTCTAGGCTTGTCGAGAACATTCTGGACTGTTCCGATTCAGACTAAATTTAGCGTGCGATGGAGTGGCGAGTTAGTCTTGCTCTGTAGATAGTTTAGGGGAAAAAAAATGTTCTCTTTATACTATGGTGTGTCTGCTTAGTCTCAAATCAAGGCTCTAAAAAAGATCATTGATGAATACAGTATGCGAATCATTCCCACGGGCAACTATTGCTGTAAAGTTTACATGAATAAAACTGTATGAATGACGGCAGGTAGTATGCCCAAGGGCATGGAATCTGTAAAATTTAGAATTACACGACCCTGCCATAGGGTTACTATGGAAAGGGGAAAAAATAAAATAAAATAAAAATATTAACCTAGTATCACTAAAATATTGTGACGGAAAAAAACAATATAAAAAATATGTAATATATTTAAAATATGTAATATAAATAATTGTTTTATAATTTGTTATAGTTTATAATTGTTAGTATTGTTTTATAACTAATGTTATAGTTTAGGAAAGAAAAAAATTTAAATAATTAATTTTTGAAGAGAAAAGATTTGGCACGCCAACCATCACACCACGGAGTCGCCTCCAAACGGCGCCAAATCCTTCCTCTTCACTGACAGCTATCCCACGATCTCGCAAGTTTTGCGATTATTTACGGGAGGTGGACAATTTTTGTCCAACTTTGGGCATCTCTTGACTTTCGTCAATTTTTAAATTATATTATATTAATTCAAAAATATAAAATATAAAGAAAATATATTTTCTCTTCAAAAATAAATTATTTAAAAACAAGGGTGGTCATCCACGATAATGATTAAATTTATATAATATAATTTAAAAATTGACGAAAGTCAAGAGATGCCCAAAGTTGGACAAACATTGTCCACCTCCCGTAAATACTCGCAAAACTTGCGAGATCGTGGGAGAGGTGTCAGTGAAGAGGAAGGATTTGTCGCCGTTTGGAGGCGACTCCGTGGTGTGATGGTTGGCGTGCCGCGCAAGCCGCGCGGAGGACCCAGGTTCGAATCCCGGCGGAGCCAAATCTTTCCCTTCAAAAATAAATTATTTAAAATAATTTAAAAACAAGGGTGGTCATCCACGATAATGATTAAATTAATATGAAAGAAAAAAAATGTTCAGTTCTTTATATTATGGTGTTTGCTTGGTCTCAAATTAAGGCTATAAATAAGGTCATTGATGAATGCATTATGCGAATCATTCAGATTTGAATAAAAATATTACCCTAGTATCGCAAAAATATTGTGACAAAAAAACAACAAAAAATATGATTTAAAATAGTTCTAGACTTGTTGTTGGAACAAACTGTTCTAGTACATATCTGTGACTGTTCGAGTACCTTCTAGGCTTGTCGAGAACATTCTGGACTATTTGATTCAGACTAAATATAAGGAGCGATGGACTGGAGAGTTTGTCTCGCTCTAAAGATCGATAATATGGTTACGCTTATGTTACCAACTATTAACATTAACTGTCGTGACAAGTTGATACTTTTTGTAACCTTTTTGAATATTTGATTATATATTGTTTGTGTGGCATTGCAAATTTTTATTTTCTCTAATAAAAATTATTTCAAGACAATAGTGTTACCATGTTATAAATTTTATTACGACATTATCGTGCTATAAAGTAAATTTTAATTTTTCTTATACAAGAGGAACTGCCGAGTACGGGAGGTGCCTACAGCCTCTTGAGCTGCCATCCTGAGGTGGAAGTGGACAGGGCTGATGGATAGGCTTCAGCTCCGCTCTGCGTAGTAGCTTTTAATCTCGGTCACAGCTAACCTCTACAAATAGCCACTCTCAGTTGCCGCAATATGAAGCAACTTCACTAAATCTTCAAGAAAAATGTAAATCTTTTCTCATTTTAACTGTTGGGACAAGTTGAATCTATGTTAACCCTGACTCACATTACTTTCAGCATGTGGTCAAGAAATATTCATAAATGAAAATAATGTGAGGAAAGAAACCACGTTCGAGATAGATAGAACGTTCGAGACAGGGTTCGGGAAAGTAGGGACAGGAGGGAGAAGTCCATTTCGCGAGTGCTGACCTGTACAGCGAAGAAGGCAGTTACTTTTGAGGCATTTTTAGTGACTGTTATTTTAATGTACATTTAACTGTTCCGTTTTGTAACCTTGTTTTTAGTAGGAGTTTTCATTTTTCGTTTGACATTTTTTGTTGGAAATTTTACGTCAGTTTTCTGAGGGCACGATGTTTTGGCCGACGACGATACGAAGTGGGAAATGTCTTTTTTCCTCTTCAAAATGTCACGAACAGTTTGCTCGCCGATTCCTAATTCAGCGGACAATGTTTTTAGCACTTTCACCCTTTTCTACTCGGTTTATGATGGTTAATTTCTGTTCAAGCGTTAAAACAACAGGTTGTCTTTTTTGCGACATTGTATTACTTCGTATTTAAATGGGGACTAAATCACAACTGAGAATATTTTGTTTTGTAGTCAAACAGGCCAGAGTACGGAGTTTCCTAGAAAAACAATATCGTTCTTAGAATATGAATTGGAGTAATAGTTACCGGAAACATCTCATCATACGGTACCAGCTTGCCGTGTTTTTCCATTTATTATTTTATTTCATAATTATTAAGACCAATAGACAATTAACCATTGTGTAATCTTAAAAACATTTACGTACTCATTTTATTTAAATAAATATTATACATACAAAATAATTTTTTTTTTTTATTAACGACTTTATTACAACGCAAGGTCATATGTCGTTTCCTAACAATCCATCCCACCATTTTTTCCTGTCCTGGCAGTCGTCTTCTTGCAATCCTCTTGCTGCCATAGCTTCTTGTAGTACGTCCATCCATTTCTTTTCAGGACGACCTCTCTTTCTTCTTTCACTTGGAACATGCTTCAGTAACCTCTCAGGCCACCGGTCGTCCGACATCCTCATGACGTGTCCGAACCAGCTCAGCTTTCTTGTTGCGATAGTATGAAGGATATTAATTGGTTCTTGGACTATTTCCCTTATGATATTATTCGGGACATGTTGGATTCGAGATATCCCACAGCTACGTCACCAAAAATCCATTTCCATTGCAACAAGTTTTTTTGCTGAGGCTGTTGAAACAGTCCAGGTTTCAGAGGCATAAAGTACGGTACTGATTATAAAAGCACAGAATATTCTTTTTTGGTTTGATGTTGGACATTCTTATTCCATAGAACAGAATTTAATATTTGGATAATCTTTCGACCTCTAATTACTTTTTCATCAATATCCATATTGCTGTTCCCCTTCGATAGCCTCCTGCCCAGATATTTAAACTGTTCAGTTGGGGTCAAATCCTATTCTCCAACATTTATTGAAGAGTTCCCACTACTATTAAATGCCATATATTCCGTTTTAGTTTTGCTGAGCCCCCCTGCCGTATAGGCTTCTAGCAGCTTCCTCATCATAAATGACGCATCTTCTTCATCGTTTGCAATAATGACCTGGTCATCAGAAAATTGTAAATTGTACAAAACATTTTCATCTATGGCAACCCCCATACCACTACACTTCCTTTTCCATAGGCTAAGGATGCATTCCACATAAATATTAAATAGGAGAGGTGAGAGCGAACAGCCCTGCTTTAGGCCTTTAGTAATTGGGAATTCTTTTGATAGTCCACACTTAAGCTTGACCCTTGCTGTCGCTTGTGAGTACAGTCCCTTTATAGCTCGAATCAGGAATTGGCTTACTCCTATGTTTTCCAAAGCATTCCATAGCTTGTTAAGAGGCACCGTGTCACATGCTTTTTGAAGATCAACAAATATTAAATTTATGCCAAAATAACTGCCATAAAAATTAAAAACAGTTTATTAAAGAAAAAAAAAGTTGGCTCTTCGGAACCCCGGTTGATAGAGGCCCGGATAATGGAGGTCCTACTGCATAATTATTTCAAAACCAAATCTGTGTTACAATATCTTCAAGTTAGAAATCTGGAATAGAATCCAACAAAATAATATATAAATCCAATTTGAATTTGAAGTAATTTAATATAAGCAGGGGTCACCTGTGGTGTAGTGGTTAGCATGGCAACCTACAATACTGAAGGACGCGGGTTAAAGATCCCTATGCTAATTATACCTGGATAGGCAAAATTTAGGACTCACACTGTAGCATCGTCCGATTCGCCTTAGTGGCATAAGGGACGTTAAGCAAACAAATAAACAATTTAATGTAAGGATTAAGTGACCAGTTTCTGAGTATTAATAGAGCTTACGTTTTAGCCATTTGGCCATCCTGAGGTGCTGTAAGGAACATCACAAGAATTTATTAGAGTCGAACATATAATTCCAAGAAATAATATTTTAAAGGAAGTAATCTTAGTAGCTTTCCTTAACCGTGAATGCCTTGTTCATGGTTTTAATTTATTAACTTTTTGTCGAATCGATTCCTTCAAGACTAAGTAATCGTAATGAAGGAAGTAGGAATATCTTGGTATACAAATTTAAGTAAAAAAACCTGTGGAGTATTCTTATAGAAGAAAAAGTTAAGTTAGAAAAATGGTCCAGAGGCGGCCATTCGCGTCGCTCGATGAAACACTTCCGCGCATTCGTGGCCGACCCACGGAGCAAATGCTGATATGTTCCAACCTTATAAAAAATATTTTGGTAACTTTCAAAAACTTGTTATTCGAGTATTTCAAGTTACCGCCAGCATCGTAATAGGTAAAATTGAAAGAAAAAAAAAAAACAATATTAAAAAGATGAAATTTTAAATAATTCCAAAGTGCAGCCAATTTTTAATTAGATAAATTTAAAAAAAACGGAAATATCAATATTTTTTGAATAAATTTGTGATAATGCAGGCAGACGTTTCACAATATGTATGATAATTTACGAATTAAATACATTCGTGAAACAAATGAAATATGAGGGGTCACCTGTGGTGCAGTGGCTACCATAGCAAAACTAAAGGTCGCGAGTTCGCGTCCCACGATGGACCTATGATTTTTTAAAAGGAGTAAAAAATCCTCGGCTATGCCATCCCATAGGAAAATGAAGGCCCCGAATCTGTACGATATCTATTGCTCATTAAAGATCCCTATCCTAATTATATCTAGATAGGAAATATTTCGGACTCCCACTGCAGCATGGTATTAGTAGCATAATGTGACGTTAAGCAAAGAAACAAACAAAGAAAATATAAATATAATATAAAGGGCTTATCCTCTACACCGGGCGTGCCCGACATTTTTGACTGATTTTCTCATTAATTATTATTATTACTACAAATTATATAGTATATATCTACTTAATGAAAATAGTTAAATTTTTTATCCAACAAGAAAGAATAATTAATCGATAAAGCTATGTACAACCAAATTTTACTTCCACTTCATATAAATATCCTATTATCGACATATTAATCTTGTTACCTGTACCCAAGTGGACATTATGCTTTTATAATATAATAAACTATTATAAGGAGAACTCGAAATTTTATTTTGTAAATTCGATGGAAAATCGTTTGTAAAGTTCATGTTCTACAATTTCGAATAACCTGGAACCAAGGAGAAACGCCATCGCTACTAGAGTTACTCTTCTATTTAAAATAGAAAATAGGCAGCTTCATCATTACAATTCTGTTGCTAACTCAAAACTTTGAATTGTTTTTTAACTTGCCAATTTTTTTGTTCAACAACGGGTGCGTCATTTTGGAACACGCGTGGCTACAGTTGGGCAGCTTCGTCCATTATCAAAAGACAGTTTTAAAAAGTGAGCTAATTACAATGTTTTCACTCCATTATAAATTTAACTAATTGCAAGATTTTATCAAAGCGTCCACGAGTAAGGTAGGGGAGAGCGGGGTTGGTTGGCATATGGGGTAGGTTGGCCATTGGCTTATAGTTTCCGTCACACCTATTGTGAAGGCGCCACCATTGTGTCATGTGACCCGCTCGACCTCGGAAGTTTTGTCCTGAGTTTTCAATCCGATGCTAACAGTGTAGAGAAGAGTGTGCTTCATTGACTGATTTTACAGCATGCAAGTAAATTTGTATATTTTCAGTAAATTTGGTTTTAAGGCATGGCAAAACATTTGACTCCTATTCTCTTCACATAGCCCCAAACTCCTTTGAAAAACCTAACCTTTCGACTAACCAGTTTCTTGTTTGATTGTTCTCCCCTTTCCTGGCAGCCACCTTTCAGATGATCTCTCCTGTGGGGTTAGTTGGCTCTCTTCAACTGGGTTTGGTTTGCGCAGTAGCAATTCACAAAAGGTAAACATAAACAAAGGATGAAACTATCAATTGTCTTTAGTAGTTGAAAAACGATTCATAATTATTATACCATTATATTGCAGCTTTTAATAACAATAATATCCGTCAGGCAGTACTTGAATGAGATTGCTAAACAACCCCACCTTTTAGGCCAACCTGCCCCACATAGGGGGTTAATTGGCTTACTCTGGATTGACGAATTCTTCAATTTTCTATGATCTTAGTATTAAATATTATGTGGTGAAAAAAATACTTGAAGTGCTCTAATACTTGGAGTTTGCAGTGGTATCAGCCCTATTGGGATTATATTAACAGGAATGACTCAAAAATTAAAAAAGTGAAAACTGTTGCCAACCAACCCCGCTCTCCCCTAATTATTTAGTGTTTTTTTTCACACATAAAAATGAATTTAAAAAAATAAAAGAAGGGAGAAGGAAAGCGCAAAAAGCGTTAGTTTTCCAGTTGGGTTAATACGCATGAGAAAAGGGAGGATTATTAACTTTATAAGGCCATTAAGAGATGAAATAAACATGAGTACAAGTGTCAACTTGAGCGACGGGTCCTTCACTAAACTACACCGGGACCTGGCAGGACCCGGCGAGCCGCTAAGCCCCGGTTAACTAAAGCACCTGCCTGCCCTTCCTTTAAGGCCTCATTAACTTCGAGCCATTATAAAACAACTTGCACGAGGGGGAAGCCCCTTTTCTTTTGTCCTTCCTTAATTTGCTAAATTCTTCATGCGAGTTAAATGAAACTTGAGGGGAGTAAAAGCTTATTATTAAGCAAATCCCGTTCCTTACAATTATTCCATTAAAAAACAAAACAAAACAAAAAAACACCCAACATGTAAAATGATGATTTTAGATTCAGTAAGCTTCTCTGTTTTCATATGTCGATTTTTTTTTTAAATCTATAATCCGTAGTCTTTTTAAATAAAAAGGAAAAAAAAAACGCAAAAAACGTTAGTATTCTAGTTTTTAGTTAGTTTGTCAGTTTAAAAAAAAAGAAAGAACAAAGGTCCCTACATAGCAGATTAAATTACTGAAGGTGAATAAAATATTATATTAATAAATAAGCACAATATAGAAGTATTCCTTTCTATATTTTCATAATTATGTTAGTAATCTGTATAAATAAAGATGAAATTCTGTTTTTTTGTTTGTTTTTTATAGAAATCCATACCGTTTGTCCTAAATTCTCCAAATTTCGCTCAGTGGTTCTTTGATACAGGTACTAACACCTGTCTATATTAAAATTGCAGCTTCAGCCAATCTCTGGGTATATTCTTTATTGTTATAAAAATCGTTTTGATCTCGCTTTACATAGGTTTTTACGAAATCGATCGTTTGAGTCGATAAAAGTCTCACTTTATAGATTTAAATAATGAAATTCTCCGAGTGAAACCGGTTTATACTGCTAGTTCTACATAAATTCAACATAAATCATACATTTTATAAATTTAGTATTTTTTATTTTTTAAGTGTTAAGATTAAATAACCTAGATATATGAAAATCAAAATTAAAGGGAAACTATTTTTGAAACTACTATTTGAGTCGATAAAAGTCTCACTTTATAGATTTAAATAATGAAATTCTCCGGGTGAAACCGGTTTATACTGCTAGTTCTACATAAATTCAACATAAATCATACATTTTATAAATTTAGTATTTTTATTTATTTTTTTATTTTTTAATTTGTAAGATTAAATAACCTATATATATATGAAAATCAAAATTAAAGGGAAATTATTTTTGAAACTACTTCAAATATCTAACAGTAGCAGTAAAACATATGTCTCTATTTAATAAACCTAAATGTGACCCGGCATTTATAATTTTTAAATTTGTAGATTTTAACTTAATTTATAGGGACAGCGGTTATGCAAGGGGTTGATTTAACTGACATCACGCTTAAAGTCGATATTTTTTCCGTTAACTCTTTATTTGATTAAGATTATGGGTACGTCCTAAGAGAGTCTCGAAATTCCGGATGGATCCTCATGTGTTGCAACACAATAGTATATTTAAGCGCAAGAACTTAAGCATATGGTTGAGAATAGGGATGTACATTATTATTATAATAACCGGTTATCGGTTAAACGTATTATTTTAACCTCAAAAATAACAAAGAGGTATTTTTGCGCATTCTTTATCGTCCAGTTTTTAAAGTAAATAGGCTAAACCGGTTATTTGGTATGGAATAACCGGTTATTGGTTACACCAGCTAGTTATAGACATCCCTCTATTAGAAAGCTTTAATCGCTAAGCTTCCCAGTTTCCATCTTTAGATTTTTTTATAAATGCCGACATTTCATTATATAAATAATTTATTTTACGATTTAATAACGTAGATGTTTAAAAATATAACACAATTGGGAAATTATTTGAGAACAATGGTAAAACATTCTTCTTTAATCACTAAACCTAAACGGAACCCATAATTAATGCCTAATAAATCAACCCATTATATGATTGAGGCACGGTAAATATAGAAGGAGGTTATCCGTATGTTAGAAAAAGGTTCGACCCGCATTAAAGGTATGTACGCAAACATCATCAGTTAAAAAAAAAAAAAAAAGTACATTAGATAACTGAAGGTGCAACATTAAATTACTGAAATAAATAAATAAGCACAAGCTTATTTATATAAGCACAAGCTTATTTATATAGCACAAGCTTATACGATTCAGAATCACTGAAACCATCAAAAACGATGCATAACTGGACAAAGTTGTAGCAAAATTGATTGTTCATTTACCATTTTCAACCCCCTGTAAATTATACAGGGTTCCTTATTTGGGCGGATTCTGCAGATCTCAAGTATGCAGAATATTGATACCAAGTTAAAACCGATTTTTCAAGAAGGTGATAATTTTGTTCTCTATTTCCTTTAATTTTAAAGTTTTTCTGGTATTAAAACTACCACACAAGTACCGGAGCGAAGTCCGGCACCCTAGCTAGTATTTTAATAATTATCTGTGGCCCCCCAGGAAAATAATTAGCATCCGGTCGAGACATCGCCTCGGTAGCGCAGTAGGTAGCGCGTAAGTCTCATAATCTTAAGGTCGTGAGTTCGATCCTCACCCGGGGCAATATTTTTTTTTTTAATACCTTTTCAATTATACAAAATATCATAAACATCATATAAAAATAAATTAATGAACTTAAAAGTAATTTTTTTATATAATTCCTTTAAACCCATATGTTTATTTAATTCTTGGTATTTTTGTGAAAGATTATTCTAGAAGTTGAAATAATTTATTTGTAGGAACTATTTATTAATATTGTATGATACAATTTATTACCTTATTATTATATTTATATACTAATTACTTACAGAACCATTTTGTTGGAAATTCGGTATTCTAATTTAATAAAAATGTAGTGTAATTTTTTTTTACGTTAATCACTTTACAATTGGCCCAAAAATGTCCATAGAATTTATATTATATTTATATTACTTAAAATTACAGTCCTTTTATCTTCAATTTTACTCCATTCAGAGAAAAACGGAAACCTTCTTCTCCATTAGGAGTTATACAGCCACACGGTGACATAACTTACATAATCGTACGTGGAGTCGTTTTTGAGCCTTATCGGCACGCACATTGTACACTTTGCTTTATAATATATATTGATAAGCAACTATGGCAGTAATCCTTAGAGCTGTAAACTATTTTGTAATTTTGTCTTCGTAAATATACATATATCCTGTGTTAACAATGTTAGAAGCTTCTAAAAACATTTTTTTTACCTTAACTCAATCAGCAGCAACTTAAGTTATCAAAAATTAAAGACAAGAAAAGTATAATATATAGAGTTACTTTAATAATTTTGAATTTTTTAAAGCATATTTAGGTTGCTATCAGCCCATTTTATTAAAAAACGATAATCAATCAGGTAATTTATTTACAATGAAGGTAGATGGTTGACCGTAAAAGTTAGGGCGGATTCACACTATCGCTCCGCTCCCGCTCCACTCCTGGTCCGCTCTCGGTATGGTAAAATATTTTAAAGAGAAATAGACAGAGAATTCCACTAACGGTACCGCTCCGGTCTCGCTCCACTCCCGGTCCGCTCTCGCTCTACCCCATTCACACTATCACTCCGTTCCCACTCCGCTCCCGGTCCGGTCTCACTGGCAAAATATTCTAAAGAGGAATAGAAAGAGGATAATCACAATATTGGTACAGGTCCGGCCTCGCTCCGCTCCCGCTCCACTCTTGCTCCACTCCCGGTCCACTCTCGCTCCACTCCCGGTCCACTCTCGCTCCACTCCCGGTCCACTCTCGCTCCACTCCTGGTCCACCCTCCTAAAGTCTTTTCATATTCACATTATATAATTTTACACCGTTCACGATAGAAGCCATTAATAATCGAAGCCGTCTGTATTTGGATTTTAATTAATAATTAACTTTCAGTTATTAAAGTATTTATTTATTCATCAATTTGACGGCCAAAAAAAGTTCAACTTTAGAATATATATATATATATATATTTGATAATTATAAATTAATTTAATTAATGGTGATGAAATAATTTAATTTTTTTATTAAATTTAAAATTATATAATGTGAATATGGTAAGACATTAGGAGAGCGGACAGGGAGTGGAGCGGGAGCGGAGCGATAGTGTGAATGTGGTAGAGCGAGAGCGGACCGAAAGCGGAGCAAGAGCGGACCGGGAGCGGAGTGAGAGTGGAGCGGCAGCGAAACCGATAGTGTGAATAGGCCCTTAATGTGATGAAAATGTGAGTGCGGTCAAATAAAACAACACTACATGTGGGGTCACCTGTGGTGTGACCCAGTGTGGTTAGCATGGCAACCTACGGTAAGTGGTTAGCATGGCAACCTACGGTACTAAAGGTCGCGGATTCGTGTCCCGAGGTGGCCCTAGGATTTTTTAATGGGAATAAAAAATCCTGGGCTATGCCATCCATTTGATAGGACGTAAAATGGAGGTCCCGAGCCTGTACGATGTCAGGTACTCGTTAAAGGGATCTTCCTACTTATACCTGGATAGGCAAAATTGGCCTTAGTAGCATAAAGGAGCGTTAAGCAAACAAATAACAAACAACGATAATTTATGTAAGAAGTTTAGATGACAACATGCTTTTGTAAATTTAATATTTCAAATTTGATATTGAAACGTACAGGATATCAGCAATACATTCACTACTATTTTTATAAAAATTGGAAAAACAGTTTTACCAACTCTAATTGCCGAACCACTGGCTTATATTTAGATTTAACATCCTAAAAGTATAATAAATATAACACGTTTTTATCCAGAGTTTATCCTTTAAATTTCTATGGGTACGGGGTTTCAGTAAATAAGTAATAACAAAGAGTGATATTACGAATGGATGTTTTATTTATGGCGTTCATAAACGCCTTGATTTGCTTTAAGACAGATTTATCGATAATTTATTGTAAATTTTATTCATTGCGCTTTGAATTTAATACAAGTAGGAGAACGACTAATTAAATAAGACATTTATGAATAAAGCTATCGTTTTGTTATTTTGAGCGTAGCCTATTTCGGGAGGAACTCTTACATCTTTTTAGTTACAAAGGGTCTTGATCAGCTTTATTAGACTCCAGCTCTGCAAATTTCCAACTGGTCATTATCAGTGGCGACCGGGGCCAAAACTCCAAGTTGAGTATTGAGGAGTGACATAACAAAACTCGCCCTATTCACACGTGGAATTTATTTAGCCCTGGATTCCTATTGTATTTTTCTCGCTCTTACATAATATTATGACCTTTTAAATCAATACTCGCCATAAATTCACAAAATAAGTGCATTCGAAGTGTTGACAAATCAAAACTGGCTAAGCTTTCTGGTTCAAAACTCAGAACTAGATTCTCACATCATATTTTACCAGCTCTTACATTAGGTTTATTATTATTTTCATTGTTCACAATTAAATTAATAGACTTTTTACAAGAAAAAGTAAATAGATAGGTAGGTATTACTACTATTATTAGAGACAATATAGGTGGCTATTACACCTACCTAGGTAGCAATCATGGAAATTAAATTAAATTAACTTGTATTTAGTTATATAACATAAATTTATATACATCATCATTGAATATCTGTGTTTGCTGTGTAAGTGGTGTCATGTCCAAACCAAAATATAATTTCGCCTAGCTATTGCTATCCTATATAGCGTAGCATATTTTAGGAGGTTATGTGACCGTAATAAGGAAGCTGGGAAGGACGAGTGGATAAAGGCGCTTGCAATGGATAATCAAAGTTAAGCTACGTCGAGCGCGGTTAGTACTTGGATGGATGGCCGACCGCCAATGAACGCCACGCATTCCAAGCCTACCACCACCCCCGGGAATATGGTCCGTCAGCTACTGGAGGCGACTCACACCGACCGGGCGTAGGAGTTATAAACCTTCCCAGTTTATCTTAACGAGAATCGTAGCGTGGTTTTCCAGGATGTCAGTAACCGCCTGTAGGTTTGGTAAAAGGACGGTATGCTTCAGGGAAAGGAATATAGGTCCTCGGGGCCTGCTGACTCTAAGCTTCCATAATCCTTGGACTTAGACCACTTTTTCATTGTCCTTGAACCCGAGAGAGCTGACGCCATCGGTGGAAAGAAAACTGCCACATTTTCCCGAAAGGGATTTGTTATGGAGCTGTGGGCAGTCTGCCGCTGCACAGTAGTGACCATGGCATGCACCAATTTGAGGTTTTGGGCTACCCCCTTCAGAGTGTCTGTACTCCCGCAAGCAACACAAATGTCTGTAAGAAGACCACACTGCGGGGCCAAAGGTATCATTAGGCCTAGCCCCAACCGAATCAAAATGTGACCGTAATATAAGTTTACTGCCATCGCATCATTTTTAGGGATAAAGAGCCTTTTCAGTTAAAAGTATAAGATCCCTACTTTCTACCTCCACACGGTATGCTCGCTCTTTAGAGATAAATAAATCCCCGTAGGGGTCCTTTCCAGTTAGGATCGGGGCCTCACTAAATGACAAAGCCTTGTAGACTTTGTTTTATTATTGTTCGGAGCCTATGAATTTCAAAATTGATGGACCTAGACGAAAAAGAATTTTCTTAAAAAATTCTTGATGGGGCCTGGATATATGTTACCTGCGACACATGTGGGCCACGGTTGAGGTAGCCCATATATCCGCGGTGACCGTGTCCCCCACCGCAGGCCAATACCGCCGCTAATAAAGACACCCTCTCCCTCCCCACCCTAGAATGGAATACGTGCTCAAAATGTTTAACGAAGAAATTCTAAACCCAGTTCAAAAGTGGGTGGTGAAATATGCGCTCTAGCTTTTGTTCAATAATATCAGTTGGCTAACTCTCTTTTAAGCTATTTCGAACTTGCTTGTCCATAGTGGGCTAGGGGAATAAATAAAGTATATAGTACAAATCAGACTAATATCTTAAATGTTCGCTGAGTAGATTTTTTTTAAAACATAATACTTTCAAACCAGTTCGCGAAAATATTAATAATTCAAGGCCAGAGATAACAGTTTGGTCTTTTTCACATAAAGGCTGCCAGTTACTTTTTATCATTATTTTTCTTTAATAAATTACAAACTCTTTAAAGAAGGTTATTTCCTGTGTGTATAATGTGTATAGAGATGCATTTTATTGGTTTAATTTTTACTTTCACTTTCCTATATATGAAGTATATAGTAAGGGAAATATTGCGATAGTGAAATTTCGACTTCCGGTTTTCAACGCAAATACACGTTCCCAACGGAATATTTAACGGAACGTTTACAACGGAAATACAACCCTGAGTCCAAAAAACCAATCCCCGCGAAATGGTGTCTGTTTGTGTGTGTGTGTGTGTGTGTTTGTTTTTTTGTTTTTTTTTGTGTGTGTGTGTGTGTGTGTGTGTGTGTGTGTACGCTTGGGTGCGTCCGTGCGTGCGCTTGAAGGTGTCTTGAAAAATGTAATATGTGAAGGAGACAGTACGAAATTGAACTATAAATAAACAAGCAGGTTTACTATGAAGGCATGGCTGCTTTTTTTTTTTCAGTTTAAATTCATATTTAATTGATTCACATTTTAATTTCAATTTTAATTGTCTTTGTATTACTTTCAAAAAAATATTTCTATATAATAAATAAATATTATAAATAATAATTAAAGCGGTTACTCTTAAAGTAATCATTTGGTGATAAAAAGTAAATTGTAGTCCTAATGTAAAAAAGACCCTAAGATCCAACGGTTACCAAACTCGAACTTGTTACGACTAAGGACTGGACTAAAGACACTAAAAATTAATTCCTAAAATAATGGAAAAGAAAGTGGAACTTGAGTTTTTTAAAGTTGGGGTAAAATAAAATCTGAAATAAAAAAAAAATGAAAAAAAAAGCGAAAGAAAGTCAAGAAGGGAGGAAATAATTATATTTCGTTTTGGCACAGGCCATTACATCCGAATTTCTCTTGGAAAAGATTAGGAACACACACATGTATATATTGAGAATGCTCTTCAATAATTAGCATAGAACATCGAAGTAGTTTCATAGATTGTCTTAGATATCAAGTAACGAGATCTAATGAAAATTTTGAAAAAAAAACTACTTAATTTGTTGAAAGACTGTGAATAAAAAAAAAGTAAAAAAGGCCTTCAAATTTTTAAGAAAACCCGATTTATACAAATAAAATATAATATTGAAAAAATAAAACGCCAATGACCCTTAAAGGTGGGTAGAGGCAAAACTCATTAAAGCGATAAATACTATGTACACTGTGACGATTAGCTCAGAAAATCTGTAATATAACTGAAAAAATTTAAAAAAAATTAATGCATGAAACATAACAAAAAATACGATAGGTTAAATAATGGTCAGGATTTTCAGTTACAATGATATTTATTATGGTAAGCCAACGTTTCGATCCAACTTGTGGATCTTCATCAGGGCTAAAAGAAAACAAATATTTTTGTTCATTCAGTTGTCATGTGCCTTCACTTCAAAAGCGTTGGATTTCCCCGCCATAAACCTTTTGAAGTCAGCAAACTAACCCCCTACCACTACCTCTCACCTTATTTTTACCTTTAGTCTTAGTATCCACCTGGACTCAGTAGGTAAATATCATATTCTATTTTATATTGTTAACCAGCCTCTTATTTTAATATTTATGTGTACACCATCTTTTATATTATTATCAGTTCTGTAATGTATCCATTTATTGTCACCCTCTAGCATAGATACTCATATATTTGTTTTCTTTTAGCCCTGATGAAGATCCACAAGTTGGATCGAAACGTTGGCTTACCATAATAAATATCATTGTAACTGAAAATCCTGACCATTATTTAACCTATCGTAATTGAAGAACAGTTGACCATCTCTCATCTCTACTAATAACAAAAAATATATAATGATATGGTTTTCAAACTAGTTTATTAGACATGGAATATTCCTAACAGTATAATAGAATAAAAAAAGTACTCAATCGAAATTTAAAAAAAGAAGACTTACTAAATTTTAGTGGAATAGCCTCTTAAGATTAGATATCCATTAAAATGACGATATCAGCACCTAGAAAAACATAACAAATAATATTACACACAAATTTAACTTGTAGTATTTGAAGAAATATCAATAAAGAAAGTTTTCAATAAATTATATTGTATCAATAAATTATAATCCATGATTTTTAAATATTTTTATAAGAAGAGAAAAGTTGGCCGGGATTTGAACACGGATCTCCTCATCGCTAGTAAGGAGCTCTTGCCACTTGAACTACTAGGCACATATCCCGGTCAAGTCAATCCTTTCTCTTCACTCATATCCCACCATACTTTTTGTGAATAAAACAGGGGAATGGACAATTTTTTACTCACAATTATCCGGCCTACCTTAACATTCTTACCCTCTTATCATGAGATAAGGATTGACTAGTTTCCAAGAGCAGAGCAATGTGGCTTAACTATTGCACGGTATTATCCTTAATTTAATATTTATGGACAACTTGAGTATAGTTTTAAAATTGATTGATCTAATATATTTATGTTTTTCACCTAAGCATGATTTTTCTTCGAATATAATTTATCAAAACGAAGAAGATAAAAAAAATCAGACCTCCCCAAAAGCATTTTTTGAAGCCAAATGAATTCACATAACTAAATCTCCATCGAGGACCAGTAAAGATATGCCACAGCTGTTTTTCTAGGAGCCATATACGATGACATAGACACATTGGCGACCGATTGGATTGCAGCGTGGGTGTCGATGTTTGCTGATCATTGCTGTTTGTTTGAGCTTGTGCTTCACCGCCCTAGCCATGACATTTCCAGTCCTCTTCTACACTGCCATCTATGAAACAAAGGGTAATGTGTGGGCTAGGGCATATTTGTCTTCATCGACAGTCCTTGAAGATATCGCTCATAGACGATAACGTATAATGTAACACTTATGTGGGTTAACCACTTTTATTTAACGAAAATAACATTATTAAATGCCACTCAAATTATGGGAACACAAATATTTAAACAAATAATTAAGAAGATTACAAAAATTATCACTTCGTAACACGGAAATAATTTAATCACTTGCGCTTCAGAACACTGTCCAGACTAACTGTCCAGTCAATCGCTCCTTATATATAGTCCTTAGGAGAATGGCCTAGAACCTCGTGGAACGACGTGGATGGTAGTCGTAGTAACATCGTAGTCACAACACACGTGCTATGACAGTTTGCTCCAAGTGTTAGTTCCTTCAAAAAAAAAGGTCAGGGACTATTAAACCGTATGTTTTTTTAATGTTACAATATATTTGATCTACCAATTACAGAGGATGATAGTAATGAAAAATTCTTTCTTGACACTAGGAAGCTGGTGGCTGGTTTTAAGAGCTCTGTAAATGTAAGCAGCAAAATTTGAAACCAATTTTGCATAGGAACCTGTCTCAAATAAATATTTAAGCAATATAGCACAAAAAGAGATTTTCTGACGTAAAAAATGAATCATAAAAGAAAATCAGGTAGGTTTCGAATTAGAAAACCTGCAGTCCAAGCTCCTCTAATCCCACACGATTACACTGCCTCAATTACTGATCTAAATTATTTTAAAAAGTCATATGTTCTACACAAATTTATATTATTTACTTTTAATAACATATAAAAAAAATTTCGTACGTGCCACTACTGGCTAACTAAACGTAAACTGTGAGTTTTGAGATGGGTCGTCTAGGTCCCCTACTGGATTAATGAATCCATCTTCAGTGGACTCAAAAAGTACTCTTGAACCCACCACCATTTCGGAGTAACTATTCTGAACTACTACTCCATATTTGTTAGTGAAATTTGTAGCAAAATACATATTTTATATTATAACATAACCTAAAATAATGAAACAATTTATATTCTAGATTGAAACAGCTGTTCTGAATAAGTTAAAATGAAAACATGAGGCCGGGAGACAGCCATTCATAGCATATCGATGGCCGAACTACGTAACAAGGTCACGAGGCCATTTCCTATTCAAAGAGCCTGCAATCGATTGGGAAGAGAGATTACCGGGCTAGCTCCTTTGTATTTTAGTGTGGACGGACGTTGGTCTATTTTTATCAGTTCTCCATGTAGGTCAGTCATCTTACAGCTTCCTCATCGTGTATATTGATTAAATAAGAAAAACATATCCATTTCTTATATGTATATTTGTTAATTTTTCAAATACTAATACCCATCTTTAATATCTCCTAAGCCACTACTGTTTAACTGAAATTATCCGAAATAAATTGTTTTCGTTTCACATGGTAATAGAAACTTTCAAGAAATAAATATTAGACCCATAAAGAAATTTCTGTGACTACAATAAATAATTTGACTGATAGTTAGAGATACATCAGAACTATGTGTGGCACATGATAAGAAAGTTGTGGATGAAGTTGTTTTTGTTCCTCCCCTTTCTCGCCTTGTAGGCTATACGGGGTTTCCCGGGCCAGGGGAGAGGGTGGGGGATTGATGCCGAGTACTATTAAAATTTCCCCGGCTCCGGGTTTTGAACTTGCTATCTTCGGGTTCCCAATCATATGTTGCCACGGGCTACTCGTATTTACTAACGCGTTTGCCCACTCGGAAATCCCGCGATCCGAAAATTCTGCCCCGGGTGAGGATCGAACTCGGAATATTTATATGTTATGTAATAAGAGAATATTTATATTTTATATAATAGGAGTATATTTATATGTTAGAATAGAAGAAAATATATGATCTTCAATGTATGCTCCAGACTCTAAAATCATTTGGAAAAAACATATACCGTAACCCTCCTCGTATACCACACATGGCTAGGAAGGAGTACATATAAAAATCTGGTGCGATGCGCGCAACACACAATTAACAGTAAGTTGTCACTTACCAACTTACATTAGAAATTGAGGTGTTTTCTTAAATGCCATTACTCGATGTCACACATATTTCCACATTCATTTACATATTTTTGTTCGTATTTGCTCTCTAAAGAGCACTAATTTTTTTAAATTATTAAATTAAAGTTTTTACTTGCGATATTCGGCGAGTTGTTGAAAACATAATTTAGTTACCATGAAACAAATAATTTCCATGAAATAAACAGAACAGCTTTAATTATAAACAATGATCTCTCATTAAAAGCGTACTTCGCATGGGAGGGCTCAACGTCTTTTTTGAGTTGACGGAATATTTTTCTTTTTTTCGACTGTACATGTTTACTTGTTTTTTTTCTTATTTCATATTTAGCCATTTCTTCTTTTTAGGTGTAACGATAGACGGTTAATTTCTCCATATAACAAAACAAAAACAAAGGTACTTTATAGGAAAACAAAAAAGGCCCCTGTCCCATGTAACCCCCTCAAAACATTTTAATAATGATAAAGTTTGCCTGATATTAAAGAAGACTTAATTCTCATAAACATCAACGAGTATAATCAAATTTTATTAAGCATGACGAATTTGATCAAAATCGTTAAAGCCGTTTTTGAGAAAATCGAAAAAACTTAAACATTGGAAAACACCCACACCACAGACTTGGTTATTTGACCCGAAAACGTGTATTTTCGTTGAAAACCGGAAGTCTAAATTTTTCACGATCTCAATACTTTCCTTTATTATATATTTCGTATATAGGTAAGTGAAAGTAAAAAATATCTAACTCGCAGCAATGTAATAAAAAACGCAAATATCTACCATTCCTTATCGGAGTGCATGAGCCGCGTGTACTTCAAAAGGTTCAGAAGAGAGTATGCTACTTCCAACTGAGGCGGTTTTCCACCTTCCTGGTGGAGAAAGTGCGACTCCTAAACATGGTATGATGGTGAGGAGCGAAAATAGTATATATAATACGTTTGAAACTGATATATTTATCAGTAAACACTGACTTTACTCAAAATTTATTGAACCATTTTTGAAGTAATGCGAAAGTAATACATGGGATTAGATGAATAATGTAAGCTTGATAACAAAGTATACTTGTCGTCCAATAATGAACCCTTCAAGACTGAGCTTGTACGGAATTGATCCCATTGTTCAGGTTACATCGTTACAAGGTAAGATAATAAGGGCTGAGAAGGTACGGCAAGTTGACTGATGGATAAGGAAGACGAAAGGATTGGGTGCTGTGTGCTTGAGGACGAGCTGTTCCTCGTTGTTCGGTGTCAATCAGGTGTCGCTCGGTTTGTCTTGTCTGTCTCTTCCAAGGCTCTTTTCTGACCGGATCAATGCCGTCTTTATCGCCAATGTCAGCTGCTACTGGAAGCTGCCTTTTATACGTGAGTAATGCTGAATAAAAAGTAAGATATGTATAAAATTGATTTTATAAATAGTTAAAAAATAATAATAAAAAAAAAAAAACATGAGAGGTTTAATCCATTTTATTGCTTTTCTACACAAGGTTTGGGGGCAGGAATTGGTTGGGGGTGCGTTCAAAATAATTAGCACAAATATGTGATATTTACTTACTTTATTGTAGCCGACGTTTCGACCCAAATTTTAGGTCACCGTCAGGGCTAAATGAGAAAAACCAAAAAAAAAAACAATCAATCAGAGTAATTATATAAACAGATATAAATGTATGTGAAACATTGAACAAAATTAAATAAGTTTGATAAAATAAACAAAAACATTTTTTTTTTTTGTAGAATTTAAAAATTATAGCTCTTAAAGTAAGGCCATGATAAAAGTAATAAATGAAAATAGGATATCTGAGGTAATGTAAAGAAATATTAAACTGTAGGTGAAGATGTAATAAGGTTAGAATGGTCTGTAATAACAATGAAGCCTAACTAAGTACAATATAAGATGAAATGTAGTAGGGGAGAGCGGGATTGGTTGGCATAGGGGGTAGGTTGGTCATCGGCTTATAGTTTCCGTCACACCTGTTGTGAAGGCCCCACCATTTTACCATGTCACCCGCTCGACCTCGGGAGTCTTGTCCTGAGTTTTCAATCCGATGCGAATAGTGTAGAGAAGAGTGTGCTTCATCAAGATAGATTTTACAACATGTAAGTAAATTTTTATATTTTCAGTAAATTTGGTTAAAAGGCATGGTAAAACATTTGACTCCGAGTCTGTTCACATAGCCCCAAACTCCTATGAAAAACCTAACCTTTCGACTTGTTTGGTTGTTCTCCCCTGTCCTGGCAGCCATCTTTCATATGATCTCTCCTGTGGGGTTAGTTGGCTCTCTTCAACTGGGGTTTTTTGGCGCAATAGCAATTCACAAAAGCAAGGTAAACATAAGCAAAGGTGAAACTACCAATTGTCTTTAGTTCCAGCAAGGAGGCTGGGAGCAATTTTTCTTATACAGAAAGTGACGACAGTTTAAACTTCTATCTTCTTCTATTGTCATTCTATTTTCCCTTAAAAGCTGTTAGAAACCGATTCAAAATTATTATACCATTATAGTGCAGCTTTTAATAACAATAATATGTGTCAGGCAGTACTTGAATGAGATTGCTAACAAAACCCACCTTCTAGGCCAACCTGCCCCACATTTGGGGTTAATTGGCATACTCTGAATTGACGAATTCTTCAATTTTCTATTATCTTAGTATTAAATATTATGTGGTGGAAAAAAATACTTGAAGTACTCTAATACATGGAGTTTACAGTGGTATCAGCCCTACTGGGATTATATTAACATGAGGGACTCAACAATCAAAAAAGTGAAAACTGTTGCCAACCAACCCCGCTCTCCCCTATACAAAATACAAAGTGGTGTGTAAATCGAAAATTTAAAAACGATAAAAAATATGGATATAACCCTTTAAATACATAAATCTTATCATTATTCTTTAATCATAATGCATCCAAAGGTCTTTTACCCTTTATTCAGTGACTCATTTTGTATAATTATATTTTTATATTATCCATCTTTTTTATCATTTTTACATTTTCGATTTACACACCACTTCGTATTTTATATATTACATTCCATCTTATTTAATTAGACTTCATTGCTACAGACCATTGTAACCTCATTATATGTTCACCTATAGTTTAATATTTCTCCCCATTACCTCAGATATGCTATTTTAAGTTTTATCTTATTTTCATTTATTGCTGTTATCATGGCCTTACTTTAAGAGCTATAATTTTTTTAATTCTACAAAAAAAAAAATGTTCATGTTTATTTTATCTAACATTTTTTAATTTTGTTTAATGTTTCACATACATTTAAATCTGTTTATATAATTTTTCTGATTTGTTATTTTTTTGGTTTTTCTCATTTAGCCCTGACGATGACCTAAAATTTGGGTCGAAACGTCGGCTACAATAAAGTAAGTAAATATCACATATTTGTGCTAATTATTTTGAACGCACCCCCAACCAATTCCTGTTCATTATATCTACGGTCAATTATCTACCACCCTCAGTATTTCTTTTCTATTTCTATTAACTAAGTTTTAATTGTTCCGCCTAATCAAAATAATGCACACCTTACTACACAGTCCTATCATATTACAATGTAAAGAATGAATGAACATAAAATATCACTGATGACCACGTGTGGCCTTCATCTAATTTATATTCATATATAGCTCAGCGGTAAGTAGAGTAAGTTACAGAGATTTAGAGGACCTAGGTTCGATTCCCGACGTTCGATCTTTGGTAGCATAAGGTGACTTTAAATAAAATAAATATAAAAAAATGCAGAATATAATAACCTCTTTCAAAAAATTGTTCAGCCTTGGTGTTGTAGTGGGTTAATAAAGCGTGATTTTGAGGTATCTTAAGCTTCTATTCTAACATCAATGTGTTCGTCGGATCGAAGGAAGAGCTATTCGGAGGAGATGATTGTGTGGGTGGAGAAGAATTCCCGAGGAACAGCGAGACAGGAATGACATCAAGGGAGAACATTAGCTTTATATGAGGCGGGGCACTGGGGTGTACCGAATGTGGAGCGCCGAGCTATTCCAGCCAACCCAGCCTACCAGCAAACATTTCCTCTATATGGAAAACAAACAATCTGCCTCGTAGTCAACAAAAAATATATTTAATAATAATTATTATATGAATAAATGTCTTATTTTTAGTCGTATACACTTATCACAAGATCATTTTAAATTATGCAATTGTAACAAGAAAATTTATTTAATTATTTTTATAACCAGATGATAATACACGTAATTCTTGAAATAATAGTGCGGTTTGAAATCGATTTTTCAGAAGTTTCTATAAGCGTTGATGACCGACTTGCGGTTTTACGCCTTTAATGCAAACCAATGAACCAACCGGCTTGAAATCGATATATTTTTTTTTTTTAATCCTATAATAAATATTATATCTACAAAATCATGCTTGATTAATTTCAGCACAAAAATTGAAATCATTTAAATGTTTGTTGGTCTGATTAAAAATAATGATCACTCACTGATTGATATGGTTTTACATAAATAATAATGATCAAATTGGGATGAACAAATTAGCGATGCATTTTCTAATGCGTTTCACAAATATGGATTTTTTTTGCTAGAAGTTGATAAAATTTATCATGGAGAATATTACAATATTACATAAAAATTACACTCGAAAATCAATAATATCTATAATAGTGAAATGTTGATTTAAAGTATGGTCAGGATATAATTTTTTTTTTACTTATGATCAAAAATTAAAAATATACATTTAATAATTAATAGATTTAGTCGTTTCATTCGAAATCAATACTTTTTTTATTCGGTACTTGCTATGTTATTTAGCATAATTATGCTTGGGGTATTAAGGGCTCTCATTAGGTATTAAAACTCTTCACCCAAGAATGTTGACATTCAGCTACTAGTCCGACACCTGAGTACTTGGTAAATATTCTGACTTTTAAGTTAAAATCGTCCAGCTCTACCAAAGCCGATTTTATTTTATGATATTTTTTTGATCCAGTATATCTTGGAGAATATAAAAAAATATTACATTGTTTATTTAAAAATCTATTACTCGAAAATTATTAGAATTTTTAAAAGTAAACTTTTTATATAAAATATTGTTCAGGATTTGATTTTTTTTCAATTATGATCAAAATTAAAAATCAATCTTCAAAAAAATCATCAAAATGTTAATAAAAAAAATCCATATGTAAAATTTTGATTTGTTTAATTATCGATTTCTGACCCTCGATTTAAGCCCAATTCGCAGAGGTATATTTGCGTTAAGAATTAAATATATTGGTTTATATTTCGATGTTTCACATAGTCTCCTTCTTAACAATCCTTAACAAAATCAACTAACGGATATGACTATGATATATTGTGCTAAAGGGTTGAAAGTCGAAATAAATAAAATAAAAAATGTTTTTTCGGTCTTCATAATCGATCAACTCTACTTTAATAATCTTCAAATCCCTACTTCTTAGGAAGTTTGAAATTTAAAACTTTATAAAGACAAAAAAAATAATTTTTTTTTTTTTTCTAAAAACCTCATTCAAATGTTTCGGACCTATGTTAATGGTCAGACGCCGCAATTAACCATAATCAACAGACAACACAATTAAGCACTACATCTTGTTAGATATTTATGGATGTACGGGACGGAATTATGAGGCTTTGCAAGGCCATCAAATATCAAAAGAAGCCGGTTTTATAACATCGGTTCATTTTTTAACATTGTGGTCCATTCTGACAGGTTATGCGACCGTGATGTTAGCGAACTCTCAGCGCGTTATTTTCAATTAAAAAAGGCTTTAAAAAGGATTAGCTTCAATTAATCCCAGCTTTCAACTTCCGCTTGGTCAAAAGGATAAAAAAAAAAAAAAACGTGAGGGGTCATTTTCAGTTGAGAATGGAGCCACACTAAACGGCCGTTCTGCCGAAAAAACATTTGCAGCATCATTCTTTTCGAAAAATTACTAACTGCAAAAGACCTCGACACATTTCTATGTATGTATGCTATAAGACAAACTGTTATGTTAATTGATTATATATGTAAATATGTAATTAAATACGCGATATGTCCTAAGATGGTACGCGTAGAAATAAAGTTACTCGTTACAGAGTTACTCTAATGGGAAAACAAGAAGACCTCGACATTTTAACTGCTTTATATAAATTGTAAACTGAAATAATTTTCTTCATAGATGCACTGAACATAGACTTTACATTTATTATAAATCCTAACCTTTAACCCGCCAACTTCAGAGTCTTATTAACCGTTTATCTGCCTACATCTATGCAACCACAAATTAGCTGATTCCATTGTAGATGGAAGATGACAATCTATGTAAAAACATGGTTTTGTATATGTATAGTAATAACAATAATAACTAGCATACATTGCGAGGACTGTGTATCTTGATGATGTAACTATGAAAAGATACCTAGGGTTTTTCTCCCAAATTCTCTCAAATTATCAAAATGTTATACAATATTAGTGAAGCATTTTTATTTGCATAAACCATTTCTTCTAACCAAGAATGTCCAATTCTATAATCAAGAAATGTTCTAACTTAAAAGGAATATCAGTAAGAAGTAATTAATTATACATTTTTTTTCTTAAAATGTTCTTAATGACAATAGTAAAACTAGAAATGTGGTTCTGATTCCGACCAATGGCTGCCAGATATGCCCTCTTTGACGTCGCTGCCCTCTCAATAAATGTCCGATAACAAACATTCAAGTCGACGGTGGCGATTGACCTTTGGTAACTTGATACGGCTTTATGTATAGCTCTTCAACTTTAACCCTTTGCACCCGAACGGCGCCTCTCAGGCGCCATCCCATTATTTACTAGAGAAGGGCCATTACTATTTATGATAATATTTTACCTTATTTATTTATTTTGCAGCCCTACCTTGCCTGATTGACAAAACGGGTTTTAGCACCAGTTGGATGCTACCCATTCCTGGGTAGCAAATACTGCTGCTTGTAAAACCATATAGAAACAATCTGCTGTGGCCATTATCTCATTTCTTCGTTCTATCTTCCCAACGAGCAGAATGGACCTTGCCTAATTTCTCATTTCAGGTTTCCTCCGCTTTTTTTACTCTGGTGGTCTTCCCAGTGCTGGCCTCTTCTCCCGAGCTTGAAGATCTGTGGTCCCACAATATTTTTCCACCCGTACACGAATTCCTTGTAGTACGGGTAGTTCCTTTCTTCCATTAGTTCAGGGAAGTTGTTTTCTGTCAGAACATAGATCTCTGCTTCTAGCCCTTAGTTCCTCGAAGGCGGTGCAGTTTAAAACAATGTGCTCAGCCGTCTCCGGTATCCTGCATGTAGGGCACAGGGGATCAATATCCTTTCCAAAGCCATGTAGCTAGGCTCGGAAGGCCCCATGCCCAGTAAGGAATTGCGATACCCAATAATCCGGGAGGACCCACTTTGCTTTTAACCAATCCTGAACGGTGGGGAAATATTTTCTTAAGGTAGAACCTTTTGTTGTTGTCACCCACCGCCGGTTCCACTCTTCTATTGTGTCCTCATGGAAAATCTTTTTCCATTGTCTTGGATCTTCTGCAATCCTTACCTGGATAGTTACCGGTAGACCTGCTGAGCCTTCTATTTTGAATTTCCGTTTCAATAGATCTTCCTGCAGGATATGGTCGAGAGGAACCCCTCCTGCTAAGACCTGCACCGCCTCGTGAGAAACTGTCCGATACGACTTAGTGACCCGTAGCAGAGCCGTGCGCTGGAACGTCGCCAATCTTCGTTTCTGCCGGTGTGAGAGATTCTGGGACCACGCTGGGGAGCCATATCTTAAGGTACCCAGGATTGTCCCATTATAACTGGTCATTGTTGTTGGGTATCTGAGTCCCCAAAATGCGTCCCCCAGGCGACTCAGACCATTCAAGGTATGGGGCACCCTAATCCCGAGGTAGTCCAAATGAGGGATCATATTAAATCTTCTACTGAATCTGATTCCTAGATAAGTGACCACCTCACTTGGTCGTATTCTGATACCCTTAACATCCAGAATTATAGGGTGACCCCTATCTGTCTGTCCTTTCAGGAGGCCGCGGCCATCTTTAATTTCTTAGCCTCACACCATTGGCTTACTATATTGGCACATCGTTCAGCTTGTTGCTTTATCTTATATTGCTATATTTTACCTTTTATTGTGCACGCGTTGTGCGGTGAGCGGATCATACGAATTTCGCGTATCTGGTATTAAATTCTTACTAAACATGATTAGTTTTATCTAAATTGGTAAAGCCGTTTTTGAGAAGATTGTAAAAATTATAAAATCTAATACAATTTATGGAAACTTTTAAGCCCTATTCTGTAACGATAAAGTCAATCTGATATTACAGGATCCTTGATTTTTAGCAAGCATGATGAGTTCAATCAAAATCGGTAAAGCAGATTTTGAGAACATTGTAAAAATTACATCAATGTAATATGATTTACGGAACCTTTTTCTGTTACACCACGGGCATGTAAGTAACTTAAATAATTGATTTCAGTTTCATGTGATTTATCGTTTTCGAGCAGTTGTCTGTTCATCCGTTTGTTCGGGTATGGCGATTATGTAGCTTTTGGGTTATTTAAGATAAGCTTTTAGCTTTTAGACCTTTTAGCATTATTAAGAGGTTGCATTTATCCATAATAAGTTAGAGAAATTTTGCTAGTTCCAAGTAGTTGCATTGGCGCGTAGTTGGTCGTCGTACGCCAGTACAGCCAGTCGTACGCCGGTACAGCGAGGTTCGCACAATGCGAAGGCACCTTCGCATCCATAAAAACGCCCTTTTTCTTCGTTCCCTTAAAACCTGTCAATGACAAAAAAAATGGTACAGTTGTTAAAGAACTATACCTTTAGTTCATACTTACTAAAATCGGCAAAACGAAGTTTGCACCATTGCGAATCTCCTTTTTCAAATTTCAAATCCTCCTAATCTATTTTTTAATTTTTATTTCTGTGTTTAATACGTTCAAGCCGGCGTTTACTACAGGTGGTTGACACTTGACTGTCTCATCAGGCGGCGAGTACTACCGGTGGCTCACACTTGACTGCCCCCTCGAGCGGCGTGTACCACCGGTGGCTCACACTTGAATGCCTCCTCGTCCAAATAATTAGATCTTTAACACTTTGACTACCGAAACAGAATACCTGAGAGTCACGATCTCGTTTCGACACAATTTTAATATTTAATTCTCTGACAAGAAAACAGTTACTCGATTTCAGGTGACATGGCAGCCAAAGTGTTAAGAAAGTAGAAATAATTTCTATATAGCTGAAAATTAAAATAATGAAAATTTATCGTAAATTCATTTATTTTTATATTTATATTCATATGCTTATGAACGTTTAAACATTCATTTTTTAATAACAATTATAATTAATATCGTATCATATACATAACCAGTTGGATTGTTTATTGTTTATTTTATTTTTGTTGGATTGCCAATATTGCATAATGTCCTGGAATAGCTCCCGAAAAGCATTTAACTCAGCCGCCAATAGGCGAGGAGTGTGAATTACAGTCCCGGTGTGAACAGGCATTTACTTATGTATTAGTAAGTATTTTAAAATTGTCTTGATTTCTCAAAATCCTTCGCGCCCGAAAGTCGAAAAATCTTTCCAGAATCTATGTACTATACTTCTCTATCATAAATTTAAAAATAGATAAAAATCACGATGGTTGTATGCACAACCAATACACCGTATTGTGGCTTGAATTATATATTGGTGAACCAAATGCTAGGCGGGAAGAGGACGTGGGTAAGAAAACAAACCTCGACTGACTCAGTTCTCGGGTCCTCAGCTAATATTTGCGAGCATCGGGATTTGGCTTCCAACCCCTTCATATCACGTCAACGCCACTTCACCAGTAACCACATCCCACGTTTCTAGTTTTCGCAATACGTCTACTTTTGGATAAAACTAAATGCTAAACCCTTTAGGGGAATTTAGTTATTATTGAAGGGCACATTTAGTTGGCCAATCCCCTCGGGACAATAAAGTTGTAACAAATGATATCCGAGGAGCTGAGGGACGAGGCGGCCAACAAATAGCCAATCGATGAGCAGCTTGCATCATTAGTCCCGTCCCCAACTCAATTGAAACTTTACATGTGAGGTCTCCTGTATTAATTTATCTCTCTCTATATATATGGGAGTTGGGGCACAATGATACACAAAAGTTTCTTTTACCCATAGCACCCCACCTGAGTCTTTATTTTCAATTTTTTTTTTCCATGTTAGCTTAGGATCTAATCTATGTAAGAAATGCTTTAAAAATTATCTTATGCTCAATTTGTGTCTGCTAGCAGCTATTTCCCAAAAAATAAATTTTGTTTCATTGTACCCCATTATTAACAAAAACACTTTATTCGGGTTCGAGTCGGTTTTTCGTTCTTCTGCTTTAGGATAGCCACGAAATTCTTCAGGAAAGAGGGTAGTTTGACTTGGTTGTCAGTTGTCATAAATTAATATAGTTTTTTTGGTGTTCCGCTCTCAATTTCGCACCAATCTGTAAGAATAATGAAAAAAAAAAAAAAAAAACGCCTACTTATTGCACAATGAAAAACACATCCGACACGATGAAACACTCGTGGGACCCCATGAAACGTTTCTTTGTGCCCCGAAAGCCCCTGCTTCAAGGAACCCCATACTAGCCATTTTGATGTCTTTAACTTCCTACGATGAACGTGGAGAAGTAAGAAAGCCAAAGTCAGGCAAAATCTTAAGAGATACATACATAATGAAAAAGTTGTAAGAGCAGGTTGAATAAAATAATTACTCATACCTAGAGACGAAAACCGGTTCGACGAACATTTTTAGTTTTAACCCCCCCCCCAAAAAAAAAACGCGCTTTAGAACGTGGAGTCTGTCACACAAGTAGAAAGGAGAAAATTACTGACATTGTTTGGAGCCATCCTTGCCGCTCGCTGTCTGAATTTGGTTGCACTAGACCTTTTAGTTCGCCCAGTGCAGAGACTGTTTCACTGTGCCCCCCACCCCCTACGTGGCGCTGTACCTATATATCAAATATTTTGACCTTAATTTTTATTTATTTTTTGCACAGAAATATAATTTATTTTATGACACGGAAACCTGACTTCTAACATAAATTATTTTTTTGTAAAAATTATTATAACGCCAGAAACTAAGAACTGATTTTTATTTCTTTGAATTTTTGAAAAGTTCTCAACTTCGAACCTCACCCTCGAACAGCATGTTCGGCTATTCTAAATAAGATACAATCTCGATCAGATACAATCTTAGTCCGTTCGCCTGTGTGTTCGGGGATAGCGCTAGTGCCGCTTTTGAGTTAGTTAAGATAAGCTTTTAGACCTTCTTGTAGCATTTTTCTGACGTTGATTTCAGATGATTGTATGAAATCTTATGTTTGAGACGTTCTGGAGGAATCCAGAAGGTCCCATTGCCGACTACATCGCTCATATAATGCAAGACTATTTTAACTTTTAAGAGCGATTTTTTAGAACAGCCAAAGTTTATTATTTTCTTTTCCTGTCACCTCCTTTATCCGTTTGTTAAAATGTTCCAGGAATCACCACTGTTGTTATTTATATGTGGTCTTTCAAAGAGATAGGATAGTAAGATTGGATGATAATTCTAGAAAACTAAAGGTAAGAAGAGAGAGAGAGAACGAGAGAGAGAGAGAGAGAGATTTTTTTACTTTTTTTTAATTATTTCTTTTTTTGCTTTTAATCTCTTTTGTTAAACAATTGTCGTCTCATCAATAACTATCACTGATAACATTTACATTTCTTATGGCAGTTTCTAAATACAAATTCCAATAATTATACAACAATACAATTAACAGTATTCAAAATAAAAACTATTAAACAGCATTCAATAAAAATGATAACAAAAATAAGAATTAAAATCTCATTTGATACCTATAAATTACATAAAATCGGAAATATATATATATTAAAATCTAACAAAGAAGTATATAAATGAAAAGGATTATAATACATAAAATAAATAAAAAATACATAAATCCACAGTTAACAATTAACAGTCTCTTATTTAGATACTGAATAATGCCAATAATATGCCGTAAACGTGTCATGTATATGTAAGTGATAATAATGTCATAAACGTGGAATATATATATAAATGATAATTATGCCATAAACGTGATGTATTTATCCCAGGGATTCTAGGACTAGATATTCCGCCAGACTCACTACTTCCTTCATATCGACACCAGGATAAAGCTCATTTTTGAAGTATCACCAAGTAACCAAGGGCCTTTCACGTAGCCTCAAAAGCTATCACGGAACCTCTCTTTTGGGGCTGGGATGCATTTTTCACACATTTTTTTCTTTCCCTATTCAACAACTCGCCCGATAGAGGTCATCACATTCATCTAACGGTAGGATCTAGAATGATAGCCGTCTTTCCAGTCTTGGAGAACGCCACAATATCGGCAGACTCGTAGATCCATCCCTATCCGTAAAGTAAACTTCCTCGAAGCAGGCAAAGATATATAAATAAACAACAATACCATTTCTGAAACTATGGCCCGCCATGGGAAACTTAGCGTCTCTAAACGTTCAAATAATTCACGACAGTGTTTATTTTGGCTGCCTCCGTTGGTTAGCAAACACCGGAAAGCAAAACAACAGTTGTGAAATTTCAAGTGGATGGGTTTATCGCTGCTTACTGTTGCAAAAACAAACTCTTTGAGCTCGACTGTTTTCCCAACTGCCCAAATCGTTGCATAAATCAATCGAATAGGTTTGTGCGCCTAAAATACAATAATTCGGGTTGGTATTGGGTGCGAAAAAACATGATATAATTTTTTATTTATTTATTTATTATTCCGCTTGTAGACTTGCATCTGCGCAGTGGCGCATCAAGCAAATTCGGTCACTGTTGTTTTTTACTTTGACTTTCATGATGCATTCTTAATTCATTGTACTGACCAGGTAACAGGGAGGAGGAAAGAGAATGGATGAATAGATTAGGGTTATGTAGCGTTGAAGAGTGGAATGTTTGGTATTTGTCTCGTATGTACGATTTTACTGTCGGTGTGTTCATGTCGTTGTGCAGCGTATGATTTGAAATAAGCCAAGGTGGATTTGTGATTTTTCTGATAATTTTAGATTGTGAAGTTTGTATTTTGTTAATGTAGATGTGTTCAACGGAACTGCAAAGTTCCGCTCCGTATGTTCAAATAGGTCTTCAAATGTTGTAAATTAGTCGCTTGTTTCTTATGATGAGTGATGATTTGTAGTCCAGGAGATGTGAAAGCTGCTTGTACCTATGTTGAGTTATAGTTTTGTAATTTTGGTATGTATGTTCCAAGTTAGTTGTTTGTCTAAGTACAGAAAAAAAAGTCATACGAACTTCATTGAAGGAACTGGGTCGTTGTTAATTGCCACAGTTGGGCAAGTGGATTTTCGTAAAGAAAATCTGACGTGACTTGAATTGGTCGAATTAATTTTGATTCTTCATTTTTCGAACCACTTTTCTATATCAAATAGAAGCGTTATTTTTTTATTTTATTTTTTTTTTTAAATCTCATATTTGACTATAGTAAATATTAAAGATCCATTTATTTAGCTCTTACTGGATTATTTCAGCAGAGGCGAGTTTAAATATGAATAACACACATGTAAAAGGAATTAATAAAGATTATAATTGGAATAGGATTTAGAACAATACACAGCAAAAATGTACCAAATGAATCTTGTGTCAATAAATCAACTTACGCCGCCATCTGTTGAAAATTTATAGAACTTATAAATAATCACACTCAATTTTAGTACAATAAGCATTTAATTTGCAATAAATCGAAAAAAACTATTCTATCTTTTAAGTTGGACAAAACTAAACACAATGAGCCAAATTTCATAAAGACCGGTTGAGTAGTTCCTTATTTTACCCCAGACAAACATCGGGACACGAAATTTTTACTTTCACTTACCTATAAATGAAATATAGAGTAAGAGAAAGTATTGCGATCGTGAAAAATTTTGACTTCCGGTTTTAAACGGAAATACACGTTTTGGGATCTCCTAAGTCCTAAAAAGTCCCGCGAAAAGGAATGTATGTGTGTCTGTGTGTGAGAACAGACTAACTAGAAAACTATAAATCGTACGAACCTTAAATTATGTATTTGGTGTTTGTTTATACTCGTGATGAGACAGCAAAAATTTCATGCATATTGGTCAAACGGAGGGGATACTTTATATAATAACTTTTCAGGATTTTTTCGATTTTCTAAAAAACGGCCCTAACGATTTTGATAAAACTGGGTATTTGATGTAGGTATACGCCCACAGTATGACAGAAAAAATGTCATCAAAATTGATCAAATTGAGGGGGCACTTTATTTCATAATTTTTTTTCCCCACTTTTATCAATCAAGTCTTCTTTAATATCAGATATTAAAGAATTCATTATTATTAAAATGTTTTGAGGGGGCTTAAATGGGAAAGGCGTAATTTTTGTTTTCCTATGAAGTACCTTTGTTTTTTTTTATATGAAGAAATTAACTGTCTCTCGTTACGACTAAAAATAAAAATTGTCTTAATACGAACTATGAAAAAAATCAAGTAAATATATAAAGGAGAAAAAAAGAAAAATATTCCGTCAACACATAAAACACGCCTCATAAGCCCACGCATGCGCAGTACGCCTTTAATGACAGACCATTGTTTATAATTTAAGCCGTTCTGTTCATTTAATGGAAATTATTTGTTTCATGGTAACTAAATGAAGTTTTCAACAACTACATATAGAATTATAAAATCAGAGGACTTGGAGTATTATGCTTGCATTGCCGAGTTATCGCAAGTAAACACATTATTTAATAATAAAAAAATCTGGTGCGTGTGCGCAACACACAACTTTCACTTAACCAACTTACTTAGATTAGAAATTAATACGTTTTGTTAATGTCACTTCTCAAAGTTACACATTTTTCCACACTCATTTCTTATTTTTGTTTTCATTTGCTCAAAAAAAAAAAAAAACACTTATTTCTTTTATATTTAAATAAAAAATTTTCTTATGATAATTCGGCAATGCAAGCATAATACTTCAAGTCGTCTGATTTTATAAATCTGTCTGTACTTGTTGAAAATTTCATTTAGTTACCATGAAACAAATAATTTCTATTAAATGAACAGATCGGCATTAATTATGAAAAATGGCCTGTCATTACAGACGTACTCCGCATGCGTGGTCACAACTTTAACTTAAAACTTTAAAGAGTTGACTGAATGTTTTTCTTTTTTTCTCCTCTATATGTTTTCATTATTTTTATCATATCTCATATTTAGCCATTTCTTATTTTTAGGCGTAACGAGAGACAGTTAATTTCTCCATATAAACAAAAACAAAGGTACTTTATAGGAAACAAAAAAACAAACAAACAAAAAAGGCCCCTTCCCTATTTAAGCCCCCTCGGAACATTTTGATAATAATAAAGCTTACCTAATATTAAAGAAGACTTGATTTCCATTGAACATGACGAATTTGATCAAACTGGGTATTTGATGTTAGTAGATGCCAAAGATGTGATAACCAACATTTCATCAAAATTTGTTAAACGGAGTGGGCACTTTATTTCATAACTTTTTTTGCAATTTTTACCTTTTTTTTATTATCTCAACACACACACACACACACACACACACACACACACACACACACACACACACACACACACACACACACACACACACACACACACACACACACACACACACACACACACACACACACACACACACACACACACACACACACACACACACACACACACACACACAACACACACACACACACACACAAACACACACACACACAGACCATTTCGCGGGACTTGGTTATTTGTACTCAGGGGGCCCCAAAACGTGTATTTCCGTTGAAAACCAGAAGTCGAAATTTTTCACGATCGCAATACTTCCACTTACTATATATTTCATATATAGGTAAGTGAAAGTAAAAAAATGGTGACTTTAGAGAGCAAATACAAACAAAAATAAGTAAATGAATATAGAAAAATGTTTGGCTTTGAGAAATGGTATTTAAAAAAATACTTTAATTTATAATCTTATTAAGTTGGTAAGTAAAAGTTGTGTATTGCGCGCATCGCAGATTTTTATTTACATTAAGATAAATATATATTTCAGATATTATCGAGGCCTGTTTCGTTCCATTCCCATTTGTCACACACTGCTAATGTGATATGAAATAGTAGCACAAAATATACCGCCAGCTAACAAGAGGCAATAGAATTCGAAATTCGACCCGACAATTAGACCGGGGTAAGGCCCATTCATTGCATTCAACGGGGCTCCCTGTGATCATGTAAATGACAGCTCTGATTTCAATTAGTCTTGTCACTTAATTAACGACATACAATTAACTCGAAAGCCTTGGCTCCCGAAATATATCAGCGCTATGGTTCCAACTTCAATACAAGTCTTTCGCTACATTACATACGGCTCTGATACCAATGCCGAATCACGTGCGCCCAGTGCATTAACTATTCTATTTTACATATAAATAATAATAACCTTATTAGTAAATAAAGTTAACATTGTTAATTAATAAGTGATTTTCAAATGCTTTCTTTTAGTAAAAAAATGAAAGTAAGATTAAACAAAACGGCCTTTAGGGCATTGATATATCACTCGATTCCTTCAATAAGGCTATTTCTCAAAAAAATTTCTTCTTCGGAAAATGTTAGCTTAAAAGTACAAACATATGCTTCTGAATATATACTAAGCATCCGACCGAAGTTACTTACTATGCAGCAAAAGTGCTTTAGATACTAACTGACTTTTTTTGTGTTTGATACTAACTGATTTTTTTTCTGAACAGTTTATAGTTTATTGTGATTTATGACGGTCTTATTAAATATTTAAAAGATGATCCCAGATTTAAGTTGAAAATTCGACGATTTTTTTAGTACAGTGAAACCTCTAAATAGGGGACAGCCATAGTGACTCAATTATTGTCGTTAATGAGAGGTGTCCTTAAAGTAGAGGTTTATGAAATGTTGTAAACGTATATATAAAACATTAAGTACCTACATATTCGTGTATGTAAATGTAATAGTGGTACATTAGTTCAAATTAAAATACATACAATGCTTTTATTGAAAAATCGTTTTATAGCAAACAACAACTGAATTTACATACTGCGAAAACTTACAAAAGAAATTTCACTCACAAAAGTTGATAGATTTGATTTGAAGATTATTACAATGTAGTTTTACCATAACAAAATTGGGTCTCAATAAAACAATTACATAAAAGAGAGCAAACTAAAGGAATGTCTAAGTACCAGCGGGTTTAAAAAAACTTTCCAAAGTTAATTGCCTTACATTTTTTTGATGACTAGACTCTAAAAGGATCTGTGCACTTGGCCGGCCACTTTTTTCGTACTCTTCAATGATTTCCTTTTTTTCTTTTAATGAAAACCTTTTACGTGTTGGAGACATGTTTTAGTTCAAAGATTTTCAATAAACTGTAGGAAAGGGGGAGGGACAGGAAGTGACTCTGTTTACTGAGTATTAGATGAAGTGGACTAAAGACTAAAGCATTCTCGTAAAATGTTTGAAACAAATTTTACACTGTCCTTTAACTAGAGGTCTTAAAACCCATTTTCAGGCAATTTTCCCTGTCCGTGTCCTCTACCTAGAGTGTCCCTTAAAAAGAGGTTTCAAAAACATTGTTTCCGTATATCCAGCGCCAGTGCAATTGAAAGTAGTCCCATAAACAGAGGTGTCATTTAAATGGAGTGGTCCTTAGCGAGAGGTTTCACTGTATATACTAATCTTTCAGGGCATTAATAAAACAAAAATAATATTATGTATATGGAATAATATTATGTGTTTGGAGGTCCTGAGCCTGTACGGTGTCAGGTACTCGTTTCCTAATTACACTTGGAAAGGGATCATTTAGGACTTCCACTGTAGCATCGTCCGAGTAGCCATAGAATAGGGATATATGAGATAATAATAACGTTTGCTATGTATTGTGGATGCTGCCATGATAGGAAAAGTAAATTGAATTAATAATTTAATATCAAAATTTGTAAAGTACTGTATATGGGCAACCCGGTGGTCAGTTTTACCTGAAGGCGTGTAGGTCTTGGAAATACCACTTGTAAGTATTGGGGCAATAAACCTGTTTATAATGTTCAATTTGAAAGTGGTAACATAGAGACTAATTACGACGGGCAAGATAAGGTTCTCTTTAAAGTTGAAGATGAAAGGAAGAATCTTCAAGAAGAAACCACTCAAGAGAATTTGCCAATACCTCAAGCTCAGGTAGAAACTCTTGAATCTTGCCAAGTACGTGAGGAAGTTGATATGACCCATGAAAAGGTTGTAGATGAAGAGAAGGTCCGACCTATGGCGATAGAAAATGAAGAAAATGTATTAAGCCTCCTAGAATTTATAAAATTAATGAACCCTAATAAGCCACCTCCAGGAGATCACTTAAACTCATTAAGTACGTTTATAGGGAAATCCCCGTTAATATACCGAAATTGTCAAGACAGTTTCGAAACAAATATTTATTTTAGGGATTCGACTATTAAGCCTATCACATTGATCATTTTACTATATGACTATTATATGGATTATTTGGTCTTGAACCATGTAAATAAGAAGCGCGTACGGTGTTATAATAAGACACGGTAGTCTTTATCCCAGTCCAGGGGATAAAAAGGGTTTCCATCTAGCGCCCCTTCCGTTGACGAGCTAAAGGGTCCTGGCGAAACCGAAGACCGTCGTCAGGTCAACCCGTTCTGGATCAATGTAAATAATTTTTGTATATATAATTGTAAATATTTTTTGTAAATAGACGATGCTATTTTAAGCTTAGTTATTTGTAGGTTTAGGATCTTAACTACATACAGTTTAATTAAGTGGATCACAGAGTAAATTCATTATATTCAAATTAAGATAATAAATATTGACATTTATTTTACCAATCCAGATTTGATTAATTAATGCAAAATGCATACGGTAAATTACCTATCAATGAGAAAATTAAAATATTTGTTTGAAACATTTTATTATCGAACCGGTAATAATCATTAATCTTAAATTGCCTTAATTGTCTAGTCGCTATGAGTAACCCCCAATAATAATATTTAATTAACTTGGATCAATTTTGTATTTTTGTATATCCTAATTGGATCATTGTACTTTTTTACCTTGGAGTAGACAGAGGTCCTCCATCACCCCTAAAGTCGGGTTATTGTTTTAATTGTGTCTAGTAGGGAAAAACCCCCAATGTGGAGCAGCCGTAGCGCCTCCAGGTATCCCTAAGATTATTTTTGAGAAGATACTGAAATCTTCAAGTACGCCCAGAATACTGAGGCAACATTTTTAATGATCCATTTGTAAAAACTTTTATTATTAGATATTAAAGATAGATGGGGCTCATAGTGTAATTGATCCGAACATCCGGATAGGAAAATTAAAAATCTTAAGTGGCCATAAATAGGAACTAGATTCGGTATCAGAGATAAAAATATTTTAAATAGAGGAAAAATTTATGGAATCGATTAAAATTTAAAAAACTTTTAATCATAATTAAGAACTGAAATTCATTTAATAGAATGTGCAAATACTTAATCCTTGATTGTGACATAAGAAAACCCAAGATGGTACCAGGACAACCGATTTGTGAAAGTAAGAGTTTCGCCGTTTTTTTTGTCAGCGTGCTATTAAGAAAGGGAATATAAATACCGAATAAGACGTTCTAATAATTAACCCTGAAAATAATTGAAAATAAACATTTATTTAAAATATAAAGATTCCAAACAAAAATGATTTTAAAACTAGAGTGGGAAAGAATCCCAAATAGTAGAATCCTCTTTGTTTTTGAAAAATGCTTGCCACACAATAAAATGATACTGTATAAACATTATGCTTCTTGTTTTTGTTGTTTGTGAATTAAGAAGTTTTTCAGGATATGAAATAAAGACAGAAGAACTCTGATCGCTATGTAAGTTATCTAGTAATTGTCTATGAAAAATTTATGTATGAAAAAAAAAATATCGAAAAGCTACTAATTTGTAACTATTGTAATATGAGGGGGTAATTACATGGAAGATCACAAGTTTTGTTATCTACACAAACATTCTGTAATTGTGAAATTTAGTTTTGAAGGTTGAGTCAAAATATTTGTAAATAGTAAACAAAAAACTTATATTGAGAATTGTTTTCTTTTAGTTTTTGTTATGTAAATTGTAGCAATTGTAAATTTATTATCGTAGCTTGTTGTTTTACGAAAGGGTTTTGTTCATTTTTGTAATTATTTTATATGTTGTATCAAGTTGTTCAAGTGTTCAAGTAATGTTTTGTATGTTGTATGTTTTATATCATTTTGTTTTATTCGATGCTGAACAGTTAATTTTGTAGATAGGATTTTACTTTACGGATCTAAACTGATTATTAAAAATATTTTTAAAAGTATGTTAAAAGAAAAATCAATAAACATACGTTTATTAATTTTTCTTTCCCTTGACACTAGGAGAATGCTATGTATTGTGGATGCTGCCATGATAGGAAAAGTAAATTGAATTAATAATTTAATATCAAAATTTGTAAAGTACTGTATATGGGCAACCCGGTGGTCAGTTTTACCTGAAGGCGTGTAGGTCTTGGAAATACCACTTGTAAGTATTGGGGCAATAAACCTTCTGTTAGAAATTCAAAATAAGCAAAGCTTAGGACCGACAATGCTGCCGACAAACACCTAGGGAAATACCTAAGAAGATTGCTAGAGAAATTTGTAGCCATAAACCCTGGTTTTGCCCCGGCAAAGAGGCCGCTGGGAAACACGTTTAATATAGAAAGGAAGGGAAATTTTAGGCAGCCAGGCAATCAGACGAAGTCTGGAACCAACCGGCCAGCCAATCAGAAGAAGTCTGAAGAGAGTGGGGGAAAGAGGACTTATACGGTGAAGAAGGAGGCTCGGGAAGTTCGGGTGGAGAGTGTGTTCGGAGGTGGACAGAGGTCGGGGGAGTGTGTCAAGAGGGCGAGAGTGGAACGAGAAGGGCAGAGGACCAGATAGGCAGGAGCGGAGAGTCCAGATTTCCGAGAGAGACCGAGATGGGATGCTGTGCTGAGTCAGAGAGCGTCAGAGATGGCAGGGACTGATCCAGCAGACAGGCCGGAGACAACACCAGAGAGTGCCCACCAGATAAGGTTAATACATATACAGTACTAGTTGTAATATTGTGTGGTTAGTATTTATTAAAATAATGTTAAATTGCCAGTCAGCATCCATTAACTAATTTGTGCTAGTAAAATATGTTTATATGATATATTAAAGGGGTATAAATAATTTACATTATTGGTCAATAAAATTAAAGATATAATCCAATTTAGATTTGTTTATTTATTATCATTTACCCTATGCCACAGGTTTATTAGAATAATATGGAATTGGTAAACACGTCACCTTTGGAAAAGTATCCAATTTACATTAAGGCGAATTAAGTACATTAATTACAATATCAATTAGATATATGCCGTTTCTGGTAACCCCCACCCGCCTTAGAAAAGCGGGAGTCCAGGAACGTAGCACGTTATAGGGATATATGAGATCATACAGGGACGTTGAAAAAACAAACAATTATAACTAAAAATAGCCGGAAAGGAGTAAGCTGTATACAATTTACATGTTAGGTTATAACTGAGGCATTTGGTTTCAAAACCGTTGCTTATCTAACTACTAGCTAGGGTGCCCGGCTTCGCTCCGGTAGTTGTGTGGTAGTTTTAATAACAGAAAAACTTTAAAATTAAAGGAAATATAGAACAAAATTAGCACCTTCTTGAAAATTCGTTTTTAACTTGGTATCAATATTCTGCAGACTTGAGATCTGCAGAGTCCGCCCAAATAAGGAACCCTCTATAATTTACAGGGGGTTGAAAACGAACAATTAATTTTGCTGCAACTTAGTCCAGTTATCCATCGTTTTGATGGTTTCTGTGATTCTGAATCCTATAATCCTATTCCTAGTAGTCAGAAGGTAATAAGTTATTAGATTATAGTTGAAAAATCTGGTATCTCAGTTAAAAAAGTTATATTTCGAGTAAAACTTGAGCGCCGACTACTATGATGGTCCTATTTGATACAGAAGTATAGAAACTACCCAAGATTCATAGAAACCTTTCTTCCATTTCAACCTCCCTTAAGATATCCCCCCGTAATTTGAACGGTTTCTGCATACATAGAATCTTACTACTATTACAAAGTGAAATCCAAAATTTCTTGAAGGCATAATTTTTTCATCATATTTCTTTTTATCTTGAACTATGAGGGATGATAAAATCTGGAATGCTGTTATTGGATTTAGTCGTTTTGTCAACTGGAATGCTCATCATACGTAGTAACCAAACCAACTTCATTTTCATAAATACAATAAGAACTCTTTAAACTTTTTATTTTCGATTTATATTTAGTCAATTCATCTCTTTTTTTATGTCTAATTTTATTCGCTCACTGTTCTACTACGAAATGTTCACTCATATTGCATTAAATTTACTTAAGTATATATTATATATAGATTAAATGTAATGTGCTGATTATATATTAGCCTTCTTATGAGAAAACTATTTTTTTAAGGAATCTAATTGGTTTTCTAATTGATTGCTGAGATGTAAAGTACTTATTTTATTTTGGAACGCAAACTAATTATTTTATCCTAATTTTTTAGTAATTAAAAAAGAACAGCTGAAAAAATATAGAACGATTGCATACTATATGAATGGACAATAAACATTGAGAGAAACGCACCCTAGCGCTTCCTGGTAGCCTGGAGCTCGAACTAAATTTTTCATTCATAAACTCGTATCTCAATCTCAGAGAGGCTAATTAAATGGTGCGAGAGGCTTAAAATTCCAGCCCTTTTCTCTTCAATATTACACTCTTAAGAGAAAAACGGAAACCTTCTTCTCCTTAAGTGGTCATATGGCTAAACGAAGACATAACTTCCTTAATCCTATGTGGAGTCGTTTTTGAGCCTTTTCGGCACGCACATTGTACACTTTGCTTTATAATATATATTGATTTTTATTAAAGGAAGAACAAACCCCGCTATAATGGAGATATCGTATAGTAAAGTAAAAATAAATAAATAAAAGACTAGAATACTATGCTAAACTTTCGCAAAGATCAGAATAAGGGAACAGTTGAGCAGGGTTACACAATGAGGTGATTTAGTCGACATCCCTCCTCGGCGCTGGGCAGTAACCGGCGGAGTCAGGTACGGAATTTATTGAGGTGGCTGTGTCCCAGGTGATTCTCCCCGACACAGGATAAATTTTCTATCTCACGATGTCAGGACGTGGTTCGTGGCCCATGAGTAGTTTAGGCTGCTTCTTTTTTTATGGTACCTGAACCTGAAATACCTGGATGGTAATTCGTGAAAATGTGTAGGATTTTAGTATTTTATTAACCCATCAACCCTATATATATATTTGGGGAAGGTGGGGCACAATGAAACACATACGTTTTTTTACCCATAGCACCCCACCAGAGACTTTATTTTCAATTTTTTATTTTTTCCATGTTACCTTAGGATCTAATCTATATAAGAAATGTGTTAAACATTATTTTATGCATCATGTCTGATCGCGAGCAGCTATTTTCCAAAAAAAATATTTTATTTCATGGTGCCCCATGTCCGGGGTACAATGAAACAGCTGAAAAAACAACACCATAATTAACAAAAAAACTGTATTCCGCTTCCAGTCGGTTTTTCGTTCTTCTGCTTTAGCATAGCCTCGAAATTCTTCAGGAAAGAGAAAAGTTTGACTTTGGACTAAAGGTGTTATAAATTAACACAGTTTTTTTGGTGTTCCGCTCTCAATTTCGCACCAATCTGTCACAATGAAAAACACGTGCGGCACGGTGAAACAATCGTGGGACTCCATGAAACGTTTCATTGTGCCCCGAACGCCTCTGTTTCAAGGAACCCTATGCTAGCCATTTCGATGTCTTTAACTTCCTACGATGAACGTGAAGAGATAGGAAAGCCAAAGTCAGGCAAAATCTTAATAGATATATGCATAATGAAAAAGTTGTAAGAGCAGATTGAATAAAATAATTAGGTACTCATACCTAGAGGCGAAAATTGGTTCGACGAAAAATTTTAGTTTTACCCCACAAAACTGCACTTTAGCACATGGAGTACGCCACACAACAAGCAGAAAGGGGAAAATTGCTGACATTGTTTGGAGTCACCCTTACTGCTCGCTGTCTGAACTTGTTTGCACATTTGGTTCGCCAAATGCACCGACTTTTTACTGTGCCCCGTGTTTCAGTGTGCCCCCCTACATATATTTTCCTCAAATCATGCACCATAAGAGCAGAATCATCCTGAAATTGAAAAAAATATATATCTAATTTTTTTTCTCTATGTTGGTTTCCCGTTTTCCGAAGCTTTCCTAAAGAACACGCCGAATGTCTTCCGACCGCCTTCCTCTTGTTTATTCTGGGCGGACGACCTACAGACCCTCCTTAGGAATCGATAACCCTACCTCGTTCTTGTTTACGGGCCAATGTTTACCCTCGGCGATGTCTGGCCGCCTCGGTGGAAACCCCAACCTCCGCCCACGCACTTAATTAGCAGGTGAGGGGCACACCTTCAAATCCACCCACCAACAAATTAATCATAGCGAATTCTTACAACAACAAACTTTTTTTTTTTTTAGATAAACAAACAATTTAAGTATATGAAGAAAGGTTGACTATATACCAAACAAAAGTAGATAGTCAGACTTATATGTAAGAGGAACAACAAAAAAAACTTTTTGGTATCAGGTTTTCCTCATTTTCACCCTTTTAGTCTGGCTGTAACTTTGGTCTTCCACCAAGATTTATGTATAGTACGGGGAGTCAGTACCCTTCAGTCACCAACAGAGGAGTATCGTTCTACATAGGATTATTGGAGAGGATCTAAAGTCTGGTTTTCCTCGGCAGTTTGATTATCTGTGCCTCAAAGACGGGCCAATCCAATGGCATTCTCAGCTATCTCAGGAACTCGACAAGAGGTGGAACAAAGAGACAATGTGCTGGGTCTTCAGCATTGGGACCTTGTCCACAAAAAGCATTCTGACCTGCTGAGATTGCATGAGACTTGAAGACCACCTAATCTTAATTAGGAGCCTTAACAAATCCATTCTAAAGCTTCCCTAAAGTAGCCTAGGTTCTTAAGATGGCTGATTGTGACGGTCATAAAAAATTTGTGACTATTTGACAAAACACAAAATTTAAAAATATATTTATATATATTGTTACCTAATATGAAATATTTTATATAATCTGGCGTAAATAAAGTCAATTAGCATTATTCATCTAAGAATCTATTCTCACATAAGTAATTAAATAACATTTTAAGACAAAAAAATCAGGTATGAAAGTATTTTTCAGGCCGCTCACCAGCCTTATAAATAATATATATTTTCTGTTTACATAATCGAATTTAAATTCTCTTTAATAGAAAACTCTTGATAAACGACTGAAAGTACTTTGCTCACTTTTTTCAAAATCCTCAGAACCAAAACTTAATAAATTCACATATTTTCTTAAACCAATATGAACATACTTTTCACAAATCGGGACATGTTCACGGGATTGCCAAAAAAAAAACGCATTTACAAAAACTCCAGACCTTTCAATAAAAAATATTACGACTCATTTCAAATGCACCTTGGTACGAGACTAATCAAAACTTACATACTGACTTCCACATATAAAGAAACGTTTTCACACTAACTTATACGGGCATTTTAACATCAACTAAACGACATATCGGTACAGACATGTAAATATTAGTTGGAGATTAAAAAGGCGTTGGATGAGAGATCTCCTTCTTTCACAGACCAGAATAACCGGAACAAGCCTGACAAAAGGTACTGCTGGATGCCATCTTTTCCCATGCCTGACACGCCTTTATAAGTCTAGTTAATATAGACACCAAATCTGCTGATTGTCAATATGTTGTTGAAAGGCGCAGATTCACAAATGGAGTCAAAAATAAAAAGACTCTATTTATAAATTATATCCAATGAGTTACAACTTACAGGAATGCTTTAATATTAAATTGCGGGGCCGGGATAGACGAACGTGTTGGAGCGCGAGCCGCTTTAGTATGCCTTACCGAACGGCAGAGGTTCGAATCCACCCTGGGAGGATTGACTTTTATTTTGTGTAGGCCCTACGGAATAAATCTCGACCTACCCACCATGGTTAAAATAGATTGGTTACACCTGTAGAGTAGCCCCCCCCCCCCCCCGTATGCCACACATGACAAGGCGGTGGTACCGGAAAAAAATATATAATTGTTTCCTAATTTATGTTCCCACTTGATTGGTTTAACAGCAGCTTCCAAGTTCCTTGCCAGTGCGCAGTTCCAGCAGGATACTGGAAAAGTATGCAATGTTAATCTTACTTATAAATTACAACATTTCAATCTAGCATCTGTGTCTTGTCTCATGCAGAGCTTATGCAGTTTTTTAAAGTATTTAGAATTATTTTACATTCTTAATCCAGCGACCACATCTGAAACTAAAAAAATGTATAATAATTTTCACATCTTTCTTCTTCTTCTACCGGCTCAACAGGCGCATGAAGCTGCCCTTGGCCTGCTCAACAGCTGCCAACCATCCGTCTCTATCTCTCGCAAGCGTGACCGGAATCTTCAGTTGACGAAGATCCTGCCCTACAGCATCCTTCCATCGGCCCTTCGGCCTTCCCTGTCGGCGCACACCATCCGGTACATTTCTGTACACCCTACTGACCACACGCTCATCACTCATCCTTAGTACATGACCAAGCCATTTAAGCCTTTGTATCCTTATATATGATGAGATATTTAGGTCGTTATATAGCCGGAACAATTCACAGTTTTTCCTTCGTCGCCACTGACCATTTTCGCGTACTGCACCTAGTACTCTCCTCAGAATTCCTCTCTCAAACCTATTCAGCAGGTTCTCACTCTTCTTGTTGAGGGTCCAGGTTTCAGCGCCATATGTAACCACTGGCCTTATAAGCGCCTTGTATAGCGTGAATTTGGTGGTTCGGCTAACAAGCTTGCTTTTTATTAGCTTTGAGATGGCAAAATACGCTCTATTTCCTGCTGTTAACCTCCGTCTAACCTCTTCTTCCTCGTCTAGTTTGTCGTTAATAATAGAGCCGAGATACGTAAAGCCTCTGACCACTTCAACCTTGTAGGATCCTACTTCATAACTGCTCTGCATCTGAGCTTGATTTCCTACAACCATGAGCTTCGTCTTTTCCTCGTTAATATGGAGGCCGATCTTTCTAGCCTCGACATCCATAGCTTCGCATGCCGTTGTTATGCTCTGACGGGATCTACCAATGATGACTACGTCGTCTGCATAGGCCAGGACTTGGGCCATTCTTGTAAATATGGTTCCTTCCTGATTCAATCCTGCTCTATTTATAATTGCTTGTAGAGCGATATTAAACAGGAGAGGAGCTATTGGGTCTCCCTGTCGCAGACCATTTCCCACTTCGAAAGACTCTGACATCCCGACACACTTAACTCGGCAAATAGTGTTCTCTATAGTGCATTTTACTAAACGAGTCAGTTTACCTGGTAATCCCAGTTCATGCATGGCTGCTATGAGTTCAGTTCTTATAATAGTGTCGTAGGCTGCTCTAAAATCGACGAACAGCACCCATGTGGTTTGCTGAAACTCCCTCATCTTCTCGGAGATCTGTCTTAGGGCGAAGATTTGATCAATAGTAGATCTATTGGGCCGGAAACCACCTTGATAGTCTCCCAGCTTCAGTTCCACATATGGGAGGAGCCTATTGTAAAGGGATATCGAAAATATTTTATAAGCGGTGTTAAGCAAACTAATCCCTCGGTAGTTGCTACATACAGTCGCCTCGCCTTTCTTCTTGTACACGGGGACGACTAAGGCCTTATTCCAATCCTCAGGCATCTTTTCTTCTTCCCATACCAGAGCTATCAATTCTTGAAGTTCCCTGGCGACTTCATGTTGCCCTCCTTTAAATAGTTCAGCGGGGAGTCCATCATTACCTGGCGATTTGTTATTCTTGAGCTTGACCAAGATGTCTTCAATGTCTTCTATATTGGGTGGAATCGTTTCCAACTCATGGCCTTGCACATCTACTGGTAATTGTGCTTGGTCTTCCCGACAGTTCTCTACTTCCTTGGGGTTCAGCAAATTCTTGAAGTACTGTCGCCACCTCTCTTGTATCTCTTCCTCCAGCAATAGCATTTTGCCATGGTCATCCTTTATAAGGTTTCCCCTCCTGGCCGGCCCACTCTTCACATTTTTTACCAATTTATAGAATTTTCGGGAATCGTTCCTAATTCTTGAGTTTTCAATCTCCTCAATTTCTTTTCTCATCGCTTCCCTCTTCTTTCTCCTGACCAGCTTCTTCGCAAACATTCTCGCCTCTCTATATTCCTTTTGACTCAACCGTGTTTTACGGCTAATCCACTTTAATCTTTTTTCATTACGTTCCTTGATTGCTTCCTCGCATTCTTTGTCGAACCAATTGTTACGAGGATGTCTGTGCTTTTCTCCACACACCTCTTTAGCAGACTGGGTTAATCCTACCTTGATCCGCTTCCATCTGTTTTCAATTGTTTCTTCCCCTGCCGAATCGCTCATGACCAGCTCGCGAAACTTCTGAGAAAACGTTATTGCACCTTCTTCCGTCTTAAGGCGTTCTACGTTCCATTTTTTACAGGGAGACAGATGTTTCTTGGCAATGCATTTTATTCTTTCGTGAAGCTTTATTATTACCAAGTAGTGATCCGAGTTGACATCATATCCTCTGTAGGATCTAACATCGTTTAAGGAACTAAAGCATTTGGTGGATGTCAACACATGGTCAATTTGACTAGCTGAATTACCATCTGGAGAGTGCCATGTTTCCTTATGCACATTTTTATGGGGGAACATAGTGCTCATAACTGCCATAGATTTAGCACTTGCAAAGTTTACCATCCTAAGACCATTGTCATTTGTTATGGTATGTAAGCTATGGGCTCCTATGGTTGGTCTTAATTCCTTTTCTTTTCCAACTTGAGCATTAAAGTCTCCTAAGACAATTTTCATGTCATAACTGGGACAAGCATTGTATGCATCTTCAAGTTGTTCATAGAAGGTATCCTTTTCTTCTTCATTCTTTTCTTCTGTGGGAGCATGCACACAAATCAGGCTAATATTCCTGTAATGACCCCTCACGCGAAGTTTGCATAGCCTTTCATTTATTGGTTGGAAGTCTAGAATCGCCGATTTCATTCTGTTCGAGACCATAAATGCTACTCCGAATTGGTGCCTATCTTCACTTCCACTGTATAGTATTACGAATTCCTTTCCTTTCATTTCGCCTTTTCCAGTCCATCTCACTGGTTCACATCTTTAACCAGATCAATTAATTAATTTATGCTATTTCCAGAACCACCAATGCCTTATAACCAGAATTTTATTTTTTTGAGCTTTCGAATCGATTGGTTTGTTTAATTTTGCTATTGAGACATAAATAACAATAAAATTTTCAATTCGTTTAGACACATAAGGCAAATCTTGAAAGAATATTGTAACACTTCTATTCAGCATAATCGATCTGATTGTTAGTCGAGTTCAAGCGTTCACATGTTGACTGAAAATCGATTCCTTCACGAGTCGTTACGTTTCGCACGAGTATGGACAAGTCTTCTCGCGTGATTGCGCATTATAATCGTCTCTATTAATTATACAGAATCTTTTTTTTTTTTTTTTGTATACAAAAGTTTAATTAACCTTACGAGAACATAAATTCTCATAAATGGACTTTCATGTATTTTTCTATCTTAGTTTCTTTGTTATTCATGCACGTGCTAGGCAAAAATTACTAGTGGTTATTTATTTGAATCGGTGGGATCAATTATGTTAGCTCAGAAAATTTTTATTATTCTACGCAAAAATAATCAGTCTTTTTGAGAATCTACGAATCCATAATTGAAAAGTGTGCGGGTGCAATAAATCGGGTGAATCCATTTCAAGCTGTCCCGAGTAAGAGACAGTTTCTTCCAACAAAAAAATCACTCTTTTTACTGTGCAGCCAAGGAACAGTTAAGGGTATTAACTCTTTAGTTTCTCGCTAAATAGCTACTACAAAGTAAGTGGTGCAAAAAGGTAACAGCTCTTTGAGATACCTCTTTCTTGCACCACAGGAGAAAACTGAGAGAGATCCACCTAGGCTTAAAAAATCTCCTAGCCCAAGAGAAGTCACAATCAGGGCATCAAATATATGAGCCTATGTAACTTATGTATTGCAGCTGGATATTCTTGGGAATGAATTGCGATGGAACCAAAACAGATTACTCTTCTGGTGTATTAGAACTTCAACACAGGTTCTAGAATTGCATAGCAAGGTTGCAGTCTTGTATTTGTACGTGATCTCATGTTTGCATTTTTCTATGCATTTCTGGGTGGTTCCATAGTGGACCATGGATAAGAAGCGATCGACTAGTGCCTTTGTCTTACGTTGAACAACGTAGCATACAGTTACTTCTAAGTCAGTCTTTTGTCACTTCTAGTTACCGTTGTGTAACTCTGTTACTAACTAGATTACTAATTGTTTGTTTGATATTTTTGAGTACTAATTTTACATCAATAAAATTATTTGAACCCACGATACTTAATATTTCAACAACCACAAGAATATATATATTGTAACATTTAATAATTGTTATTAAAAGGAAAAAATAACAATATTCAATGTCACACGAATATTATTTAACATTATACAAATCATTACTTAAATAATAATATGGCTTGAGCTTCATAACCAAGACTAAGACTAACTGTCTAGTCTCTCGCTCCTTAAATATAGTCGCAAAAGGACTGGCGTGAAGTGTTCTAGACCGTCTTGGATTTTGCTCGAACATCTTAGTCACAAACACGTGCTATGACGGTTTGTTCCGACTGTCAGTTCGTTCCAACAAAAGGTCTGGGACTTTTAAAGCTTATGCTCTTCTTTTGTTTTTGTTTAACGCTACAATCTCAACTTCGAATTCACATTGGTAAATGGTTCATTTTCAAGCTCATCCAATGAATAATAAATACGGAAATTCCATATATCCTATTACACATAAATTCCCTTGTACTACGTATCAAAACATGTTTTAAATTCTTCAGTTTTTTTTTTCCGTTGATAAAAATGAAGTAATATCCGATTTTTTTACCCTGTCTGTGATCATTAAATTGCTAGTGCATTGATATCTCAGTGTGTAGATTTGATATATAATTTTAAAGCTATTAATTTGATATTCTATTTCCTTTGTTATTTATTTAATTCTTTTTTACTTTTTTATAAAAATCATAAACATCTAAAATTTTCTTTGTGTAACATTTAAAATGTATAATTGTATTATATAAAACTTTTACACAAATATTACAAGTATTATATTAACGTTTACAACAATGTGGGGGGGGGGGTCACCTGTGGTGTTGTGGTTAGCATGGCAACCTACAATACTAAAGATCGCGGGTTCAATTCCAGCGGTGGCCCTAGGATTTTTTAATGGGAGTAAAAAATCCTTAGCTATGCCGTCCCTCGGATAGGACGTAAAATGGAGGTCCCGAGCCTGTACGATGTCAGGTACTCGTTAAAGATCCCTATCCTAATTATACCTGGATAGGCAAAATTTAGGACTCCCACTGTAGCATCGTCCGATTAGCCTTAGTAGCATAAAAATGGACGTTAAACAAACAAACAAACAAACAACAATGTGGGGAAGAAATGTGAATGAATAACTTTTTTTAAAAGAACATTTGATATAACTTGTTTTGATATATTCAGAATCACAGATTTGTAAAACAAGTAAGAATATTTTCTTTTATTGAGGGTGTAATTTTATATATCAAATAAAAATCAAAATTTCAATTTTGATATGGGCTATTTAACATTTCAGCAGGTAATTGGATATTATTTTATTTATGATGTTATTCGGCATTTTCCGTCATTTGAAAATATCTCTGGGGCTAATGTGTGAATTTTTACCATTTATGAATATATCAAATCTTGGATATGCATTCATTTCATTCTATAAATTAATAAAGCACTCGTTATGTTATTAAAACATCTAGAATCTTAAAAACTCAATGAGACCATTTACAGAATCCAAATTGTTGTCATGTTTTATTTTTTACTTGGCTTACTCTGTGCTATGAATACCTTTTTAAATATCTAATTTAGCCGAAAACAACTTAACTTAATGGAAATTTCCTTCGAAGCGAATTCAAACAAAAGGAATTCCACTCATCGAAGAAAAGTTATAGTTACCTACTTTTTAAATATAACACACAGCGGAACTGCCCGATAAAATAAATGCCCACAATTCGCTGTAGCATTAAATCGAAAATAAGGAAGATTGGATAATAATTGAAATAACTAATTTACCTTGTAAAATAGCTTCTTTACAGTGGCGGATCTAGGGGAGGGGCGCGGGGGGGGGCTATCCTAAATAAATAAAAGGGCTATCCTTAGTGATTTTTTTAACTCATTAAATGAAAAATAGATTGTATATAAATATTGAATAGAAATTCACAAGATACATATATACACTAAGATAATAAATTAGGCCCTTCATGATTCCTACAAATTTTAAAAATAAAAAGTGCGCCCCCCCCTGAGAAAATATCTGGATCCGCTACTGCTTCTGTAGAAAGCAAATAATAAAAAAATACAGTAACTATGTACCTATATCTATTTTTTTAAAAATAAAATCATCAAAAAAGACAAAAAACAAAATTTAAAAAGTTTTCCAACTAGCGATAAGGTATCTCATATACGAGGGACGAATAGAAGATCAGCCGCTAAGATTTGCCTAGTTCATGAGCCAACCATTTTCCCAACTCGGGAACTTTTCCCATCGGATGCAGATGACGTTAGTTGGTTAAGCGGGTCGATGATAGTTAGTTCACAAGTTCCTTCACGGAATAGTTTTATTTAGCACTATATTATATAACGGAATATCCTCAACTAGGAGGCCGAACTAAGCCTTGTCAGATGGAAAAACTAGATTAAAACTATTAGCCCACTCCCACTTTCATGAGATTAAAATCTAATTTAATTATAAAAGGAGTCGTTTCCAGCCTCTTGTTACTCTTGTTAAAATATTTAATTAATGAAGAAAAGAGCTTTATTTTCCGCAAAAATGCTTACCACATGATAAATATTCTTCTATATATACAATGCTATCGTAATATATGAGAAATTTAGTTAGAATAAAACTTAAGTTCTATCAACCTTTTATTAGCGTCACTAATACATACTGATGATTATATTATTTAAATAGCACACGTCTATATAATTTTATGTATAACCAAAGAGGTTACACTTATAGTTATATCACAGCTATAATAAAAAATATCTTACAGGATATCTCTCGAAGCAAGACGTAAGCGTCAATTTGAACATCTCTATAAATTGGGGTCATCTGTGGTAGAGGGGCTAGTATAACAGTCTATAATGTCCAAGGATGCGGGTTCGCATAGCGGGAGGTAGCCCTAGGACTTTTTTAACGGGAGTAAAAAATCCTTGGTTATGCTGTCCTTTGGAAGGGACGTAGAATGGTGGTCCCGAGCCTGTGCGATGTCAAACTCGTTGAAGATCCTAACTACACCAATAGGATAGTTGCATCGTCTGCTTAGCTTTATCATAAAGTGACATTACGACATTACTTTTTATTTTATTTTCAATACTTCATTAATAAAAAGATATTGGCGTTGAGAGCGGTTCTACTATGGTAACGTTCTAGTATTTTTTATTTTATTTATAAAAATATCCCTGAGAATGAAGGAAACTCCGGAACGTCAGAATTAAAAAAAAGGAGACAGATTTTTAAATAAACATCAAAAAGGAAGTAGTAGATAATTCACCATATACATAAAGGAGACATATACAATACCCCCTCTTATTATATAATTTATAAATGAATATGAAAAATATGAAGCTAGGTGTAGACCATATTTGTTGAAGTAGAAGACAGCAATAGGAATATTTTTTTTTAGGACTTTAAATAGTGACATAATGAGTAAGATAAGATATAAAATTGTATAAATCACTATCAAAACAATAATTAAAGATATACTTACTACTTAAAACAACAAAACTAAATTCAAACATTCCACCTCATATTTTTTATAAAATACTAACATTAGATAATCTATTTAGCAACAAAATCCGTATTAATAATCACTTTATGCTATTGGACATAAAAAGAAATAATTTAAAAATTAAAAAAGCCTTTTAAACTATTAGTTCTTATAAATAAATGAAATCATCACAGATTTTGATAATTGTAATAATAATAATGATAACTTAGTAAAAATAATATAAATAACACAAATAATTCATTTTTTGATATTTTTTTCAATAAAAAGATAGACAAGATAATAAAAACTCCAAACATTAACAAAATTAAAATCAATTAACTAAATGCAGATCAAAATAACCAAAACCTGATCTTAACCAGAACTAATAATATTAATAAAGAATATACAATAACTATAATAATATCTTTTTCTGTAATCGTTGAATAATGATAACATTACTAAACTGAAATGAGTGAAGAAAGTGATTACTTTCTTCACAAGTGAAGAAAGTGAATTGCCTTCTTAATTAGTAATAAGTATAAATTAAGAAATAATTTGAAGTTGGAAATTAAATGCTTATAAATGTTTCTTAACATTGTAAGAATTTATTTTAACAAAATAAATTGAAATGTGAATGAATTATTGATGGAAATAATCAATATATTTTAAAATTTAAATATAATAATAATTACCTTCCTTGTTTATAACCTGCACTTGTTTATAACTGCACTACTTCACAATCATTTTAATTTAAACAGACATCTTTGATATTACTAAAAAACTTAAAAAACACTGTTTAATTAAATATTATTATTATTATATTATTTTTTATTTAATTAAACATTTTCAATTTTTACATAAAAATGAATAGTGATAGTGAAACAGAAGTATATTTGGAACTAACTCCTCCAGAAGTACGAGATAATGCTAATATTGCACTAAGTCAACTAATACCTCAAAAATCAAAAAAGTAATTACAATAACAAATAGGGAAAAAATGTAATCTAACTATAAATATATATAATAAATAAAATGTTAAAATAAATTAATACTAGTTGTTTATAACTATGCTTATAACCTACCAACAACATACCAAAATCTTCACAACATACTAATTTTGTTCATATTCTGGTTAGATCTGATCATGTATTACACGATTACAGAAAAAATTTAATATTACACTCGAGAAAAAAGTAGAATTTACAACTCTCGTGAAATTACCACACGAGCGAAGCGAGTTAGCGTTAAACGTTTCACTCGAGTTGTAAAATGATCTACTTTCGTCACTTGTATAATAAATAACTATTATTTGTTTCTGGCGTATACAAATTGAGTACCGTTTTACACATATTGAAACGATCATTAATTTGTCCCGTTGTTTAGGTAAAAAGACATTTTTTTTTTAAAGAAAAAGGAAACTAAATTTCTAGTTGAAGAAATGAGAATATAACTCAGTCATTTTGTAAAAATGCAGGATAGCTAAGCAATGATGAAAGCAAAACATTTCAGGAATAGAGGAGATGAAAATGAGAAGTGTCCTCTTTGTTACGAATCTTAATCAGAGCTGAAGCATTGTCTTCGCACTGCACTCTACATACAGTGCTAAATACAAATATACTGCACTTGGTCTCCAATCTTGTTAAGCAGCCATAAGAAAACAATAACTATTGTTTTAAATTTAATGGTCAAATTTAAATATGTAGTATGTTTTAAAATATTTCAAGCATGCAATTGATGAAAGGAATAAGATGCGTAGACCAGGGTTCAAATCCCGGAAATGGCCAATCTATTCTCTCCTCATATACCATGTCGAGGTATTATTTTATAGATTTATTTTCCCTCCAGGTGGGAAAAATTGTCAGATATCACAGTAAACGCATAGAGAAAAGCTGTGAATAAAATATTACTTTATTTGCACTTGAGTCGTTTTTGTATTTCGATTTTGTAAATGCAAAATGGAATTTTCTCCTCATTCCCAAAAAAATTAAAAAGGAATCATGAAAATCGGACATTAGTTACGAATTCTTCTCCTTTGGAATTCTTTTCATATTTATAGTTTAAATAGCGAAAAAAAAATTGTTTTCTTTGTACTATGAAGTGTTTACTTATCTCAAATTGAGGTTACCAGTTAAAATATATTAGTCAATAAGTAAGTGAGATATAAAAATACTCTTAATTATCCATATTAAAAAAAAGGGTCATCCGTGGTTTAGTGGTTAGCATAGCAGCCTACAGTACTAAAGGTCACAGGTTCGCGTCCCGCGGTAGCCCTAGGATAAGGATAGGAAGTAAAAAAAACCTTGACTATGAGGTCCCTCGGGTAGGAGGCAAAATAGAAGTCCCCAGCCTGTATGATGTAAGGTACTCTTTAATGATCCCTATCCTAATTATACCTGGTTAGGGAAAATTTAGGGCTCCCACTGTAACATCGTCCGTATAACCTTGGTGGCATAAAGTGACGTAAAATTAACAAAAAATATTAAAAATATATATAAAATAAAAAAACACATTAAACACGACGTCATAAATGTTTGTTCAATTTGACACGACTAAATTTGGATAAAAAATTATTGTACTTAAAGTGAGAATATATTCTGTTATTACAAGAAAACACAGCTATTTTTCTATATAGAGGTATTCTCGGAAAAAGTCAAGAGGACATTGAGGGGCATTGCTTAGAATCAAATTAGAATATAAATGAATCCGATGAAAATCGGACTGTAAGTTAATTTACCTATTCAACTGCTTAAAGTATGTTTGCTTAAAATCCATAATTAAAATATATAGGGAATAAGTTTCAGGAAATATAGAATTAGGGTAGTTTTATTTTGTTTTTGTTATTGGTATTTTGTTTTTGCACCTTTTATTTTGTTTACATAATTTCATGGAGGATGGAGAAGAGCTGAAACAAAGGGGTCAACGAAATACCGAATCAAAAGCTTTAGAGCAATCGACTGCGAATATTGGATTCGTTTGGTTATGCCCTCAGCTCAAAGTTATCTCCAATTGTTGTTTTTCCAATCCCGCTTTCGAGTCTAATGTAGTATAAAAGCCAGCCAATACTTCAGAGGTTTTTCCGAAAACTTTGAAAAATACTACATGAGGACATTTTCAAGCCTCTAATTATCTTTTATTACTTATCCGGACAAACGTATAATCCATTATTCGATTAACTTCGAGTTACTTTCATTCGTTTAGTCTTTATCAATTATCTAACATCTATAAATATTTCCGGATAACTAATAAACATTTACTTTCCCGGCCACTTTTCTACGTATTGTCATTATAGGGGATATAATGTATTTTGAGCTTCATTAAAAAAAAAAAAAATCTGGTGCGTGCGCGCGACACACAACTTTCACTTACCAACTTACTTAGATAAGAAATTGACGTGTTTTGTTAAATATCATTTCCCAAAGTCACACATTTTTCTACATTCATATCTTATTTTTGTTAATCGTTAAAGCCGTTTTTGAGTAAATAAAAAAACCCGTGAAAATGATACAAAATACAAAATATATTAAGTAAAGTCCCCCCTTCGGTTGATCAATTTTGATGAAATGTTGGCTATCACATATTTGGCATATACATAAATCAAATACCCAGTTTGATCAAAACCTTTAAAGCCGTTTTTGGCAAAATAAAAAAAAAACACGTGAAAATGATACAAAATTTATTGAGTAAAGTCCCCCCTCCGGTAAATAAATTTTAATGAAATTTTAACAGTCATATCTCGGGCATATACATACATCAAATACCCAGTTTGATCAAAATCGTTAAAGCCGATTTAGAGTAAATAAAAAAAAACACGTGAAAATGTTACAAATTTTATTAAGTAAAGTCCCCCCTCCGGTGAATCAATTTTGATGAAATTTTTACAGTCATATATCGGGCATATTAATACATCAAATACTCAGTTTGATCAAAATCGTTAGAGCCGTTTTGAGAAAATCGAAAAGAACCTAAAAAGTTAAGTAAAGTACCCCCTCCCTTTAAGTAATTTTGATGAAATTTACGCTGTCACATCGCGGGCATATACCTACACTAAATACCCAATTTCAGGATCGCACAGTTTATAGTTTTTGAGCTAGTCTGTTCACACACACACACACACACACACACACAGACCATTTCGCGGGACTTGGTCATTTCGACTCAGGGGACCCCAAAACGTGTATTTCCGTTGAAAACCGGAAGTCGAATTTTTTAACGATCGCAATACTTCCACTTACTATATATTTCATATATAGGTAAGTGAAAGTAAAAAAAAAGATTCACAACACATTTATTAATATTAATCATAATTTTTATAATAATTCTATATTAGTCTTAAGGCTAAGCAGATAGTAGTCCAGTTTTTTTTAAATTTTGATCCTTTATTAACCTCACACTATTTTTACAATAGTCGGTTCAACGTTTCGGCACTAAGCAATTTTCAAGAAGAAGACCTAAAATTTAGAATCTCTTATTTAGAATACTTTTGAACTCAACAAATTAAAATAAATAACAGTTTAGTGATGAAACATGTTTTTACCAACCTGTGACCACAATTTTTCAAATAAATTAGGCTGACTACCCTTGTCAAAAATTAAAAATCTTATTACTAGTTAAAAACTATAGTCACTTTTGGTAAGAATCGCAGTCAAAAGTGACTGTGATTCCACTGTTTTTGACTGTGATTCTTACCAAAAGTGACTATAGTTTTTAACTTTTAATAAGATTTTTAATTTTTGACAAGGGTAGTCAGCCTAATTTATTTGAAAAATTGTGATCACAGGTCTTCTTCTTGAAAATGGCTTAGTGCCGAAAAGTTGAACCGACTATTGTAAAAATAGTGGGAGGTTAATAAAGGATCAAAATTTTAATAAAAACTAGACTATTAATCATTATGTCATGTTATTCCAGAGATTATTGCTTAATTGTTTTTAGCAATCGATATGTCACAATTTCGATAAACCAAAGGGAACATGGTAATTAATCCATTACTGCTTGTTGGAACAAAACTTTTGAAAACGTATACCAAGCAAATATATAATATTAATGCTTGAATACTAACCTTTGCAAGACATTAAAATGTTTAATCTCATTTTGAGATATTAAATAATTACTGGCATTAGTTGTGCTAAAATTGTTTTTTTAAATTTACCCCTCAATTAACTATAAAATTACATACAACTAGAACTAAAGAGAATACAAGATCAATTACACCCTTTGTTAGTTGTGAAGTTTGTGAATCGATAACAAAACCACACAATAAATCTTTGTTAACAATGTTTCGTGATTCAACAAATAAAACGATAATTAGCAATTACTGTAAAAATTGCCAGAAGAATAAATCTTGTGTAAAGCTGCCTTTACACTCTGCAATCCTCACTCTCGAACAGGTTATCCCCCGGCGTACCACGAACAGCTATTTACACTGAAACGTGAAGAAGAACGAACAATGATGTCTGAACGCACCTGTGCACCTCATTACAATATTTTTCATTAGAAAGACGGCTGACTTGGAACTAGTGGCTGTTATGGCCTTTTCTCTAACTTATTATGGATAAAAGCAACGCCAAAAAAATGCTAAAAGACGATCTACAAGTTTATGTTAACTAACACAAAAGCGACACTAGCGCTATCCCCGAACACACTTGCGGCTGTTCGAGGGAAGGTTCGAGGGTGAAGTCCGTAAAGTGTAAAGGCTATTTAATAGGACTTGGGTGGTAAGTCTTAGAGCCAAGCAAAAAATAAAAATAAAAAAGCCTTGTGTAGGAATGTAGGATTTATCAAACAATATTAATTATTTTTTATTTTAATTTTTAATTAATTTTTATGTTTATCCAAAATAACGGATTATAAATTTATTAAAATTATTCATAATCTATTAATCACGGAGGATGCAATAAAAGATAATTTCATCCGTTAACGGTTTTCTAGTGTATAAAATGAATTTTGCCCAACTCTGCTTCTATGAATCAACGAATTTCCAGATAAGAACGGAAGATGTTACAAAATATTTTCTGCTCATGAATATTCCTTACAAGTTTGTAAATAATAATTTCTCCAATTTATCAAAATTAATTTATAATATAAAATAATTATTAACCGTCTAAAAACTTAACCCAAAGGATTATAACTAATCAAAACTAAAATATTGCACAATTGTAAATAGAAGACAGAGAACTTGGGCAAATAGCGGTAGATAGCGACTAAAAATACAACTTGCTGACATCCACGTGCTGAGTCGATTTGCGTAAAAGCATTAGATTTGCTAAGGTTTCTTGTGAAGCCCTAAAATAGGATTCAACATGCAACTTATAAGAAGAATAACTTAAATAAACGTCTTCCACATTTTACAGGAGTAAATATTTATACTTTGAAAATACAACTTATAAATCACGAATCATTTAAACAGACTTTTATCTTTAATTAGGATTGCATAAAGAATAGCTACTAGAGGGATTTGGTTGCTTCTGATATTGTTTTTCATTGGATAAGTTTTTTTTTTTTAATTGTTCATCAATTAAACGAAAACGTTAATTAAACCAGCGGGTCCGTTGTAATTTATTTTTTTCAAATATGAAGGACTGTATATTATAATTTTGCATAAAAATCAGAGTAATCTGTTTTGCATTTTAGGTTTTTAATATCCAGACCAGTAGTGTGTGAGTTATTCCGCGACCTACCTTGGGTAAGTGTACCAACGCGATGGGCAGCTATTAGCAATTAGATAGATAAAACACGCAAGAGATGGAATATCAAATGATTAAATATATGAGATATACTGTATTTTAGATTCAAAAAATTATTCTGTCGGATTGAATTACCTGTTACATACCTTGGGAAAATCAGGGTTTTGAAGTCAATAATTTAAAAAAATAAAAATCTTTTCCGATCAAAATTTTATCATTTGATGAGTTTTATGAGATTTTTTTTTTTTTTTTTTTTTTTTTTATCACAAGCAGAAATAATCATATCCTGATCATTTTTTTATTTTTTAATAATTTTTTAAAACAGACATATAATTTCAGGCACACTAAGAGATACAATATGGAAAAAGTTGCTTGCCATTGAGATGGACTATTGGAGGAGAGCTGCTAGGGTGTCCAGGCTAGGGAGGAGGGCCGATGTTGAAATCAGAGAGCAAATGAATGTCCACCAAAATTTCCTCAAAAATTTGAGGAAAAAAATTAGAATGGTCAATTGAAAAGAATGGAAGAGGAAAGGTTACCCAATTTAATTTTCAGTTGGTAGGCGGGAGGGAGTCCATGGAAAAAGTGGTTAGAAAATGTTGAAGAAAGCATAGCGATAATGATTTGGAACAGGATATACAGGACTAAATAAATAAAAGAGACAGGGCAATAAAAATGGAAATATATGGAGGTAATGAAATTGAACTTAATGCACTTAAACAAAATAAAAACTACGAAGGACAATTAAGTTAATAAGTAACAGAAGAAAATAGAAAGAGAGAAGATGAATGGAAGAATAGAAGCAATACTATTTGTTTTATTTTTCTCTTTACTTGAAGATATGTAAAGAAGGAAAATGGGGAAAACAATTATTAGGTTATGCTCTATATTTTTTTATTTCTTTATATTATTTCTTTATTTTTAATTGTTTATTTTATTTTTTTAATGTACTTATAAATGTTTGTATAAAATTTATATTTGTTTCTTTATTGCAGAACACATTTGTTTGTTTATTGAAGCAAGAAAAGAAAAAAGAAAAAAAAATTTAAATTATCTAGTATGCATGCAAAGATCTTTATTGATATCGATAATCTACCAGACCCCTGTAATTGTTATGAAACAAAATACAGTACTTTATCTATCTATCAAAATGGAAATATATTTGGCTGATTTAAGAGAGTCTGATTGAAGAAAAAGTCAATGAGAGGAAAGTCTTTAACAAAAAACAGCTGTAATATGGCTCACCTTTTAAGTAAACTTTACAGTCCTTAACTTGCCGTCGTACATTAGAGTAATATCGTTAGTTTGTCTCTTTACATTTATATGATGTATATAGCAATCGGGGTCACCTGTGGTGTTGTGGTTAGCATGGCAACCTACAATACTAAAGATCGCGGGTTCAATTCCAGCGGTGGCCCTAGGATTTTTTAATGGGAGTAAAAAATCCTTAGCTATGCCGTCCCTCGGATAGGACGTAAAATAGAGGTCCCGAGCCTGTACGATATCAGGTACTCGTTAAAGATCCCTATCCTAATTATACCTGGATAGGCAAAATTTAGGACTCCCACTGTAGCACCGTCCGATTAGCCTTAGTAGCATAAAAATGGACGTTAAACAAACAAACAAACAAACATTGTATATAGCAATCACCATCAGGAAGATTGTAAGTTTATTTTATACGCTTATTTATTTTGAATTATTAACAGTCATAAAATTTATTTATTTTATATATTCATATTATTGTTAACTTTAGTCTAAAATTGTACATATGCTACTCATATAATTGAAGCGAGGAAATGAATAAGGGTCTAAGTGCTAAAAAAATAAAACAGTTTTTTTTAGCTAATTGTTACATTTGCCAATGCCATTCTTCAGAAATGGGTACAAGTAATGTTCTGTTGTTAGATAAGAGTTCATTGAATGTATGAAAGATGGTAGGGGTGTAAGCACTGAACGTAGTACTTCAGACTACTAGAAGGGTATAAGTCACATCATTTCTGTAAAAAATTCCTAAGGCACTTATACCCTTATGCATTTCCACGCTTCAATTGTCTTCCAACCTATTTACTATGAGAACATTATAGTCACGAAACGTCGTCATAATATAGTTGTTTATTAATGACTAAGCAAAGCTAAGACTAAGAACCCTATTATATCATTTAATATCAACGGTCTAGAAAACATATCCGGCATATTTTCATATTGTAGGGGAGACAGAGGGGAGTTGAAACAATTTTTCATATTTTGTTTCATACCCCAAATCCTATTGACAGAAATCGTATGACATTAGTACCAAGCGATAGGGCATTCTTTACACTTGCGAATGGCAAACATAAAGAAATTGTAAGCGTTAAATATTGTGGTCAAAAACCCACTTAACCGTAACAAGTCAACTTGTTTCAACTCACCTCATACCGAGGTGAGATGAAAAAGGGGTGGAGGAGAGTTGAAACATGTGATTTTTGAGAAGTATTAAGGTCTGTAAAATAAAAATGATGTTATAATTTAAAGGTATTTTTTAAAATTAAACTTTTGAAGAACAAAAGAAACTTTTTTAATTATATTTTGTGCAGATATATCAGTTAAGTAGGTAACTACAGGTCTAATACAAATAATCAACTCCTAAGGAAGTTTAAAGTACCATAACGTCCTATTCGTAACATTAATTAAAATAACAGTGAGATAAAAAAATGGTTTAGGTATACATCCTAGGTGAAGACTATTGTTATCAAAGAAAGGTAATATATTGTTTTCAACGTGATAATCTCATTTTCAACGAGATAGACCTTCGAACATGTAATTGTTTAATTAACATATAATAGTGAAAGAACTACTTTTGACATCTTTGGCACTTACCTCTTTTTCAACAGCTGTGCCTCAATTGGTATTCTTTCAATCCTAAAATAAATGTTTTAAAATTAAACATGTTTAGGTTTATTTTTTGTAATATGAACCAATTTAATGACCAATATATATATTATTTTTGCATTGTCCTGGAGTAGTAAATTAAGGAATTATTCGCATTGGCCACCTATTTATGTATTACTCCAGCTTGGAAGCTGTTCGGAAAATAAATCGATGTATGTATATATGTACATAACATGTATATAAATGTTATCTATTATTCCTATTTTTAGCCAACTACTATCCCGCAGTCGATTATTACAATCGAGCTGTTGATGGATGAGGAGAGGGGGCAAAGGGATTCCCGATTCCACCCCCGTGCTCCTTTAGCAGTTCCTTCAGGAATTTCATTAATTGGAGTCCTTCCACTCCCTGCGATACCAACTCCCTGCTCCGAAGATACTCAAACCATTCTAGCTTAATAATCCTCACTTCCCTAATACACAGCTCATATAGACCTTTGATTCGGCTTATTCACTGGATATTCTAGATTCTTGAGCCAAATCTGGTTTTTTATCGATACTTAGTTGAACCCTTTCTAAAAAATCTGGTGAGATGCGCGCAACACATAACTTTCACTAACCAACTTACTTTTAATAGCAATTGACATGTTTTGTTAAATCCCATTTCTCAAACTAACACATTTTTCCACGTTCATTTACTTATTTTTGTTTGTTTGTTTGTTTAAGGTCCCTTTATGCTACTAAGGCTAATCGGACAATACTACTGCAGGAGTCCTAAATTTTGCCTATCCAGGTATAATTAGGATAGGGATCTTTAACGAGTACTTGACATACAGGCTCGGGACCTCCATTTTACGTCCTATCCGAAGGAACGTCATGGCCAAGGATTTTTTACTCCCTTAAAGAAATCCTAAGGCCACCGTGGGACGCGAACCCGTGACCTTTAGTATTGTAGGTTGCCATGCTAACCACTACACCACATGTGACCCCTTATTTTTGTTTGTATTTGCTCTTTAATATACACTATGTTTTTTATTATTAAATTTAAGTTTTTACTTGTGATAATTCGGCAATGCAAGTCTAATACTCCAAGTTATCTGATTAAAGCTATTTTTGAAAAAAACTGAAAAATCATAAAAATGGGAAAAAAGTTATAAAATAAAGTGCCCGCTCCGTTTGATCAATTTTGATGAAATTTTGACTGCCATATCGCGGGTATATACATACATCAAATACCCAGTTTTATCATAATCGCTTATGCCGTTTTTGATAAAATCGAATAAAACGTAAAAATGGGACAAAATTTATATATAAAGTACTCCCTTCGTTTAGCCAATTATTATGAAATATTTCCTGTCACATCGCGGGCATATATATACACCAAATACCCTATTTCAGGTTCGTAAGGTTGAGAAATGATGGAGCTAGTCTGTTCACACACGCAGACCATTTTGCAGGACTTGTTTATTTGGACTCAAGGGACCCTAAACCGTGTATTTCCTTTGAAAACCGGAAGTCAAAATTTTTCACGATCGCAATACTTCCCCTTACTATATATTTCAAATATATATAGGTAAGTGAAAGTAAAAAAATCTCAGTTCAAAAAAACGCTAATATGTTTACACATGTAGGGAACTAATATACATTTTAATGAATTTAATGAATGCAGTTTAAGAATTTTAAACTGGACTCTGCAACTAAGTCCTACACTGCACTGCCAAGGAGATAGCAGTAATTCAAAAATTGTGAGAAAACGTTTTCGTTGGATTCGTAGTAAAATTTTCCATTCGATACTCCATAGAAAAGCACTAAAACATTCTCATTAGATTCCAATGTAGTTTTCTCTCTATTATAGAGTTTAATTATTATATCATATACTCCATTCGCTTATAGTAAATTATATTTTAATAATTCATAACCTGAAGTTCAATATTACTATTTTATAATATGTAATGCCAGCCTTACTTATTAGTACTAGAATAACCGGCCTTCACCCGCCCCCTTAATCCTGTTTTCGGGCTTCAAATATCATACCTAGAAAGCTTACAGATTGGAATAGGAGGCAGTCTAGAAATTGCTAATTAAATCGAATGAGTAAAAATGGCTAATTAAATGGATATATTCAAACTAGCATTCCCCGTCGCGGCTTTGCCCGCGAGCCCCTTTAAAATAAATTCTGTGATCATTATTTTGGTATTGATTTAATATAATATGTTAACTGATGTTCAGGAGATTTAGTAGAATAGGAGCTTTCCGTAGGTGGAATGTAGGAAGGGGAAGCTGCCGGCTGAAACACGCAATGGAGAGAGTTCACTAAAACCGCCGAAACAAAAAATTGCTTACTCGTCGTGAACGCTTCATTTTTTGGCTTTAAAACATGGTTTTCGAAGCTCCGTTGGGACTTTCGAGTTAAACTCGTCGTATCAAGATCTTTAAAATGAGTCCAAATTAGATATTTTTTCTCAAAGAGCAAAAATAGTTGTCCGTTAGAGTTAAACGACAATTTCGCCATTTAAACCCCTTAGGGGTTACATTTTTGAAATTCCATTCTTAGCAGTTACCTAAAATCTAAATTCCGAACTTAAAGTTTCTATCATTAGTAGTTTTTGCTCTACATTGATTCTATCAGTCAGGACAAAGCCTCTTAAATATATGGAGGAGAGATCGAAATAAACACGCACCATCCCCAATCATGGGAATCACAGTGTGCATAATTTGATTACCGCTAATATTTAAATAATCAGTAGCCATATTGTATGTGAATGTCTATTTTAATAATATTGTAACGTTAAATCGATATTCAAATAAAAAACATATGGTTTAAAATCTCAAAAATCTGGTGCGTGCGAGCAACACACAACTTTCACTTACCAACTTACTTAGATTAGAAATTGACGTGTTTTGCTAAATATCATTTCCCAAAGTCACACATTTTTCTACATTCATATCTTATTTTTGTTAATCGTTAAAGCCGTTTTTGAGTAAATAAAAAAACCCGTGAAAATGATACAAAATTTATTAAGTAAAGTCCCCCCTTCGGTTGATCAATTTTGATGAAATGTTTGCTATCACATATTTGTCATATACATACATCAAATACCCAGTTTGATCAAAATCTTTAAAGCCGTTTTTGAGTAAATAAAAAAAACACGTGAAAATGATACAAAATTTATTAAGTAAAGTCCCCACTCCGGTTAATAAATTTTGATGAAATTTTTACAGTCATATCTCGGTAATATACATACATCAAATACCCAATTTGATCAAAAT